>KV908558.1:53919-91419 GCA_002005505.1 Botryococcus braunii
AGGGTCCCGGGGGACTGGTGCGGAATAGGGGCCTAGGCCCAGTCCTGTTGTGGATAGCAGCCTCCTTTGGGGCGGGATTCTGGGCTGGTCGCCGGTCGCGCTCGCTCAGAAAGGAGGTACCTGGGAAGCAGCCAGGGCAGTCCCCTATGTGGGACCCCTTGGGGCCCACCCGGGACTCCCAGTTGAGCTCACGGATCCGCCATGCTATGCCTTCTGATCAAGAACGGGGCGGCTGGGCTGCCAATGAGGTGCCAAGTGGACCCAGCGATGAAGAATTTCTCCTCCGTAGCGATCCGGATGTGAGAGCGCACCAGGAGAGAGCGCCAAAGGGCTTTTGCACCCCGGATCAGGCGGGAAGGGGCTTAGCAGATGAAGGGGAAGAGTCTTGGAAAGAAGACGACAGATCTTTCCAGCACCATCAGGCCGAGAGTAGGGGCTCGATCCCGGTTGATAGCAAGGGCTCGATCCCGGGCGTTTTAAGTGGTGAGCCGGTTTTCATAGGTGGAGAGGTTGCGGGAGGAAGGGATGAGGGCCAGTTGGACAGATCTGCTACTGGGTGCGCGTTTGAGGCTGTCAGCATGCGTCCGCCAAGAGACCAGGAGGGACCTTCCCGTGGCGGGGGATTGAGTACCACTGGAGACCCTGGCGGGAGGGCGGTGGACCGAGGACAAGGTTCCTCTGGGGAGACTCCTGAAGTGGAATACACCGGAAGGGACCGGGAACGGTGTGGTGCGGGCTCCGTTGGCCGAGATCCAGAGCAAGTTATTGTGGGGGAGGGGACCCAGCCGCTGGTCTCTGGAGAGATCGAAGAAGTTGGGGCTGCTTATTCAAGGGCTTCTTCACAAGCGCAGGAGGGACGGCACTGTCCACAGGCCCCTGCATGTAGCGGGAATTTCCCAGCAGGTACCGGCCCGGATGATGTTGATCAGTACGTAGACATCGCCACCCGGCAGGGAGACTCGGATACGGGATCGTCCCTCCCGCAGGGTATGCGGGACGATGGTGCTATGAGGGATCCGTCCTGTAGGGTCCCACGGGGGAGCGGAGTTGCAGTTCCACAAGGGACTCAGGGACCGCTTCATATGGCAGGCAATAATCGAGTATCTTCACCCACCGCGGCCCACTACACTTTCAAAACCCCGAAGAAGAGGCTCAACGGCCAGGAATCTCTGCCCAACGCCAGGTACCCTGGGGCCCCCAGCAGCATTGACAACACTGCAGAGACTGGGGACCGGGAGCTTTCGGACATGGTGCAATCGATGATAGGAGCTGTTGGAGAAGGAACCCCACAGACTGGGAGGAGGAATGGCATGTTTGGAATGGATTTCACGCCCGTGAGGGTCCCTGCTGGCCGGCATGTGGAGGCTCCCAGCCCAGGTGCATGCCCCTTGCTTTGTGCCTGTATCCCTCCTGTGCATGTGGTGTGATCGAACAGATAGCATGGCTGGAGTTCATGCTTCTTCTCCCCTCCTCCCTTCCCTGCCCTGTCCTGTCTGCTTGGGGCTGGGAGAACCCCCTATCCGTCTCCGTCTCCCCACTTTTTCTCTCTCACTCGCGCGCACAAGCGTGTCCATTTGTGAAGCTTGACTGCCCATGCGTGCTTGCTTGTGTGTGTGTGTGTGTGTGTGTGTGTGTGTGTGTGTGTGTGTGTGTGTGTGTGTGTGTGTGTGTGTGTGTGTGTGTACCTATATCTCGGTATGTGGGGTTCTCTCTCTCTCTCTCTCTCTCTCTCTCTCTCTCTCTCTCTCTCTCTCTCTCTCTCTCTCTCTCTCTCTCTCTCTCTCTCTCTCTCTCTGTCCCTCCCTCTGTGTGTGTGTGTGTGTGTGTGTGTGTGTGTGTGTGTGTGTGTGTGTGTGTGTGTGTGAGAGAGAGAGAGAGAGAGAGAGAGAGAGAGAGAGAGAGAGAGAGAGAGAGAGAGAGAGAGAGAGAGAGAGAGAGAGAGAGAGAGAGAGAGAGTCGACACGCTTGCTTGCGCACATGCGCGAAGGCCTGCAGGATGTGTGCACTGGACAACAGCTGCTGAGTGAGTGCAAGTAGGGGCCCTCTGCGTATGCATTGAGGAGTGTGGGCATTGGGGATCTCCTTCCCTTCTCCTCCATCTCTCCGCCCTGCAATCTCTCTGCTTCATTCCTGGGTGTTGCATTTCTCCAGCCCACCTTCCATTATTTTGTATCAAATCTAAAAACTCCTCTTGCTTTTTCAACTTGGGCGAAGCTCCCCTGCTCTTCACTACACTCCCAAACGACTTGAGGACACAAGCGTGCGGTTCCAGTCTTGGTGGGAGCAGGAGGAGGGGTAACAGATGGGAAAAGGGCCTCGCGCCGTCCTCCAGGCTTCTCCCGCGTGTGTTCTTGGGCCTGTGTGTTCTGAAGAGCGGTGGCCGGGGGGGGGGGGCCAGCATGGAGCATTCCAGCATCGCTGGAGGGAGCCGGAAGAGCGTACGGGCGGGAGGCGTGCGCGCTCGTCACAGAGCTGGCAGACGCGCTGGACCTTGATGTGAATGGATTAGGGCCTGCCCAGCGGCTGCAGCTGCTGCTGAGCACCATCCAAGCCCTTCACCTCGTGCAGCGCCATGACCAGCACCAGGAAATGAGCGGGTGCTTCCTCGCTCGGCCCCCTGTTCCTGGATCAGCCTGTCGGGCGGCACCTTCTAGGCTGAAGGAGGTGCAATCGAGTGGGTACCACTGGTTTTTCGCTGCCCCTCGGCTTGTGGATGTGACTAGACGAGGCGCAGGTGTGTGCTGGAAGGGGGTGTGGCGGGGAGGGGAAGGGGAGGGGGTGGAAGGGGAAGGGGTGTTGGAAGGGGCTGTTTTTTTTTTTTTTGGGGGGGGGGGGGGCGGGAGAGGGGAAGGGGAGGGATGGAAGGGGAAGGGGTGCTGGAAGGGGATGTGTTCCAGCCAGAGAGGTGCAGTATCCGTGCGACGGATGAAAGAGATTTGTAGGGTGGTTAAACGCCCCTCAGGCAGAGAAGCACAGCATCCTGTGGGATGGAGAAAGGGTGTTGGGTGTTCGGAATTTCCACACATTGTGAAGGGCATCATGAGTGCAGTGAAGACAAGAGTGTTGGGATTTTTGTTGTCCCTGACAGGCTCTGTGCGAAGAAGGTGGTGTTGGTCATCTGAATTGCAAGGGGCAGAGGCCAATGCCATTCATTCAGACAGAATCCTTTGAATGGTTTGGTTGCTCTCTTTTGCACAAACAAACTCCAGGAGAGTATGGTCGTTGTTTAGCTAATTAAAATAAACTACCACTTGGAATTGAGCTGCGAGCTGAGCTACGGCTCGAGCTTGCAGATGGCAAAGCTCGAAATGTTTTATGTAAGAACCCATGTGTCGAGGATGATTGTTTGTCTGGGAGGGGAGCAGGTATAGACAGGAGGCAGTGAAACAGAGCCAGATGCAAACCTTCTTGGCTGGGGAGGGGCTGAATGTGCGGCGGGACAAGTTAAAGTACCAAAAGGGGCGCGAGATGGCACTGCGCTGGCAGGCCCATTTGGCGGACTCCCTGTTCCTGGGACTCTGCCTGATGCTGCTGACCTGCCTGTTGTGCGCCCTTCGCTTCTCACTGCTGGGCAGGCGGCTGAGCTCCTGCCCTCGCTGGGAGGACCTCCCTGCTCCATCTCTCTTCAAGCCCTGGCCCATTGTTGAGGTGCGCTCCCTCCTCCTCCTCCTCCTCCTTCCTGCTGTGCTGCGCTTGGGTAGCGTAGCCGCTACATCAGTGTCATTTGCTTGGCAAATGCCAAGATCTGTGTATATCATGCTGAGATCATGCCTTAACTGTGTTGATGCAGGGTGCCAAGGTCTTGACGTGCTGGTTGGGAGTCATGCGGGAAGGGCTGTTGGGGGCTGGCATCATGTTGTGGGTGGCTCGATTCCTGGGCAGATCATCATTGCTGAACAATCCTCTTTCTTCACCACTGCGGGTCCTTGGGCTGGGCCTGGGTGGCGTCTGTGGAGCCGCTGGATGGTTGGCCATATATCAGCTGGGAGGCCATCCCGGATTGTGGTTGCTGGCCTGGGAACTGTGGCTGCTGCTGTACCTAATCCTGGCTTCGCGTCCTCTGCTCCAAGGTTGCGGCCCGTGCTTTCCCCTCTTGGCTTCTTGTGTCATGGGTCAGGGCTAGCGTGAAAGGAAGCTGCTCTGAACTTGTCCATGAATGGATTCTGTGTGTGTGTGTGTGTGTGTGCGTGCGGGTGGGGGCTGTGTGTATGTGGACGGCACACACACACACACACACACACACACACACACACACACACAGGGGGGGGGGACGAGTGTGTGTGTGTGTGAGAGAAGGGGGGGGGGGGAGAGAGAGAGAGAGAGAGAGAGAGAGAGAGAGAGAGAGAGAGAGAGAGAGAGAGAGAGAGAGAGAGAGAGAGAGAGAGAGAGAGAGAGAGAGAGAGAGAACGAGCGAAGCCTTACAAGATTGAGCAATTGCAGAGATTGAGGCTATGACACAGCATGCCAGCTGCTTGTTCAGGGGGCCAGGCCATCTGCTTGCTCAGGCCTTGCTGGCATGGATTGTTTATACATAACGGCTGCGTTTGGTTGAATTTGTCTTGCTTACTTAAAAGGGTGCTGGCTGGGGTCTTCGGCCAGGAGTGGATGAAGGACAATGGAGTCTGGGCGCCTTCGTGCGGCAGACAGCTATTCATGGCGGCCTTTCGGTGCTTCTACCAGTCCTGGTCGGGCTTGTGCCCTTTGCCTCCCTGATGAGCTTCAAACAGACTCAGCAAGATTTAGCCGCCCTTGCTTCTTTTCTTTTTCTTGGAGTGTAGCTGACAGCATTTTCCCCACACAATGGAGTGGGCTGCTTCTTTGGGCAACGAGAGATCATACGATGATGCAGGGGATTATTGCAGTGTAAACAAGATGTCAGTTATGAGATGATGATACAGGGGGTTTCGCACAATCAACAACCTGCCAGGGACTGTTCCCCAAAATTCCAAACCCGTTGACAAGGCCCTAGAGATTTTTGCAGGATGATTGTAAATTGGACCAAGGTACACCTAGGCGTGGCATTTTTGACAAGGCGCAGACACTTCTCCAGATTTTGTTTAGTAGAAAAATTCTTGGCATATTTGCATTGGTGCAGTATTGCCCCTAGTGTAGCAAGAAGCGAGCTACTATGCCATATGCGGACTCATAATCATTGTCCATGATGAAGTCTGCTGCTGAAATAAGTCTGCATTATGGGTGTACGCGCACTTCTACACTGCACATCAGATGCCACAACAGCATGCCCACCCGACAAGTACAGGAGCCATGGGAAACAGTAAGTTCTAATGAGCCTTAGAGCGCCAGGAGCCCGCAGCCAAGTGCCTTGCTGGGCCTGTGTTTCCAAAAGCACATGGTCCTTGTGGCCCTTCAGATTTCCCTCGGCCCGCTTGCTCCAAAAATCAAATGATTGGGACGCCACCAAGCTCAGCTACCAGTGTGTGCACCAGTAGCACCAGTAAGCAATTGCAACAAGCCTGGAAAGATCTTGGAGTTCCTTGTATGATAATTAGAACGACTGTTTGAACCCAAAGAGGCTGGGAGCGACCAGGGGACCACTGCCAATCCTGAAGACAGGCTTCAGCTACCGGACAGGAGCATCATCAAACCAGATGAAATGACTAAAGAATTCTCCAGGCAAGCAAAGCAGCGCATCGCACCAGGCAACGCAAAGAAATACAGGATTCCTGTGATATACTTGAACCCCTATGACATTTTGCACTTCAGTTCTTTTCAGGAAAGCCTTGTAACTGACAAGTTTTTTGGACAAACTCACAATGCTTCGCAGCCACAAGGAATTTCTGCAAGGCTCTGGGACGACGAGCCCAAGCCCATGACGTTGAAGGGCAAAGTGAGGGCGGCTGTTGGCAAATACCGCGGCCCCCAGTTAACCCATGGTCGATAGCCACGGTTGAGAGGATGCTCTTCATGAGAATGGTGGTGTGACAGCTTCAAGAATAATTCATTTGTTCAAGGCAAAAAAAAAAGAAAGCAAAAAAATACTCAATTTGATCAAACTGCGTTCTGAGCCCACCCTGACTCATGCGCCGCACGCTGTGCATGTCCCTGCTGGAAATCGTCCCATGTCGACTTCTCAGGGTAATTGAGCTGCCGACAATGGAGGGGCCGCCGGGAAACGAGTAGGTTCATGAGGAGGCTCAACGCTGTTCTGGGTGTCGGTTACCACCAAAGTGCGCATTTCGCAATTCACGAACTCCTGGGACAGCTTCCCGTGGAATGCTTGCAATGTGTGCTTCAGGAAGCCGGCATGTGACACCACTGCGATCCTTTTCTCAGGCCTGTCCCAGTCCAGTAGTCAGAGACGTTCTACAAACTGCTGAATATCAAGCCTTAGCCTGACATTCTATGAGGTTCTGGCGAAGGGTGTCTGGCTGATCCCAAACCCTTCCTGCCCCCATCCACAAGCCATACTAGCCCCTTTCCCACTCCTGGCTCGTCGACTCCTGCCTACCCTTCTGGCTTAGCATCTTAACTGTACAAACCCACTGGGAGGGGATGCGTTTTTTATTTATTTATTTTTTTTTTGGGTGGAGGGGGGAGGGGACGCACAGCAGAAAACACAGAGCCCCCTGTCCCCATGCACTCCCACCCGGCCGACAACACCACATACATTCGTACAACAATATCCTAGCAAAATATGAGGTGACACCAGCACCCTCAACAAGCCTCTGAATAGAACAGTGGGTCCACACCGCTGCATCAGCCACCGAAAGAAAGCAACCCCGCGGGCCATCACAGCATCCTCCCCTTCCCCGACAGGGTAGCATCCACTGGTCTGCTGGATATGGTGGTTTTCCTCCCAGATGCCATCAGGCCCCTCCTCTATCAATGAGAAATCCACTCCAGGGAAGGCAGCACGTGTTTCCCGAATGTCCCGCCGTGAATCACACCGATTTGGGCCTTCACAGCCCCGCAGCAGTACCCAATGAGGTCTTCTGATCCCCCTGAGGGGATCCAGCGAACCCCCTTTGTCAAATCTTCTTGGAAAATTTTTTGACATTTTTTCACTCGATTCATGAATGCCGACAACCAACTCTAAGCATGATAAGACTTGAAAGGTCGAGCAAGGTCCAGGGAAGGGAAAGAACCAGGAAAGGCAATATGGGAAGATGACCAGGAGTCAAGACAAAGATGCCAAAGCCTAACAGCAGACTAAAGTGCAGGATCATGAGGTGCACTATATTTGGAGAATTTAAGTGGAGCCAGTGCCTTTACTTTACCAGGCTTTACCACCTCTGGTGGCCAGACCGTAGGCTGCCTCTTCCATAACTTCTCACACTACTCCAGCAACTCAGCTTGGCCCTTCCTGTAAAGGGCTGCGCAGGCCAATCCGCAAAACATGGCAATTACGTGTGATCTTCTCAGAAGGAAGGGACGGCTAAAAAGACTGCCACTTTGAGTGATCCCAACGCTTTAAAAGCCACAAGGATGGGTTCTGCACCCCAAAGGGATTGGAATGTTGATGCCCGCGGTGACCCAAGAATACCCCGGTATTTGCAGGGGAGCAAGGGGCGTTAAAGCTCACCGACACGTTCTCTGCAAAGCTCACAAGCGATGAATGGCAGGCCTGTGGGTGCTGCCACAGATGGGCGTGCACTGCGGGTGTTCTCCACAGCACCCTGCCCGACCATCAGTACGTCTGGTGGGGACCCGTCGACATCCATCGCGGACTCCTCCGGAATGGTGTTGCCTCCAAACACGCCCACAGCGGTCTCCAACGTGCGAGTCAGCGGCGACACTATCACAACCTGCAAAACGTTGCTCAGGTTATTGCATGCGCAGCAGGACAGGCGGCGTGTGACCATCTGGCATGCCACTGTAGCCACACCGGTACCAATCCGTTTACAACCCTTCTAGTGCACGCAGCACAGCAAATTCACATATCAAATTACCTGAACTAGTGTGTCAAACACTCATTCCCACTTGATCGTCCAGCTCAAAACTCTGGCCACTACATGTAACAAGCGTCACAGCCAAACTAAGGAGAGTCCATGGGCTTACTGTGCAATGCTACTCACTTCCCCAGCCGGCCACACCAGGATCTGTAAGGCTTCCTCATGACATCGCCCAGTATAACTCCATGGACCTTCAATGCCCCTATGGCTTCCTCCAAGCCCCTAAATGCTTTCACCCAGGCTTTAGCGGAGATATGTGCCGCTACATCTCCAATGTTCCCCTAATTCAAGGTCGGCTGTGGCAATTCCACCAAAAAGGCAAATGTCCATTTTGCCAGTGCAACTGCATGTGTATAGGGCCCTTGGCCTACCTCAACATTATATGGTGGTTGTGAGGACTGGATGTGGTTCCGCAGTACCTCTGTCTGCTGCCATCCGAAGGGAGTCAGGTGCGCATCATGATTCTGCGCATAGCCTACGTTGTGGAAGCCAACTGCATGCCTGATGAGATGGATCACCTGCACACAGCAAGCGTACCCATCATCTCTGAGGCAACCAATGCGAATCTCCTTGCAGGAGGATTAGCAAGGAGAGTAAGTGAGTGATTGAGTGTGTGTGTGTGTGTGTGTGTGTGTGTGTGTGTGTGTGTGTGTGTGTGTGTGTGTGTGTGTACCAATTGACTCCGCCGCAGTTAAGAATTTATTGCAAATATGCATGTACTGCCAGCTGACTGCGGTCTAATAAATTGCTCTACGATCTCTACAATTCAGAAGAAAGGGCTCTTGGCCAAAAAATGAAAAGAAAGAGCTCTTGGCCAAAAAATGAAAAGAAAGAGCTTGAAGCCGGGGGGGCGGGGGGAAGGGGAGAAGTTCGATGGAAAGGCCAAAAAACACAGCAATAATTAGTCGGTATGGGAGCCAAGCCAAAGTCTATGCTCTGTCCAACACAGATAGGCCAATGAAGGAATTTTGATTGAAAATCTCTCAGCAACCTGATCTCTTTATTCAAAGTCAGGGTTCAGGGTGGTCATACTCATAAAATCATGTGACAATAGTCTAAAGGGGGACCCTCGTAAGTGCACCTTGGTTTGCTTATGCGGAGCTACGACCAGACCATGGTTCTGTAAGCTTTCTGGACTGATCGTTGTACTTGTAGAGCCTGACCACATTTTCCTCATTTAAGAAATTGCTTAAAGGTGCCGTCCTGACAGTCCGCTCCGACGACGCGAGTGACCCTTGATGATGGTGGCTCCAGGTTGTGAGGTCACCACTTCATGCCACACATCACGTTCTGCCTGCAAAAATGACCCAAGCAATGACTCTTGTCTTGCTGTCATAGGTGCATAATGACTCAATTCGTGTTTGATGTGTGGTGTTTGCCAAGTGGGACTCGGTTGTCACCCAACATACATGAAGATAACTACCCAGCCAAATAGCAGCTTGGGCTTGCGTCCAAAGAAGGAGAGAGCCACTTGCCCGAAAAATTCTCCATGGGCTAGGAGCCCATGAAAGACCACGGCATGTCTTGCTCATATCGGGAAACGAACAAACTTGGAAGTTTGGTCAACCAGACTACAGTACATTTCCATACAAAATCCTGCACGAAGCGAGATGGGAAGAAAGTTTTGGGATCGAAAAGATGTAAGTTCATGACGAGTCCTCCAAGTTGAGCCCGTCGCATGTTGCGATGGGTTGTCTGAATCCTCCAGACAAGAAGAAAGCACGCCAACCTTCACATCTATCCTTGTGCTGCATATTACTTGATAAAGCTACAGCCAAACTAGTCCAAGTCCGTTAACAAACTCGCACATGCGACTTTGCCCCATCATGGATCTCGTGTGGTAAGCCTCACAAACAACAAATCCTTGAAACCATAAGTCGTTGCGCTTCTTCCTATCCATCTGAAAAGGCTTAAAATTTTAGACCGCTCCAGTCTACGTGGGATGCCAACGCTTACCAGGCAGCTCTAGCCGTCCCGGATTAGAGGCATTGTCACTGAAGTGATTTTCACAATGTCAGGGCGATGCCCACCGAAGGAGAAAGTCTTAACCCGTGTCACCTTATGCTCCGGTATCCTGGCGCCTTTGTGAGTGGCCTGCTTGAATATAGATAGTTGGCGAATATCCTTTGTACACGCATCTGCTAACCGGCCTTTCAAACGACACCGGATTACGCGTGAAGTGTACATGATCCAGGGTTTACGGCACAATTCAGGGTTTACGGCAACCGTTTGTCTCATTGTATTGGAATTTTCCACCACCGCGTTGTCAAGAGGTTAATCCGATGGAATTGGGGACCGAAAGCACGGAATCATGAAACCTCAGCTGGTTAATTGAGTAGCATGGATAATCAGCTTTGCGGACTGTTCGAAAATTTGTGATCAATAATGCTCGTGCACGGAGTGGCAATTGCCAACGGAACCTGGTCAGTTGGGTGGTGTTGAACTGGATCGTGCTGGGGCAACTAGGAGGAACGGGCTTTGGGGTCTTTTCTGACCGATAATTAGCATAACCCATTCGTGTTTTTGTCCGCGTACTCTTGGATGTACAAGTTTCGTGAGGGTCCGGGGTTAAGTCTTGCCCTGTACTAAACGCCCAGAACACTGGGAGCCGGGTTTATGCCGGCTCCCACTCGAATTATCTTACGTCTAAACGTAAATTATGTAAAACCCTTATCCTAAGGTTCCTTCATACGAGGGGGGCCACAGGATGGTGGGGGGTGGTTCATTTCTTGTAGAGTTCCTCCACAGATAAATGGTGGAACAGGTCAGGAAAAATGTTGAAGTTGAATTGCAACCAATACTTGATCCGGATGATGTGAACGTTACCAGAGTAAATGTAGTTGAAGTTCGTCAGTCGAGGCCAAGGGCTTCCATATTGAACAATCCAGTCTTCAAGGCTTCTTTAAGGAATTTAGTCCTTATAGTCACTTGGTAGGCCCAGGTTGAAGAGTCTTGCCTGCTTGATTTGATCATGTAAGGCAGCAAATTTCAGTACATGTGCTACAGCACTTAAGTTTGACATGAGGGTTTGTGTGACATGATGTGTACGAGTATACAAATCCAGCAAAGAATGCAGAGAGGGTCAGTCCAATGCCGTCATGTAAGATTAATGTCCATGATGGGCGATGTGTTTTCAATTTGCACAGGTACTTTTTTAGTACCGTCCTCAGCTTATGGAATCGAAGACTCTTGGGGCAAAATCAAGGGGTCTTGGGCAAAGGGCCATTCCCAGGTACAGTCGCTGCCAATGAAGTGTGTAGTGTCGTTGCATGTCTGGCAGGTCATATCCAGTCTTAAATGCTTGCTGAAAGGCAAATCACTGAGATTGCAGCATGTTTTGCAGCCCCTATGCTGATGAGCAGTCTCCAGTTTGCATCCCAAATCATTATGGCGAATACCGTCCTTCTTCTTGGGGTTGTTAAGAGGCGGGCGCCAGAAGGCGCAACCTGGTCTAATTATTTCTCGCAAGGTATGCCCTACATGGCCTGTCACGAATGTTTTCTCCCCACAGTGACAGAACAACTTCTACCCTCTCCTCACGCGACTTATGTTTTGTTCACTTTCCGGTTACATGACAAGACCTTTCAAGAGCAGGCACGATTGGACAGATTGAGCTGTGGCCTCTGGGAACGTATGCTGGGGAATTCTATGAAGAGGTATACTGGAGCAAACTCTTGACATGGGGCTTGGGCCGGGATGTGGTGCAGTTGTACCAAATGGTGTTTGCACAGGACTGGATATTGGTCTCTCTAATTTTTCGTTGTCACTCATCACCCTCAGCTTCTACACAATGTGCAAGTCCACGACACCCATCTTTCTGCTGGTGTTTGCATTTCTTTGGGGCATTGAAAGGTGAGAATCTACCTTTGTAAGTGCTGCTCTGTATTTATCAAGCACACAGGAGCACCCCTTGCCATGTCCTTCTTGTAACTCAGTTGGAAGAGGATGTCTCTTAAGATATGATTTGGGGAATGGTCCTAATAGGTGTTCAGCTGGTAAGTGTATGCTTGGCTCTGTATTGTAGAAGTCTATGTGTCTTGGTTTTGTTGCTGTCTTAATTGTTTGGGAACAGACCAAGCTAAGTCTGTTCACTGTCACATCCTTAACCTGCGCGATAATCCTTTGCCAGAAAAAGCTGAAGGTCATTGTTCAGCTTCAGAATGCTTCTGGCTTTAGTAGTCAACCCTTCTGTTCATGACGGAAGTTGGAGGACTGTCCAAGTAGATAGGGCAAGGAGGCTCTGTCGCGGTTGGGCTCTGTCAGACTTCTGAGCAGCACGACTGGGGTAGAGAACAATATTTAGTCAAAGACGGGGAGTTCATTTCTGGCTGAGAACGATACTACAGCAGTTTTCAAGAATCAGGCCTTGTATTTTGGTTGACTGTCACACCTTCTGTCAGTCTGTTGTGCATTGGCAAACTTCACTGTGGCTGTGTAGTGTGAGGTCCGCACTGGGGAAGCAGCAAGCGTGTCGTCTCAGGGTATGCATGGGTAAATTGTGGGCGGGTTGAGGGATGCTTTTTTGACGCAGGCCGTCATGGAGCCTTGCTGGAGTGGTTGCTGTAATATCGCTGGGCCTAACCCTTCTTGTTGCGGGGGAAACTCAATTTAACATGGTTGGCTTTGTGCTTGTCATGCTGGCCAGCATGTTGTCGGGCCTGCGTTGGACAATAACACAAGTATTGCTGCAAGGAAGTGATCACCAGGGTAAGCTTGCGGATGGTATTTGGGCTTGTGGTGTAGAAAGTGCTTTTCATCATGTGGGACACTTTTGGGTGGGCTCTACTTGGGCAATGGTGCTCCCTGCTATTGTTACATTTCCCTGCGAACACTGTCAAGGGTTGGCCGCTGTGGAAGGGAAGTTCCATGGTCAGGTTTCGATATTTCCACAAATGGTTGTCTGGTTCCGCCACACATATCATGGGGCTTGTGGATAGCGTCACTCATTTCTGGCTTTACTTCCGGCATGTCAACTGGCTGTCCCTCAAGGGGTTTCCAGCAAAACAAACTGTATTCAGAATGAGATACTTGGTGGCGCTGCTCCAATGAGCTCCCTTAATGTCTGCACCATGGCACTCGGTTGTGAGGGAATGTACATAATTTGCCTAGGCAGCAGTTAGGTTACTGAGGCAACGAAGCTTGGGACAGGTGCATCGGGGGGACCTGTCGAGGTGCTTGCTTCCCTTATGCCTGTCATGTCTTTGACAGTGGGGTTCGTCTCTCTCTTCGCGGAGCGGCTTTGGAATGCACTGCCAGAAAGCCCATACTTCAATTCTGGGACTGCGTTGCTAACCACAGCAGGGTTGATCCTCATGGGAGGCCTACTGGCCTTCCTCATGGTATGGACAGAGTTCACAGTAATTGCTTACACTTCGGCGCTTACCTTCATGGTTGCCGGCACCTTCAAAGAGATCGTGACAGGTTACATCCTCATCATTGCTTTTGCTCCTCATGATTAGGGTAAAAGAGCCGTCAATCAGCCTTTTGAGACTTGAACTGACCTATTCGTCAAAGGGTTTTGGAAGAGTGGTATAGGTTACGCTTGTAAAGTCTCAACTTGTAGGAGCTGGTGTCTGCTTGGTCTCTATGCCTCGACATACTTTCAGTGTGCCAGTAATGCTGGCTTGTTTTACATGCTTGACAGCTTGACTTCAATTGTGATGGACGGCCAAGCCCTGTAAATATATCCGTCCTTGCTTTCACATGGTTTTTAATGTTATGAACCCAGTCTGCGTGTTTTCTTTTTTTTTTTCCAAAAGTAAAATACCCATGAATTGAGTGTTTGCTAGTATCCGGATTCTAGCTGCCCCCCCCCCCCCCCGGGGGGGAAAAAGAGTGTCTGACGATTGTTTGTGGCGTCCTTTACAGTCATGGCTGCAGTGATCTTCCTAGGGGAAGATTTCAGCTTCATAAATGGGATTGGACTGGTGGTGCTGGTTGCCGGGGTGGCTCTGTTTAACTACACAAAGTACCAGCGCCTCATATCTGGCGAGGCGCATATAGTGACTCCTGCAGTCATCAGAAGAGATTCCGACGCCTTTCTAGGGAGCAGAGGCCTCGGGAAGGATGGAAAGGAGGGGAGCGGGGATGAGGAGGATCCAGAGGTGTGGCTTTCTTCGCCTTTAAAGGCCCAGCATGAGCTTTAACACTGATCACAGGGTCCTTACCTTGTTTGGTGCATTGAGAGATTTTTGCTTAATTGTAGGGGTTGCCCTGCTAGTACAACTTGCCCTTGCCTGCATTGGAGGCTGTCCATTTATGTTTCGTTCTTGTAGACTTTCTCGATATGATAGTGCCCTGCTTTCGGCTTACAAGGCTCGGGTCACATTTTGCCAGGCAAGGTATTGCAATAGAACTTCTCGCAACATGCTGTTGGGGAGGGGTGTACATGGAGGCGCTTCACACTAGACAATGAAGAGAGCAAGGGTGGGGGAAGCAGGTGCAAATTACCACCTTCGCATCGGCCCTGACTCAGCAGCAGATGCGAGGAGGACGGGGTTCCAAGTTATAATAAGTCACGCGTCCAATATGACAGGGGCCCGGGTGGATCCCTGGAGTTTCACCCCACCTGCACCGTTGGGTGAAGTAAGGAAGGATAAGCAGTTTTAACATCTTTCCAGCCAAGAGAGCTTTGGTGAGATGTTTCCTGTCACGTCGTTAAGTTGGCAGGTTTCGGGGAAGCAGGAGGCGGTGATCGTCGTTGAGAATGCCAGCCCAAGATCGCCCTCACAGTCTCCTCCGCTTGCATCCGCTGTCCACCGTCATTCTAGTGCTGATCGGGAATCCTGAGGTGGCCGCAATGGCGTGTTTGGATAGCTCAGATGGTCCACCTCAGTGTAGATAGGGAGTGTGAACTGTGGGATCTTTGTTCCAGCAGGTGTGTGGGTTGAGGCACCCCAGGGGTCTCCCTGCAGTGATAGTACCGGAACTATGCTGGATTCAGGCTGAGGTGCCGGGACGTGGAAGTGTTCATTTGTCTTGATGTTGGCAGGGTATCTATTAGAAAGTTGTTTCCTGCGATGGGGCATATGTAGATTGAACGTGGGAACTGCAACTTATTCGGCCTTGTGGTGCAAGTAAGATCGTGCACGAGTCTTTTGCAGTCTGCCCGAGTGACATCTTAGACGCACTGGTGGCGGATGAAATGTAATCGAGGTAATTGGAGAGGGGGGGGAAGTGCTGTGTTCGTCATTGAACCAGCATCTGCAAAAATCCCCTATTGTATGTGCCGTTTGGGATGCCAACTCAGAGCAGTACAGGTGCTTTTAATCCCCCTGCTTGGGGTTGGGGTTTATAAAAGGAGTCCCTCGTCATTTGTATTGGGCGAGCAGATGCAGGTGTCCAAATGCAAGTTGATCCGGCATTGGCATACATTTCCCGTCGATTTCTTCAGGGTCCTGACTTTTTTGGCGCACTGGTAGCGGATGAAATGTAATCGAGGTAATTGGAGAGGGGGGGGAAGTGCTGTGTTCGTCATTGAACCAGCATCTGCAAAAATCCCCTATTGTATGTGCCGTTTGGGATGCCAACTCAGAGCAGTACAGGTGCTTTTAATCCCCCTGCTTGGGGTTGGGGTTTATAAAAGGAGTCCCTCGTCATTGTATTGGGCGAGCAGATGCAGGTGTCCAAATGCAAGTTGATCCGGCATTGGCATACATTTCCCGTCGATTTCTTCAGGGTCCTGACTTTTTTCCTGCTGGTGAGGATCGCCTGAGGCTTCCCTCAGGTGCAAGGTTGATTCTCAGCAGATGTTGCGCCAGAATTTACTGCCTAGCTTGGTACCCATCCATAGTGACAAGTTGTCCTAGCACAAAAGCCTTCCGCTTTCTATGGAGTTCTGCTGCTGCGTTCTCTGGGTGCAGCTATGTAGTCTGATGTCACTTTATGTTTGGTGTCTCTGACCGCTCTGCCGTCTTTCACTGAAAGCAGGCTTACAGGTGTCATCTTGTTGAGTTCTACTGCAAGTTGGAAGACTTTGATTGCTTCGTGCCCCATTTCTTGGAACAATTTTGTGAAGTAAATCACTTTTTCCGGGTTACTACTTTTCACATAGACACTTTGTGCTCAAGAGCAGCAGAAGTTAAAGCGGTAATGCCATATAAACAATGAGGTTTAGTATAACAACCTGATAGAAATTCAGGAAGTTTCTTTGTGAAGTTTGGCATACCAGTGAACATGACGGCGCCTCCCTAAGGTTCCTTTCATAGGCATCATCTCCCTTCATGTCGCCACACTGGGTTCAAATCTGTTGATGAAATCCTGCTGCTTCAGCTGTCCCAGAGGAATCGTCAGCGGTATTTCGACCGATGTGTGTTCTTGCTGTTTTAAGCTATCTGTATGTCGTCATGGACTACTTCACATTTAAATTTAAATGGCCTTGAGTATGATTTCCTGTCCTTTTCTTTCTTTTCCTTTTTTTATTTTTTTTTTGGGTGGGGGGGGGGGGGGGGCTTTAATGAACGAGGGGGTCAGCGACCATGCTGTACAAGGATATCGGCGAAATTCCTTCCAGCAGGGTCCTTGAGGAAAGAGTTACGGCTGAGGGAAGCACTTTAATGTTGCACATGGTCCAATTTTACTGTATCTGTTCCGTGTTGCTTCCGGCCCTGAACTACCTGGCGTGACCCACCCACTCCTTTTAACAGCGAGCAGCATCAGAAAAGTTATTTTGCTTGCTCGCTAGCTGATTGTTAGCCAGGTACAAGTCAAAACCCGACAACATTTCATCGAGAGTGACGATATTGTTCAGTGATGGTCATCAACGGTGTCGTAGACAACGTGCAAGGCAATGGCTGGAATCAAAGCTGTTACTTGTGATTTCTCAAGAAGACACGTTCTGGCTTATGGTTTGTGAAGGCTTCTATCGATCCTTTCTGAAAGTTGGCCCCCAGTGTTGTCATTCTCATAATAGGTATCCTTACCGGGCGGAGCAATTCCTCATGTGAACTTACCTAGTAAGAAGACAAGCCGCTGTGCGCCCGACCCCCCTGGTGCCACTCAGTCGAGCTCAGGCTCTCCCTAATCGCATCCCCCCCTCCCCCCCCCCCCAACCATCACACACTTGTTGGTGTGCTCCCTTAATAAGAAAAGAGCGCCCGGCCCGCCGACTGCAACCCTAAAACACATCCCGCCCCCGACAACACACTATTGATGTGCTTTCTTTTACCCGCTGGTGTCCTGTGAATGATCTATTTTCCTTTCCAACAAAACGAGCGACCGGCCCTTCGGCCGCCGCGGGCCCCTGCGAGGGAACCCCGTGGGCCAGGTTGGGCCCCACTCGCTGAGGGAACTTAGAAAAAAGTTGAAGTGGACCGTGTGTATATAGGGACCTTGGGGACCGTGTGTATATGGGGTATGGGACCGCGGGAACTTCCTCAGGGAAGACTCCATGCAGGTGGGGACACCCAGTGGGGACTCCCCACCCGGCTGGGGACTGGGGAGGCCGATGTAAAGCCCACTGGGGGAGTGGGCTGTAGACACTTTTTCTAGCAGATTGGGTGTTGTCCCTGTTGCAGACGCCCGTCTGTTAGGGCAACCGAGTGACAGTCTCTTGTCAACTTTACAAAATGAAAAACAGTGATGCTGAATCGCTCTTAAAAATGTGGCCGAAGACCACTGACTTGCAAGAAAAGGCCTGCGAGATCGAAACGTTATTGTCACGGGGCTCAGGATTTTCTGCGGATAGTGAGGTTGGAACAGATGATATAGATCATCACTTTTGTACAAGCCTGATTGACGATAGAAAATTGCTAGACGAGTTCTTGCTGAGGCCTTCCTTTGCGTCCTGGCTGTTGTACGCCTGCAATAGCATATTAGCATTGGACGGCACCGTATCCCAACTTATTTGGAAGATCGCAACAGATTGCAGTCCAAAAGAGGCTTTTTTTGTTCTCGAATCGCTTATCCGAACGTGGGCCAGGTAAGGCACGAGTGCTCGACGTAACAGGCTATTGGATCAGCACGACTGATGCAGTACTGATTCTTGTTGAGTATCTGTGCAGTCTTGAATATGGATATACTGGTTGGACGGAAGCATACAGTACAGTTTGCCAGGCAGCTGCTGAGGCTTTCTCAAGGACGCAGCGAAAACCCCTTGCCTTGCTGGATGACCTCCTAGAATCTGCAAGCAACCTTTTGTTAAAAGTACTCTCCACTTCCTCCGAGATTGAAGAGGCAAGCCCAACATTAGAGGTCTGCAGACTGGTTTCTGCTGAAGAGCAAAAACATTCTGAAGACCTCAGCATATGTTTGTATCTTTTAAATGCAGACTTTTGCCCAGCGCCATGCCTTACTATGAAAAGGTGGTTTGAACACAAATAACTCTTGAAGGGTCGCAGGGCAGCCCTCAAGCGCTGTACAGTCTGTGGAGCCAGCCCGCGCCTTGTCGAAGATGTTGAACTGCCTGCATGGCGTTGCTGATGCTGTTGCTGTCCAATCAAATCACAGCGCACTCTGTGAAAAGCTGCACTGTTATGAACTTGGCATGCTGGACATTGTGTTTTCAAATCAGCAACTGCGCCCAGGTTTTGCTGCAAGTTCTTGGTTTAGGAAATGTCCTGCTCAGCTAAGGAAGCCTTTTCATATCATATTCGACCCAGACAAAGATGCTCAAGGACTGTGCTCATTTATAGCTATCTCAATTAGCACAATCCTTCTCAAGAGTGGATACTTCGCCAATCGGAAAGCCGAAGAGGACACCTGTAAACACAGTCTTTGTGAACAACGGGGGAGAGCATTTGCAGTCTTCTGTTTGGTCTGTACAGAGGAGAGCTGGGTCCACGTGGATGAAGTGTTAGATTTTGCCCAACCAGACAGCTTAAATGCAGTTGCAAAGATGAGCTGCACATTGCTAAGCGCAGCAAATGAATTTCAGGTGAGATATACTGCATGGCAACATGGTCTTAACCAGCCGGCTTTAAGGGCCAGAATTGAACTGTGCTGCGGAGGAACAGGCTTTGGTCATGGCATATGAAGGTTTTGCGCTTGCGACAGCTGGAGCAAGCAGGATACGGAGTAAGGCACGTCCCTTCATGGACTTGATAAGCCTGTTGTTTTAATTTATCATTATGATTGCTGATGCTTCAGCGATCCTTTTTACACCCTCTGAAACCCACAGCTTGGAGCCCCTGTCTGTCAGAGGCCCCCTGCTCTCCAACTTCTTTGTGCTACACAGGGAGAACCGGCACAATGTGGGTCAAGCACATTGGAATTGTTCAGGACACTGGGCTTTATCATGGGGGCACACGGCATAGCCGAAATGCGCACAGCAGCCTGTCAAACAACTGAGTACGTGCTTCAGACGTTGAAGGTAGGGTACCTGTAAGATGCAGTGGATGGTATGCGCAGATCGTCTTCCACTGCCTGCCTCTGTGGCACCTCTATTTACCTGCATATCTGGGAATTTTTTTCGCCTACGATGAGTCGGGCTTTGAAGTTCTGCTCAAATTCTTGTGATGCCATCTGTGTTCTAAAGGTGCTTTCATATTCACGCCTACATGTCATCTGTGCCGACATCATCATGTCATGCCCCATGAGTGGCCAATGAGCTTCTGGACACTTGAATGAGGTTGGTGTCTTGGTGTCTTCTTTGGGGATGTAGATCACGAAACAGGTGGACATACTAGAAGAACTGATTTGCAGGAGAACCCTTCCAAATCAAAGGGCCATGGCTCTCCAAATGCTGCAACATATGCTGTGTTCATCATGGAATGCGTCCACTGACAAGGGTACTTTTCTGAGACTGGGTAGCCTGTTGTATGTACCTGCTGGGAATAATGCAATTCCTTGAAAATGCTGAGGAGATATACTTCAGACCCCTAATTTGGAAGCAAGAGGTTTGTGTCTTGTTTTCAAGCGTTCAATTATGTACCATTACAGAGGTCTGTTAGGAGGCTTCTAAAACCATTCACATGAATAAGCAAGCAGATTACATTTGTGATACAACTGCAAATACAACAACAGTAGAATTCAGCATTTTGAAGGGCGGTCTTTTCGGCAGGGGAGTGGTGGAAGTGACGAAACATTTGGCTCTCCCCACCTCCCTGTGTACATGCGCGCGCGCGCACGCGTACACACACACACACCACACACACACACACACACACACACACACACACACACACACACACACACACACACACACACACACACACACACACACACACACCCACACACACACACACACACACAAACACACACACGCACGCACGAAAGCACGCACTGGCGCACTAGTGTTGGCATTTTCTATGGAAGTCTATGCAGTGGCTACGGATTTACGGATCGTAATTCCGTATATTATGGGATAGGGCCGAAAAGTGTCAGGGAGGTTCTCTGATGTCATTTGGGAACATTGGAATTTTCATTGGTAAATCTCCTTGAATCTACCAAATCTTGAGTGAAGTGCAGTATTTCCTGTACAAGTTGAGCCCCACGGTTCACAAAAATTTTGTACCTCACTGGAATATCTGTACTGCACTCCATAGCAAGTTCGTAACGACAAAAAATTACGTACGGATATTTCTACAGATCCGTAGAAACTACGATTAGTAGAAATGCCAACACTAGAGCACACCCACGCGTACAGATACAGACATGCTTGCCCGCCCTCCCACCCACCTACCGACACCCACCCGTTCAGGCCTCCTAAGCACCACTTGGGTGAAAGTTAGATGTTGTGACAGGCACATTGCAATTTGCATACAAAAGCAGTTGCTGTATGCCAGTGCACGGACGTGCTCTGGGACTGCTTTGGTCTGTCACTTAAGTGTACTTTCCTCGTGTGGCAGGTACATATAGCTTTTTGGAAGAAATCCCAAGCGACCGGGTGCAAGATTTCCTGATGTTCTGGATTGACTCTGAATGGTCAGCCGATAATGTCCGAGAGTTTGCTGAACCTATTTACACTGCCCTTAATCTGTTCTGGTTCATACTCTTACGGAACGATGCAGTCAGATCCACAGCTGCCAAGGCACAGCTCTTGGCAAGCGACAATCACAAAAGAGACACGGTGAGTTGGACGGACTTAATTGTGTCAGGAAGGTTTGGCTGCGCTTAAGAGCACAATGAACTGTGATTGATTCGTTCCCGTGTTCTTGCAGTACATGTGAAAGATTAATTGTGGTTCAAATGCATGGTACCATAGATGCTGGGTATCAGGTCAAGTCTTGCAGGTATAATTATAATCATAGTTGGCTGCAATCTCAGTGTTTGTTCGCCCATTGCCAGTCAGTTCCAGCAATTTCTACCCTTTTTTGGACGTGAATGTGTCGGTCGACTCAATTTGCTGTTGGGGTTGGCAGTGTTTTGATTTGGAATGCCGCACTCATGTCCTCTCTGCAATCAAGCGACTGCATGAAGTCTGTGGAAAAGTTTTGCTTCCTAGTGGAAGCCTTCCCATTGAAGACATGTCAGAGATTCTTCAAGTGCAAAGACTTTCAGTACTTCTGGATCAAGTGAAGGGGTTCCTCTGCAAAGAAACTTGTTGCTGAACCATTGAGCCGCAGCTGGCACATTTACATTGACTTTGGATGTCTGTTGCTGTCTCCTCATGCCATGCCAAGGATGCTTCATGGCCTGGATATCCTATAGTTTTTTGCTGCATCCAGGGGCCGTAGGGTTGGGAAGCTGACCTTCCTACACACAAAGCATTTTTGAGCATGTTTCCCAATAATTGAAGTTCTGAGAGTTTAAGGTACAGGATCTTTCCTTCAGAGTCCAAGAAATAGTAAGTCATCCTCTGGGTCAATCTGTCATGAGTGGTTCATTGTACGCCCAGTCTAATAAAGAAGTTGCCCCGCTGTACCTGGCACTGATATGTGAAACGAAGTCCTGCGATGTTTTAGACGTCTCTGAGATGTGCCTTCCTGAATCACATGGGCTGTGTTACAGTCCAACCTGCATGTAGGACCTTTGAGGCTTCCAAGTGATCGATAAGGGTGAAGCAAATATTTCGTCCCTGCTTATAATTTTTGCTCGCGATCAAAAGTGTCACTGCTCCATATACTCAGCAGGCCCATGCTACTTGCAATAACCCTAGCGCCACACATCTGCCTGTGCGTGGACGTAGACACATACACCCAGCGCACTCACGTACACACATACACCCGCGCGCTCTCACGTACACACAGCGCACTCACGTACACATATACACCTGCGCGCGCACCCACCCACCCACACACACACACACACACACACACACACACACACACACACACACACACACACACACACACACACACAGACAGAGAGAAGGGGGGGGAGATGGAGAGGGAGGGACGGAAGAGAGGGACCGGGAGGGAGGGCGAGAAAGGGGAGAAGGGGAAGGGAGAAGGGGATTAAGGACACAGAATGAGAGGGGTAGAGAGAGGGCGGGAGAAGAGAGGAGTGGAGGGAAGGGGGGTGGGGGAGGGCAGGGCAGGGAGAGTTGGGAGGGGGCCGGGAGAGATTCCTGCCTGAGGGATCCCTCGGAAGGGAAGGGGGGCGGAAAGGCAGGGCGGGAGAGTTTAGCGGGGCACAGGGAGGGAGGGAGGGACGGAACGGGTCAGCCGCTTGGGTCCATGCATTCGCATGCCCAATGCTCCATGTGTTCATGTTGTTTCCGTAGTGCACGACAAGCGGGGGCTTTGTCAATTGCTCGGGATCGTGCTGGGCAGGTGAGAGCCTCCTTATCCAGCCTTGCACGCCTCTCTTGAAATTTAATAATGCCACAGACACGCATCCGAGTGTTTCCAAGCTGTGAAGGAACGCACCAATCGCATCAGCCCCTCAGTAACTTACTGGTAGTAGCTACACAAGCCCTCTATAGACATGAATCAGCGGGGAACTACCAGAAAAGCTGTGCCAGATGCTGTAAATACAGCGTATACGGCATATACGACATAATCATAAATATTCCATAGTAAAACTGATATCATTAGGCCACAATCATAACAGATAGCCAATAGCATATTTTTCCCAAACTCCCATATTCTTTATAACTAACGTATAGACAAAATGTGAAAACGCTATTTGTTGCTATCACTTTTCCCACATGTTCTAACTTGGAGGAAAAGTGAAATATATCAGTCTTAGGCTGCAGATCTAACTTAGGAACCGATCTTGAGGTTGCTCATAAACGATTCTGTGTACAACACTACCGCCAAGACATCAATTTACAGTGTCTCGGACATCAGAAGGAGAACCTCTAGATAGTCCCTTGGCCCCTTGCAAACTCGAAATGGTCTCCTGCACTCGCCCTGCACTGCAGTCCTGGGCCAGGACTCCTGGCGGCCAGGACCTGGCCAGGCCCCAATAGTCATGGTACAAGACCCTAGGGGCCCTAGGTCCCCGGGGCGACACTGTCGTCGAGACAGGGAGGATATTTGCGCCAACTCCAAGGAAAAGTTTGTGAA
This sequence comes from Botryococcus braunii, assembly GCA_002005505.1. Lineage (NCBI taxonomy): Eukaryota > Viridiplantae > Chlorophyta > Trebouxiophyceae > Botryococcus > Botryococcus braunii. Next base: position 77,222 of record KV908558.1, read on the forward strand.
ATATATAACTACAGTCTCTGGCTCCCGATGCCCGAACAGTCACGTATCCTGCGCCAACTCGAAGAGCAACGCTGTGGGAGGGTCCCAGTGGGTATCTAGTAGGAAATCCTTTCCTTTCACTTCTCTCATCAGACCCATGGTCTGCAAGATCTGACTTAGACCACGGTGGAAGTCCTAGCTCTTCAGCACTGCCTGTTTACGAAACGGCATACCTTCCTACGAGGGCCTTCCTTCCTCATCCAGCAAGGGAGTATCAAGCACGTTAATGCTACTGCGAACGACAACATCCCTTTACTCCCCACAATTCGGGGCTTTTTTTATTTTTCTAAGACGATACGGTTGCCAGATCCCTATTATGCGAAGATAGGATGACGATGGCGAGGCTCTCATGTCGAGCCGTTCAATAGCAATAATGGGGAAAAAACGGTGGCAGAAGGAAGCTTACACAGGAGGCCATAAGATAGGGCCAGCAGTTGGACCAGAAGCCTTTCTGATTGGAGAAGGTGTGATCCGAGTTTTGATAAATTGAAAGAGGGATCTTGTGCAGTGCAGAAACTTCTAGTTGTCAAACCCACTCTTCTTGGAACAATGTGAGTTTTCTTGACAAGAACAACAGTGCAAAGCAATTGCTTGGTGCAGGTCCAGTCCTTCACGGTGGACTCGACATTCATGAACTCTACGAGCAGGCAGTCCAATCTCCACAAGGAGAAGTAGATGCTTTACTTAAATTCTTTCGGCAATATGTGGGACCGCAGGTTTGGCCCCTACCCTCAGTTCAACTAAACAGAAAGAGTAGTTGCTAGAAGAGTCCTCATAGCCCTGAAGGACTGCAGAGAACCCAGCACATACAACAAAGTGCAGCCCCTTTCAGAAGCTGCACATTTCGTCAATGTCGACTCAGATTTGCTGGCTGGGAACTCTCAAACGAATTAGTTATCGTGCTGCTGGTGCAAGCATTTTACTTCTTGTACTTTCTTCCTCCAGGTCGCGGAGCATCTTCGGGAGGACTTTTGTGGGACAGCTCTTGTAGCTGCGACATGGTGCAAACGAGATGTGCGAAGAACAGCGACAGCTATTGATAATGATCCTGGAGTTCTGCAGTGGGGTCTAGCTCACAATATCCTTGCCCATGATCTAACCCAGCGCGTTTGCCTGCTAGAAAACAACGTGCTGGCACCAGATGCAGAAGCGAAGTTTGTGGATGCTAGCATAGGCGGTCAGCATCAAGCAGCGGGAGGACCCTTGCCTGACAGCCTGCACCACCTGGCTGCAATTAAGTTTGCTTCCCCTGTCGCCTCTGGGGCCGATCTGGAAGGTACTCTTCAAGGTGCCACAGCTGGTGCCGCAGGGAGCAGGAGTCATAGCATCTCTGCTACCAGAGCAGGTGAATTGCCACATGATAGGTGTATATCAGAGTTGGGACTGGATCGGGATGGAAAGGAGGTTGAGGGACAAGTTGTTCCTGAACCTTTGCATCAGGAAAGGCCTGGACAGTCCTTTCTACGGGCCCCAGATGTGAGCACCTACGATGGGAAACACAGAAACACATGCAGCGCAGATTTTGGCGATCATGTTGAACCCATGATTGAACATTATTGCCAAGCATCCCAGACTGTGGAAGGCAGTGAGGGGGAACATGCTGAGGCAGTATCTGCAGAGGCAGATCTCCCCGGTGTGCATTTGCTTGCAGCAAAGCCATGTGATGTTGTGTGCGCTTTGAATTACTGCATTTGTCTGCTGCATACTGTCCATGATCTTCGTCACTATTTGAAAAAGGCTCGTGCGGCCATCGGAACTGGAGGGGGAATTTTTGTAGCGGATTTGCTAGGGGGAAGCAGTGCAGAAGCTTCAACGAATGTTGTCCGTAGAAATCAGGTGACGGGCGCTGAGTATCAGTGGGAGCAAACAGGGTTCGACCCAGTGACGCGGCGACTCCATGCTTACTTGTCGCTGCGTCATCGAACGTCCCGTCGGACTGTTCGACGGGCTTTCCACTACCACTGGCGCTTATGGACCCTCCCAGAAGTGAGGGACCTTTTGCTCTCAGCCGGGTTTGCTGATGTGAAGGTTTGGCTGCGGCCACTGGAGGTGGCGACTTCTGCTTCCCCCTCCGAAGAGCCAAATTCTGGCGCTACGGAGTCATTGTCTTATGGGTTCGTGGAATACACCCCTGGCAGGGACATGCAGTGTTATGAAGGTGGTTGGTCTGCTTATGTTATTGGAGTTGTTTCCAATTAGCAGGGATTTATGAGGGCGTCTTGGTCTTGACTCCCCGGGACACTGTGGAAGGCTTCTACCACGAGCACATTACTCTATCCTACACATGATGTGTGCGAGCGCGAGCGCGCACGAGACGTGAGGGAGAGAGAGAGACAGACACACACACACACACACACACACACACACACACACACACACACACACACACACACACACACACACACACAGAGAGAGAGAGAGAGAGAGAGAGAGAGAAAACACACACACACACACACACACACACACACACACACACACACACACACACACAGAGAGAGAGAGAGAAAGAGAGAGAGAGAGAGAGAGAAGAGAGAGAGAGTCTCTCTCTCTCTCTCTCTTTTTTTTTTTTTTTTTTTTTTTTTTGTGTGTGTGTTTTGTTTTTTTTTGTGTTGTGTGTGTGTTGTGTGTGTGTGTTTAAAAGGTCCAATGCCGGTTCATCTGTCATATCTTGATCAGGTTCTCTACAGGTTGGCCATACCGTGGGTGGTGCCAAAGGTTCCTTCCACTGATACTCAGCGCCTGCCCCATGAGATTTTAGACCATCAGAGGAGTTTGTCGAGGTATGAAATATTCAGCAGAATTCATTTTGTAGATTTGGTTGAAGTCTTGCACGTGTATGGAGCGACTATTGCCATTACGCTCAGTTCAATTGAGCACAATCAAGTAGGATGTTGCAGGACTGCTGGAAAGTATATAGCACATATACATTTCTATGTATGAAAAGCTGTGGTTAGTGTTGTACATATGTGGGCACCCAATACAAGGCGACTTATGACAGTGGGCGCAAGGCGTGCTATCATGTTTTGAACCTTGCCTGATCAACCCCTTTGGCCCCAATAGGGATCAAGGGCTTTTGCAGCGGCCTGGGGCTTGTGGTTTGGCACCAGCTAGGCTTTGTACCACCAACCCATGTGCTTTTTAGATTTTTAGCTGTGCATGTGAACTCATGACTGGCATAGCGGACATCATTCTTTGTGATTGGATTAACAAAGGAAGGACTGTACTTCCAGGATGAGTGATTGTGTTATGTATTGTATGTAGGCTGCCGTAACTGTCAGCGATACGTTTGCATGCTGAGTGTCATATCCTGTGAACACCACCTCTCAACGTCAATGTCTATCTAGATCAGTGCTCGCACTGCCATCTAGATATGCCGACTGCTCTCTTTCCAGGGCGCCCTTATCCCTCAGCAGTCCTAGGAGTTTAACGGCTACTCCCAACCGTACGCTATTAGCCAGTGTGGAACTCTCGACACACAAATAGCATTCACTGTTCTTCCAACAGAAACAACAAGCATGCAAACTCCTGTATTGTTATGTGCAAGACAGCCTTTTATCCTGAAGCCATACAATACAGAGTAAACATTTAACAGCTTGGAGCTCGATCAAAGATGCATTCCACATCTATTCGACTGTTACAATGGTTTATATATATTACCTGTGAACACCACCTCTCAACGTCAATGTCTATCTAGATCAGTGCTCGCACTGCCATCTAGATATGCCTGCAAGCCGGGCGTTACGACTTACTGGTGTGTTCATCAGCGTTCTTTGAATATAGCTAAACCACAGCTAATCAACACACAGACTATCCACATGTGTGCACGTACCGACTGCTCTCTTTCCAGGGCGCCCTTATCACTCAGCAGTCCTAGGAATTTAACGGCTACTCCCAAACGTACTGCACAACATGTGGTTCATTAGATTTCTTAACAAAACAGTTATTCAACCAGCAGAAGCTTGCATCTTATCCGTGTCCGTACTCACCGCTATTAGCCAGTGTGGAACTCTCAACACACAAATAGCATTCACTGTTCTTCCAACAGTAACAACAAGCATGCAAACTCCTGCACAACAAACACATGTAATGCTTCAATATCATCAATAATATCAGCATGCGTGTGCTTAAACCCTGCGATCGCAGCCACCCCGCTGTGACCGTTACCTCTGCCACCGATCGCAAGCTTACCTGTATTGTTATGTGCAAGACAGCCTTTTATCCTGAAGCCATACAATACAGAGTAAAAAAGATGCATTCCATATCTATTCGACTGCCAAGCTCGTTTGCGATCTGGCGTTTCTATGCTTCCTGATCGTAACCGACGGTAACGGTACACATCCCTTCGAGATGCCGTACCGTACTGCATGTCCACATAAACAACCCTGACTTGGCCCTATGCCAACGTGTAACTCTGTAGCTACACGAGGGGTTCTAAACATATACACGTGTACACACTCAATGGAGTCCTTGACTAGTGACCACACCGTCACTTGTACAGGACCTGTACTGCATGGAGGTCACTATATGATCAACCTGACTGATCACCATCCATTAACCTAGATACGCAAGCAGGCGTATATGCTCCCTTGTACTCCACACGTGGAGAAGTTCAAGTTACACAATGTTTCCTAAAACCACTAGGTAAACTGATAGAGCCCTTGAATCTTCAACCTTGTATCTAGGTACGTTTGTCATCACGTAACCATACGTACTTATCAGTTTACACAACAGATTGTAATAAGCAGACAGCAGGACACGACTCCCAGGTGTCATCATACCACAAAAGGTTTGCATGGGCAACGCTTATTGACCATAATGTTATCTTCAGACTGTTTGGTCGCTATACGTCTTGTGGATAATTATGCATGGTCGGAGTAGTATTTTGATGGTGGGAGGAGGAAAGGACGAAAAGAAAGAGGGAGGGATTAATGGCAGGGAGGCAGGCAGAGAAGCCACACCCACTGCTGCTCAACCCCCCCCCCCCCAAACACCAACACACACACACACACACACACACACACACACACACACACACACACACACACACACACACACACACACACACACACACACACACACACACACACACACACACACACACACACACACACACACACCACACACACACACACACACACACACACACACACACACACACACACACACACACACACACACACACACACACACACACACACACACACATGGCCGTGTATTGTCTATGATGAGCCGTAATTATGTATCTGCTATGTTGTTTTTAGCATTCGTACATGATGCTGATAAGGACACATGTTGTTTTGGTAAGCCTCTCTGATTGCTGGTAAGCCCTCTCTGGTTGCGGTAACGGTTGTATCGCGATGCCGGGATCGCTATTGCTTACGCTGAGAGTTATTGTGGATCCGTTTAAATTGACATTAGGTGAAAATGCGTGGCAACAAGACTGCTTGTTAGATCGCTAAGATTACAATTTGGTTTCTTTGTGGTGTTGATGATCGACTCACACGGAACGATGAAGGAGGTGAGCAGTGTTTCTGTTTACCGATGTCTGATAAAGAATGGTGATAGGAGAAGGAATGTGATTCAGGAATATCAGTTGCTGAAGGTGCAAGAGTCTCCGTGCACGTGAACAAGAAAGGGAGTTACAGTTGCCGTGACATTGATAGTAAAAGCAGCTGATAATGGCTCACAGGGAAAGCCTACGTCCTAACATAACAAAGACTGGTGGAAAAAGTTATTCGTGGAGCCAGTCTCCTGTTTCTATAAGCTGCAACTGTATCACCGAACATTTGTATGAAGTACAGAGACTTTGCTGGAAGACTGCTTGTTGAATTGTTAAGAATACGGATTGGGCAAAGGGGGAAAGGGGGTTACAGTCCTAACCGGTACTTTGAAAGTAAAAGCAATAGGAAGAAATTTCCCACGTGTGATCCACTACCTGTTGCTTTTACTTTCAAAGTACAAGTTTAAACTGCCGCACGGCGTCTCCGCTGCCCTTATACAACAGCGTGTGTGCGTGGAGTCGGGGTCAGTTTTGTAAAAATGCTGGATGTAAAAATACTACTAAAATGTCTTTTTGTACTGAGGCTATATATATATATATATATATATATATATATATATATATATATATATATATATATATATATATATATTATATATATATATATATATATATATATATATATATATATATATATATATATATATACCGTACCGTCGCAAAATATTGACCCATATTTTTATTTTGACCCCCCAAAAAATCCCGTTATTTTCCCCTTCCCTGCGGGATTTCGGAATATTTTTTATGTTGACCCCCCATTCCTGGGTCAATATTTTGCGACGGTACGGTATATATATATATATATATATATATATATATATATATATATATATATATATATATATATTATATATATATATATATATATATATATATATATATATATATATATATATATATATATATATATATACGTATTTACGGTTTCGAATTCCTCCTTAATCTCTTAGCCTGACCAGCGGATCAGAATTTGATTCACACTTTCAGTGTGCATAGTTTAGAACCTTCAGAATGCTGGAAGCACCAATGGAGTCATTGTAGCCACGAAGGAAGGAAATTAAAGCTAAAACCAAGCCATCGCTAGCGGAAAAGGGTTTGGATTGGTCTGTCCAGGTCCGCGGGAGCAATGGACGACGGAGGAAGATGAAAAAACACAGACACAAGCATGTACAAGATTGGACGATACCGTACCAGTGACCAGTGTGTGGCTCTCCAGGCTCACTACTCCGCTCAGAGAGTTACATTTCTTGAAAATTATTCCCTACAGTGTCCTCCTCCTCTGTGTTTTGTCTCTGTGTGGCATCCCACTTCCCCTTTTGATACTTCTTCTTCGGTCGTCTGCTCCATTTGTTGTTCCTCTTCGTCCTCCTCTTTCGGTTTTCGGTTTCATTGGTCCTGTATGATGATGTCATGCCAAGGGACTAAGAAGTAATTGTACTTACTGTTTTCTTCTAACGACTACTAAATTTATAATATGTGATGTGTACTTACTGTTTTCTTCTAACGACTACTAAATGTATAATATGTGAATATGTGTAATAATATGTGAATTTAAATTCACATATTATGCCACTCACCCTATCACATGCCCAACCTTGCTAATACGGTACTAGTACGGTAAATTCAATATCTTCTCTGATATATTAATATATCAATATTGGTGGTACGGCGAAAGGTGCCATCTCCCTTGTGGAGGGTAGTCTTCGATTTTCAGGTCTCGGGGTGGGAGGGTTGTGGGGTTTGATTTCCTCTTATTCTAGTAAAGTTTTGATTACATAAGAGGAAATCACCCCCCGCACCACAGAAGCCAGCGCTGCTGGCAGAGCAACAGGCACCCCCGTAACCTAAACTCGAACGCCCACCCCCCCATAGGGTAATCGCGCCGCCAACTGCCGCCCAACAGCCCGGGCAATCGCAAAGCTGATGCGCCGATGCGTAGAAAACCAGACAAGGTCTTCATGCGTAACTAGCGCCTGATTAACCAGGCCTTGGAGCCGCTTCAAGAACTCCTCCGCCGCCGAATCCAACCCCCCAATGTCTCAAATGCAAAGGGGCGGAAAACGACACGGGGGGGCTGTCTGAGGAGAACCTCCCGGTACGAGGCCAGCTTGCCAGCCGCAGCCCGCGCCGCCGCCCCCCCGGCAGAAAGGCCCCACCACCAGCCAAATTAGAGGCGGCAAGTGGAGAGGTTCCCACCACATCAACATAGAGATCCCGGCCCCCATCCCAATCAAGAAAGACCAAGTCTGGCCGACGCGTCTCAAAACCCACAACCCGAACCGGAAGAGGCGGTTCCCGGGTGACGACCGCCTCCACCTCCTTCCCTATCCGAAACAACATATCCCGCACCGCGTTATGGCGATAGGTGACCGCCACCCCGCGACCGACCCTGCATTGGACCGCGTGGTCCCCAAACCGATCCATTTCCTGGCCACACCGGGGACATGGAGCCCCCCCTGGGAACATGGGAATAAGGAGCTGATACCGAAGCCGACACCGGAACTCGATGTTGGCCATGACCTGGCCCATGCGCTCCACCGGGAGGGCTTGGAGCCACCCCGAGGCATGAGGGCGGGCCGCCGAGTCGAGGACCTGAATGAGACGTTCCTGAGCGGGCAACGCGAGTAGGGTTCGCCGACGAATGTTTGAAAGAAGCTCACCCAGCTTGCGTTGGACATCTGTATCAAGGAACGCCTCATCGAGAAGCTCCCAATCGAAATCGGGGCAAACGTCAAGGAAAGACAAGCGCGCCTCCTCAACGGCCGTAGACACGGGCACCTCCCAACCCGCCAGGACCTCTTCCTGGACGCGTTGGGTCTGCAGGACGGAAGCTAAGAAGGCCACTGGCAAAATGTCCTCAGCCCTAACAATCCCCAAGCCCCCAGCTGAAAGGGGTAGGGCGGCTATCTCCGCCTGCAGAGAGCCGAAGCCAGGCCCCCCCGCCACCACAATGCGCCGGAGGGAGGAATGAAGGGCGTCATCAAAGACAGCTACGCCCTCCGCAACCGCACGGGTAGGAGAACAGCGCAATACATGCACCATCCTGCACAAGCCCATGCAAGCACGGAGCAACAGGAGCTCCACCTGCGGGTCGTCGAGCAGAGCCAGCCTGTCCATGGTTCGGGCCACCTCAATGGCCTTATCCCCAACGAATGCCGAAACAAACACCCTGGACGCCGACAGCGGACCGCCCAAAAGACGAACCCCCAAATCACGATTTTGACAAAGTTCCTCGGGGAAACCATCCTCCCGCCGAGGGTCAAATGACGGCCACCAAAGGAGGGATTTCCTAAGATTGAGGCGGATGCCCCACCGGGGCCCCTCTGAAATGAGCTGTTCCAAATACCCCCGCAAGACACAGGTATCCCCAATGACACTACCGTCATCCAGGTACCAACCCTGCAAGATCCCCTCAAAGCGCTCCGCAAGCGATAAAATGAAGGGGTGAATCGCGAGAGCAAACAAAAGTGGGGCCAGAGGGTCGCCTTGGTGGACGCCTGTCGTGGCGGACACCCCGAAATGCCCAACAAACAGATGAGCCTCTCCCCCATAACAAGACCACACGTAAGGCCACAGCGCCGGGCACAAAGCACTTATTTGCGCAAGGAATGTGGCCCTGGAAATTAAGTTGAAAGCATTCACAACATCAAGTTGCAACATGGACAGGGAATGATCGTCCTGACGGGCCTCAACCACCCGGTTGAACGAGTGGACAAGGGCCTCCGCCCCCCCACGAACCCCCACCCCAACTTGCAGCGGCCGCAGATAGGGCCCTACTGCCGGCAGAGCGGCACGGACCGCAATTTTAGACGCCAAACGCCTAAATATGCTCCCTACCGCGATAGGGCGAAGCCCCCCTTGAGGCTTGAGGAGGGGGGTGATCGCGCCTCCGACCCAGAAGGGCCGGATACCAACCGGCATAGCTCCTCTAAAAACCGCATTGAGGAGGGAAGTGAGACCGTCAAGCACCAGAGACCCCGCGCCGTGAGCGGGGGGGCCTAAGACATCCAGAAGGTGACGCACCCGAAGCCCATCCCGCCCGTATGCTGTGCCCACCTTAAAGGTTCGTAGGGCCCCGACAACATCCCCCCTGGAACAAAACAATGGGGGAGAAGGAAAGTTTTGAGATCCGTGCAGGGATCGTGGATCGGCTGATTTGAATTCGGTACGTATGTTACAAAATGTTGTACATACACATGTTCAATACTTCTAACCTCATGCCCGAATTATACTCTTTGGAGATGTGTGCTATTGTTCGATCATAACAATGATTTAATAATGTTCAAATCTAGACCACGGTCCGCCGTCCCCGAAGGGCGCTCAACCAAGTCACCGACGTCCACGACCTTGTGTTTGTAATGACTGTGCTTAGAAAGTGAACCTTTTGGTAGAAAATGGAAGTTGTACATGGGTGTTCTGTCCAGTGATTCGTCAGGTGGGCTTTGGACTTGCATTAAGAAAGCAAAGACTGATGCTGACCGGCATCCAGTTTCAGGGGCTGCTATCTCCAAAGTGTTCTCTGATGTACCAAGATTAGAACATTCTGCGTCTTTTGCGCAATCACCTACAGCAAGGAAACGTAAGATATTACTGGATTCAAACAGCCACTGCATCAATACTGTGGTACGGCTGACTGCGAAGGTCTTTTTGATGAGACAGTAGGTTGTTTTTTTTTTTTTTTTTTTTTTTTTTTTTTTGGTTGATGTAAGATTCTTCAACAGATTCTAATACAGCGTGATTGCCCAGAAAAACCCTGCAGCAGCTCATCATGTCAAGACCTCTCACGGAGTTGCGAAATCAATCACTGCCATCTCCTTTTCATCAAGGCCAGAAGATAGCCAGTACTGCAGAGTTCAGGAATCTTCTTCAGGAACTTTTTATTCGAAATGGAGGCTTCATCAGGTCGAAAAGCATGTGCTACGCCTTCTAAGCAGGGCTCAAGCACGGTTAACATGTCCAGATTATGCACCTTACAAGCTCTTCCCTTTGCAGCAGCCTGCCTTTGATTGGGCAGACACTCATGAGAATGCTTCAGAACTGCGGTGCGTGAGTTGCCTGACTATACAGTGGTGCTGAATTGCACCACCTGTACATTGCAACAACCATGTGTCCTTCTGATAGTGCGCCTATTTGCGATCTGTGGGCATCACTACCATTAGGTTACTTGCAACGCATCGGAATTGGAATTATTTTTTCTGATGCTTGGCTTTAGACATGACTCTATCTGAGATGGGTTGCAAAGCATCCTAGTAGTAATGGTATCCACATGTTGCAGATAGCCTGATGGTAGAGACAGTCTTGGACAGATGACGGACCAAAGCAAAAGCTTTGCAGTGTTTGGCAGTGAATAGAGCCCTTGTTTTCAGTTGGCTTTGGACCGCAAGACAAACACGCATTCACGGTTTTGTTTCTGTGGGGCCAGAGTCTTTGCTTTTGAAAAAGATGCCAATGGCAGCCGCTCTTTCATTGTTACCACATATGACTGTTTCTGGGACAAGTACCAATCAACACCGCCTGGCAGTCGTCATTACTATGAGATTATTCGGAGCGACTTTGCCTGCCATTTATATTTTGGTGCATTCCCATGTCCTTCGATTTTTTTCTGGTACTTGGTCCATGGTGGCACACAGTCTGAGGCATGGTGCAAGAGGATTGGCGACCCGCACTTGGCCCTAGCATGGGAATGACACACTTTCTGCACGTAATTGCGTACATGTGATGAATTCTTACCGTTGCAAATGCTTTGAAAGACCGTCGGAAGTGTGAAAACCCTACCTTGGCCACAGAATCTTGCTGAGTAATCCACTGAGCTGTTGTTGATTTTTGCAAAGCAAAGTAACAGGTAAATGGTTACTGCAGATTTGGAGTACAAGGTTGTTTGGAACCCTTCTTTGGAAGGCCATGAACTTGTCGACGAGGTTATGAATTTGGTACGGCGAACCTTAAAGGTATGCAATCTCCTTGAGAGGTCCTTGTTGTCTTGGAAATATCTCAAACCTTGCAACAGTTGCAGCATTGCAACTTGCTGCATTTGGCAAACACCCTCTGATAACATGCTAAATATTTGGAGGCATACTTGATTTTGTAAAACAGATGTAGCAATTGTTCGGGAAACATGCACGATAAGGCTCCAAAGAGGCGTTAACGATTGACAAGTCAAGCAAAAACTTTCCATTTCTTTGAGAAAAACTGCACCTCACTTGAGCCCGGTCATCAAACAGCAGCACTGTCAATGGAATAAGATCCGCGACAACAAAATTTATTTGCATTGCAATGGTTGCTACCGCTGCTCACTGCTGCTGCTTTACGGGATTAGGATCAGCATAACGTCACATTTGGGGATGAAAGTGTCATAGAGCTGGATTCGTCTACAGAATCCAAATTTTCAAGACATGTCATCATTCGCCTTCCGGGGCTTGCATTTGCAAATAATAGGCATGTTGGGGCGTTTGTACAATGCATGCTTCAGAATGCACATGACGACAGGAGGACAGGCAGAGCTTCCCTTCTTGTAAAAGCGGTGATGCCCTTGTGCATACTCATGGCCCTCAGTTCCTTGCATGGTTCCATGATATTGAATGTCTTAACGGAAATTACTAAACAATTCTGGATGCCCAACCTCGATGTTAACTCCAAAATTGTTCTAAAACCAGCGTTCTTGAAGACTTCATGAAGTCTGCCACTTGCTGATGCCATAGCAAGGGACTGAGGATGTTGTATAATGACAGGATGAAACAGGAAGGTTGACATCGTTTGTTGATCTTGGGGTGTATACCCGCAATCGCTCTTTCCGGCTTTTCCTCTCTTCTAAAGCTGGCCACACTGCTGTGCTGAAACCTACAGGTATGAGAGATTTGGGCATCCATGGCTTGTATCTGTTCAGTGATGAAGCCTCAGAAGGCCTTTTCGTGGATTTAGGGTTCAGGATTTTCCTGTAGTGGTGCCTAGTTTTAGCATTATTTATTACAAAACATTATCTGCAACCGGAAAAGCGTTTGGAAAGATTGCTGCGCCCTTAGGGTCTCTGAGTGCAGCTCTGTGGCTACAGGTCGATTTCCCGCTGGGGGGTGGTCCCATAAAACAGTTTATTTCAAATCGCTTATCTGCAATGTACAGTCAACAGTGACACTACTGCGGGCTTACATTGATGAGCATGAGCAAAGTTGTATGCCTCGCACTAGGCAATTGCTTGCAGCGGGTCCAAGTATTGAAGGGTTGGGCAGTGATGCTCGCCCTGGGCCATCGCCGTACCCTCAAATTGATGAGTTCATCACAAGCATCTGCAAGGAGGTATGTGCTGCTGTTTTGTGTGACTTGTGATAATAGTATCTAAACAAACCATGTGCATCTGATATTCCCTCATTTTTGAGTTGTCTGAAAATCCAAGACCATGTGCTACGTTGACATACAGAGGGTTTTAATGTCTTTAGCGTCAACTGTTCCCCCCCCCCCCCCGGGCCCCCACCCTTTTGTCTTTTTCAAGCTCGTAGGAGAGCTCAGAGAAGTTTACACCTGGAGCATGAATATGAAAACTGAGGGACTCTTGGTTTTTGGTAACGTCTTATAGGGGTTGTGAAAGGATGCAATCTCATGGAGTGCTGCGCTATGGTTGGCCAGGGGGGTGTGCACGGCGCAGTCCGGTCTTGGGGCTCTGGCTTCTGGCCTGTTTGCTTCCATCTAGGATTCGGGTTTACTCCAGGATGTTAATTCTTGGTTTGCTGCGCTGCGAGTGGCCAGGGGGGTATGCAAGGCACAGTACGGTCATGGATTCTCTGGGACGATGCTGGTGTTCTGCTACTGAATATGAAAGGCAACCGCTTTTGTGGACATATTAATCGGCAGCACAAGAGCAATGGAATTTTTTACGTGGTGGATTTTAAGGTGCAAGCAGAGCCTCTCTCTGAAGTGTTAAACCCTCTGCTGGCTGAAATGCTGAAGTCCCCTGTCTGTCCATGTCTTGCTTTTAAAACCTGTTGCAGCCAAGGTCAGTTTGTCCTGCAGTAAAGGACCATAAGACGTTTTAGTTCCAAGAAATTGGAGAGTATTTCCTTGGCGTAATTTTATCCTGAGGTTGATTAAAACCCGTGATTTTTCTCAACACTCCATCCTAAGAAATGGACATCGACCATGGGATGCACAATTGCTTCTTAATGAACTCGGCAATTGCACATATTTTACTTCTCTCCCCCATTTTGGGAAGAGATAGAGTGTGGGGGATCCCCAAGAGATGTTAATGTGCAATATGTTTCTTGCCATTGCACCTGTGTGGGAGGGGACCGATATCGATGGGACCCCCTATGCTTATAAATGGACGATTTTGTACATAGTTTTGGGTTCTACAGGGCGGAGCGTGGTACCAAAAGTGCTATGATCCAGAATGTCGCTCTTATAAGTCACCTGCAATGCCTCTTCCTGCACACCTTCTCAGGTACTCCTTTTTCGCTCCCCCACGAAATTCAAGTCCAACAGGACCCCGATTTGTTGGTCTTCAGCTCGAGATGGGGGAAATTCTGTGAGCTCTGATAACCACAGTAAGGAATGGCATATCAGGGGATGCGGTGTTTCAGGCCTACTTCAGAAACTTCTACAAATCGTGACG
>KV908558.1:96419-103919 GCA_002005505.1 Botryococcus braunii
AGGGAGAGGGAGGGAGGTAGGGAGGTGGAGGGGGGGAGAGAGAGAGAGAGAGAGAGAGAGAGAGAGAGAGAGAGAGAGAGAGAGAGAGAGAGAGAGAGAGAGAGAGAGAGAGAGAGAGAGTGTGTGCGTGTGTGTGTGTGTGTGTGTGTGTGTGTGTGTGTGTGTGTGTGTGTGTGTGTGTGTGTGTGTGTGTGTGTGCGTGTGTGCGAGTCTGAAAAGGGGGGGGGGAGGGAGAGAGAAGAGCCGGCGGGGGGGGGGGTGCCCTCCAGGGGGTAGGGTAGGTCCCCGATGGGCGAGCAGTACAGAATGCCGCACGTGATAGATTAATTCCTGCCGCATCAGCGAAATCACTGTGGAACCTTGCGAGGGTCGGTGCAATTCTTGGCATCAGCTGGCAGAAAACATCGAATGCCTTGAGCGAGCCAAAAGGACCGTCGCATATTTGTGGCAGCTACAGAAGTCGTTATTAAATAAAGATTAGGTGTCGGCAGTCGAAACTACCTCATTGGAGGCTTTTCTCTCTAGGTACGTGTAAGGGGTAGCCACCACGCCGTAACAACTTGCCTTCCCAAGATTGTTCAGCAGCTCAAAAACTAACTAGGCGTAGTTTTCACCCTTTTATATCACAATGACCCACCAGTGTATGTAAAAGAGAACTTCCATTGTACTCGGGGCTACCTGCCAACATCTTCGCAAGGATCCGGCCGGTGGTGGCATTGCTTGCATTCAAGATACACCACCAGTATTACAACACTGACTACTTTATAGATTTGAAATCGGAGTGGTCATTTCTTTCTGTCATTTATTCGAAGCATTTTTCAGCGTCTGGTTGGTCCGTGGGCAGTTTTGATCAGGGACACATTTGAGCTGTTTTGGGATAAAACAATAAGTAATCCAGGGATGACTTGTTGATCAAATTGGTTGAATCTTTCCCTGACGTCAATTCCGGCAATGGCGCACAGGATAATGTCGACAAGGGCAGTGCAGCTGCTCGCAGCCACCCTCGGCTGTTTAGCACTCGCAGCTGCGCAAGGTGGGCAGGGTGGAAAGTGTTGTGCATTGAAGTTAACTCTTCGAGGACAAATGACAGACTGGTCAATCACCGTTGCCAATCCTCCACTAGCTGAGGAGCACTCAGAACCAAACACATGCCGTAATGCTAACTATTGGTTTAAATCAGTGAATGCAACTTCAAGTTCACTCCAAATATAAAATATGAGCTCTTTTACTTGTAGTGTGGATTTTTCCTGCACATAGACAGTGTTATTAGCCTAAGGTCAAATACACTTTCAGTGCTTCCCAGCATGGATGCAAATTGACTAAAGCTACAGCAGCATAATTAGTTATTGAGGGGATTGCCCAGATCCTCCACCATTTGACTGGGGCGTGGCAACGTCGTCCTATCAAATAGAGGGTGCTGCAGCTGCCGGTGGTCGGAAGCCTAGCATCTGGGACACATTCAGCAAAGATGCTGGTACGTTGTGCTTTATCGTTCCTTGATTAGAACTTGAATGCTATAGTAAAATTCTCTTCCCAGCCCTTTGTTGCTTGTGTACACATGCTGTGCTACACCATGATCTGTTCCCTCTCAAAGCACCCTCCCCCCCCCCCCCCCCCAAAATAAAAAGAAAGACAAACTCTTGGCCCTACTTCAGGGAAATCTTTTCACTTCCCTGTCTCCTCATTGCCTGACCTCTGAACGCTTCACTTCCTGTCAATCAACCTTAAGTCTTTGTCGGCATTGTCTATTTCAGACAAACCTCATGGGAGGGTCATGTTCATCTTGTTGCTGTAGTTGTTGCAAAACTCATGTTCATCTCACCCGATTGGGTGATGTCTTTCAGCTCCTCAAATTGCACCTGCAGCTGATGATGTTGAGGTTGCTCTGTGGTGTGGGAGTCAGATACATAAGATGCGGTTTCTGGGATGATCTCTTATTGCGGAAGGAAAGCGGCAATATGCAGTTGGGGCTTGCGTTACAAACCTTAGAGTGGTCAGACAGCGAGTTAGAAACCTTCATTGGACCTTTCAATGTGCGGAGTCCTTTTACTCCAGAGGCCTAATCAGTAGAAGACAATATGAATCCTGCCGTAAACAGAGGTTCTCACATAAGTGAATCCTGACTTTTTTGTAGAGCTGGCAGTAATGATAGTCCTAATAACTCATTGATTCGGGAGTTGTTGCATGCAGGTGCCAATGGTGTGTTATTTTTTGAAAAGTACTTGGCAGACATTGAAATCATGAAGCAACTAGGAGTGAAGGTCCGTCCCCCAGTTTTTCTTTTTGGCATTGCTGCCAAACTGTGATAATGACTATTGAAAGGCAAGAAAATTACATATAAGGGGAGATTGTCTGGTAGCCCCTATGTCTGTGAACAGAATGTTACAGAGGACTCCACATTTTGGAGAAGCGGACACAAGCCTTTGTGCTTTTTGGCAACTTCAAGGCCATAAACAGAAAGGAATAAGGGTGGGAGTAAAAGGAATATAGTTAGAAGAAAGATGAGGGATAAGGGATGGGGGAAAAGCCAACGTTGACCCTGATGCATGGATGGAGCCTGATGGAGCAGCAAAGATGTGCGGCAAATGTGATTACCCTGCTTGTCTGTGTGGAGTAGCAGTGTATGGTAATCCTTGACCAACGGCCTGTCATGGATGTGGCAGAACTTCAGAATGTCCATATCGTGGGCCCGCTTCATGCCAGATGGAACAGGCGCAGTCAACGCAGAGGGGCTGGACTTCTACACCAGGGTCATCGACGCTTTGCTCGATGCTGGCATAACTCCTTGGGTTCTCTTGTATCACTGGGATATGCCACAGGTACATCTCCCGCCCAAGCGCTCCTCATTAATATCCCCCAATTCACAATGCAGCTTTGACAGGAATAAGTCGTGAGGCATTTCTGCCTACAAGTTGGGTATTATGGCATGTCCCTGCGTCAAGGTGTGTCTCGGGATTGGGTTTTACATCGATGTCTCTGTGGGAATCTACAGGAGATCATGGATGACCAATTCCCCAAACCCTTTTTTTTGGCCCTGTCACTACGAGTATGTTGGAGGATCTGTGATGTTTGAAAGTGTTTTTGGGTCAACAGACAGCTGTTCAATATTGTTGGTAAGAGTGAATGTTGACCAAGGAGTCTGTCACATGCACAGTCAATCCAAGACAGCTACGGTGGATGGACCAATGACCAGATTGTCCCAGACTTCACTGCTTATGCCACAAACGTCTTCAAGGCCTTTGGCACTAAAGTGAAGAAGTGGATGACCTTTAACGAACCGAAAAATTTCTGCTTCCTGGGATATGGGACCGGCTTCCATGCCCCTGGCATCAGGGTAGAGACCCGGCTATGCTTCAGGGTGCATTAGGGCCGAGTGGAAGCATGGCATTAGGGCTTAGTCCCCTCAGGGACTCCGTCCAAAGAGACAACACACAGAAGGCAGGAAACTCAGATCTTTTTGGGAAAAGCTCCCCTTCTTCAACTATGAATTTGACTTTTAAGCCACCTAAAAGAGGTTTGAAACCTTGTAGTACCTCCAGCTTCGTTCCTTATACTTGACCGTTGATGTGATGAGCGTTGACTCATGCCTACAGATGCTGCAAGGGGTCTCCAACATCTGTGTGCCAAAGGAGACCATGTATGTGCCAAAAGTGACCATAAGATATAGGTAGGTTCAGGTTTGCGAAGGGCTCTTACAGTGAATACCTTCGGGAGTACCCTCCCTAGGGCAAATCAAGGTTAATGCTGCAAGAAACCTGAAAAGTGAAAGCAACATGTTCAAGTTTGCAGGAGGGTTTGGTTCAGGGGAAAATGCACGATCACCGCTAAAAAGCTGGCTAGGTGACTAAATATGGTGGGTTTGGCACAGGATTACGGGGGCCCAACCCCTTGGAAGTGTGTGTTTAATGTCATCAGGACTCAGGCGGCTGTTGCAGAGGTTTTCCGCAAAATTGTTCCTGACGGAGAACTTAGCATCGCTCTTGACAGCGAGTGGGCAGTCCCCTTTTCTGACTCTCAGGAGGACAAGGTGTTCTTTATTGCCCTCCTGCTTCTCCCCCTGTCCCGAGGGTCTTTGTGAGTTCCATGTGTGTGGGTGTGTGTGAGTGTGTGTGTGTGTGGGTGTGTGTGTGTGTGTGTGTGTGTGTGTGTGTGTGTGTGTGTGTGCCCGCGCATGGTTGTGTGTGTGTGTGTGTCTGTGTGTCTGTGAGTGTGTGTGTGTGTGTATGTGTGTATCTGCGCGTGTATGTGTGTGTGAGTGTGTGTGTGTATGTGTATGTGTGTGTGTGTGTGTGTGTGTGCACGTGCGCCCGGGGAGGGCGTGTGTATGTGTGTGCAAGCAAGCAAGCATGGGCACACGTTTCGTGACTGTTGTCGCGTGTGCATCATTCTCAAGTGCGCACAGGTGGGCAGGTCTCTATGTGTGTGCGAACCCACATGCATGGCCCTGGGGGTTTTTTTTATAAGGGGGGGGGGGGGGGGGGCTTCCCTTGGCAATCTTGTCATGTGCTCTCACATACCCGCTGTGGGGGTCCTGCGAAGTTGCACGCTTGTGTCCTTGCTGTTCTAGACGATGGTTTGTTGCTTTATATTCAGGTACCTTGCAGATTGGCACAAATAACAGCAATATGCAGGGATTTATGCAGATATGTGTAAGTGTTTTTAATTTTTTGCGTCATCCATACCCTTGTATGTCGATGCTATCTCTCAATGCCAATTATGACGAGATTTGGTGTGCTGGGTTGCATTGGCAGGATGCTGCCCTTAGATATCTGGACCTCCGTTTGGGCATCTTTGCTGACCCCATCTATCTGGGTGCGTCCTCGTTTGACCCTAGGATTGCTGTGGATCCGACTTCGTGGTAGTCAATCACTGTGACTGATCATGACAATTGTAGTGCGCATTTAAGGGTTTTCCAACTAATGGGCGGAGCCGTATTGCAATGGCATTTAGCGTTGGGTGAAGATCTTGCCGTCATAGGACCATACCTGGAACATTTAAAAGCACTCATCTGTGACTTTTCCCCGCTGGTGTTTGACGAACAACGAGCACAGACACGGGGTTGCAAATGATATCTAGCACCTTTTGTCTATCAGTAATTGTTGGAAGGTGCAAGCTAAGCAATCTACTAGTTAATGGAGCTAGTGTGCACTGAAGGGCGCAAAGGTAAGCACTGACGTAAGGAGGCAGCAGCTGCCCTTGTCCACCTTCTGGCCCCTCTGTCTTCAGGAGGTCTCTGCCATAAGTGGTGCCCTGCACTTGACTCTCCCTTTCGAGTCGCTGTTCATGGGTGAAGGCTGGAGGGGGCGGTGGTACTGGTTGGCCATGATGTTGACCCAAATGTGGGTGATAGTACGACACAGGTCTGTCTCAGGAGGTTCGGCTGCGCTCAATGTTTTGGGGTGGGCCACATGAGACATTTGAGAGTATAAACTCAGTGCGGTAAGCAGGACAGGGGCACAATCTTTGATGTTGAAGATGTATCCAATCATGAATAACGTAGGTTGGAAAGGTTTGGGATAAGCAGGTCAACGTGCAAGATCTGTAGGGGCCCTCTGTTGTTCTGAACCGATAGCGTCAGTGTCCCTCACCTTGCACAGTTCTGATCACACGCTCCACAGTTGCAATGCGTGCCTGCCTTATGACAGAAAAGGTCCGGACTGAGGGTGCAGGCCATTGGCCTCAGTCCATTGCTTCAATCAACAACAATCTGCCCCCATCAATGCCACCCTCTCGGCCCAGCTGCTGGCCAACAAGCCTCACTTCTTTGGCATCAATCACTATACATCCAAGTACGGACGCACCTCACTCTCATGCCTGATTGATGACCTCGGTGCCTATCATCAAGGTTTTTATTTTTATTTTTACCAAGTGGGTTCTCAAATGGCCTGAAAGGTGTTCAGTGGTCTGAAGGGTGTGGCAGCTTTGTGGCTTTACGGCAGGAAACCTCTGGCTTTGCTTCAGAGCTGTTATTGACAGGGCTTTTGAACCCCCTGCCTTCCCCCCTTTCTCTCTCTCTCTCTCTCCCTCCTCCTCCTCCCCTTCTCTCTCTCTCTCTCTCTCTCTCTCTCTCTGTCTCTCTCTCTCTCTCTCTCTCTCTCTCTCTCTCTCTCTCTCTCTCTCTCTCTCTCTCTCTCTCTCTCTCTCTCTCTCTCTCTCTCCCTCTCGCGCGCGCGCGGCCCCTCCTCCCCCTTCCACCCCTTCTCGCTCACTCTCCCTCTCGCCCTCTGTCTTTCAGTCTGGCTGCCTATCTGTCGCTGACAATCCCACTCCTACTCCTGCAACGATGCACATCTGTTCTGGCCCCTCGTACCCCTCCCCAACACTCACGTGCAGACACGACACTCAGGCCCGCACGCACACAAACACACACACACACACACACACACACACACACACACACACACACACACACACACACACACACACACACACACACACACACGCCCCTAGGGGGGTGGGAAGGGTGAAAGTTGAGGAGACGCTAGCAAGGAGATGATGGTTTGGTTTGCGGGGTGTACAGGTTTGTGAAGAACCTTCCAGGAGCCACTGGAGGAGCAGGGGAGGGTCCCACCAATCTTGGAGATGGCTACGATGGCCCTGACAATCAGAAGATCTCCCCCATAGTTGCCGACTCAACATGGCTGTATGTGTACCCGGAGGGCTTCACTAAGCTGTTAGCTTACGTAAACGATAAGTAAGCCCCGTTTTCTTGTAGCCATTATTGCGTAATTCTCCATGACTGCTGTCCTGGCCTCCTGTCATAGGTTAGAGAGCTATTCGTCTGTGCTTCAAAGGGTCATTTTCCATGTGAGCAACGTGTGTATATCTCTTCCTGACGCTGGGAGAGAGCCCCTCAGGGTCCTTGATCAACCCAAAGAGAGGAATGCTCTTGCGTCACGGAATGGCTAAGAATCATGGTGGCTCACTGAAGGCTGCACGAGTTGTAAGAGACACAACCGGTGTGCAGGTACAAGCCAACAAATGTGGTAATAACAGAGAATGGTGTGGATGAGCCTGGCGAGTTTAATGCCACATTCCCAGATGTTCTTCAGGATGATTTCCGTATCAACTACTTCAAGGGGTACATTCAAGCAGCCGCAGATGCTGTCACTCAGGACAAGGTATGCGTGTGCTCCTCTTTTAAAAATGTCATTGCATGTGGCAACGATCCAAGGCATGATGAGAATCAGAGAAAACAGCGGAGGAATAGATGACGTCTTTTCGAGGTATGAGCAGAAGAGAGGAAGCAGTGGCGTCCTGGGTTCATGAAGTTCCAAGAAGGAAACTGAAACCTGTACCCTGGCAGGAACCTGTAACTAGCCTCATTTAGTGCTAGTTTCAGGGTGTTCCTGAACTTTCCCGTTCCAAGAAGGAAACTGAAACCTGTACCCTGGCAGGAACCTGTAACTAGCCTCATTTAGTGCTAGTTTCAGGGTGTTCCTGAACTTTCCCATTCCGTTAAATGCTGGAGCAGTCATCAGATGGTCTGGTAAATACACA
>KV908558.1:108919-111419 GCA_002005505.1 Botryococcus braunii
TACACATGCAGGCTGTTCACAACAACACTTTTGACTATGAGCCCTATGAGAAGCGGTGTCACTGACCAGAAGATGGGATTGGACAAGTTGTCAAAGGTCGGACGCTACTTTGTTCCCAGCGGGTATGTGCCGAAAAGGGCCCTTTCTTTCCTTTGACCAAAACCCTGTTTGGCGCTATTTGACGGGAGGAGTGGGGGGCAACAGAACTTCCGCATGTCACTGTCATGGCCACGGATCCTCCCCAAGGGACGGGGGAAGTGAATCAAGAGGGCATTGATTTCTACAACAAAGTGTTTGATGCCCTCCTAGATGCAGGCATCACCCCCTGGGTCACTCTCTACCACTGGGATCTGCCCCAGGTAGGCAGGCCCTAACCTGCAGGTCCTCCTTACCTTCCTCCATCTTCGTGACGTCTGAGCAACAACATCAAGCTGCATCCCCATCACAAACTTAACCTCCTCTGGCTCCTCAAGTTTTGTTAAGTGCAATAGAGTTGAATCTGGAGAATGTTTCTTGTACACCCATTTGATCAAATTGTGAAAACTTATGCTTGTAGGGCTGTGTTCATTCCTGCATTCTCCTGTAAGTGCCTAGTCAATGCTGGAGGGAGTTCCTTCAAGGAACCCTATGATTTTTGCATGTCGGCATTGAGGCGTTAGGAAATGTGTGGTGGCTGTCCAATGCAATCTTGAGGATCTCTCTGTGGTTAACATGCACGAACCAAACTCAATTGTCCTCACACACACACACACACACACACACACACACACACACACGCACGCACGCACGCACGCACGCACGCACGCACGCACGCACGCACACCCGCCCGCCCGCCCGCCGCCCGCCCGCCCGCAGGCAGGCAGGCAGGCAGGCAGGCACGCACGCACGCACGCACGCACGCACGCACGCACACACACACACACACACACACACACACACACACACACACACACACACACACACACACACACGCACGCACACACGCGCGTGCAGGGGGATCGGGAACAGGATGGCTCTTGGGATGCATCATGAAGACAGAGACTGACAGGCTGGTTCTTGTGAGGGCAGGCTCTGCAGGACAAGTACGGAGGCTGGACAAACTCACAGATAGTGGATGATTTTGCCAACTACGCGGAGGTGGCCTTCAAAAACTTTGGTGGCAAGGTGAACCATTGGATCACCCTCAACGAGCCCCGCTCCTTCTGCTGGCTGGGCTACGGCATCGGTGTCCATGCCCCTGGCATTCAGGTGCTTCACCCCTCCCCCTCTCTCCACCCCCACCCCCACCCCCCCGGGCCCTCGCTTCCTCCCCTGCGTCCCAAAACCCTTCTCTGCGCACCCCCTCTCTCTCTTCTCTCTCTCTCTCTCTCTCTCTCTCTCTCTCTCTCTCTCTCTCTCTCTCTCTCTCTCTCTCTCTGCCTGTCTGTCTGTCTCTCTCTCTCTGTCTCTCTCTCTCTCTCTCTCTCTCTCTCTCTCTCTCTCTCTCTCTCTCTCTCTCTCTCTCTCTCTCTCTCTCTCTCTCTCTCTCTCTCCTCCCCCCCCCTGTGTGTGTGTGCGTGGGGGGGGGGGTGGGGTGGGGGGTATGTGTGTGTGTGTGTGTGTGTGTGTGTGGGGGGGGGGGGGGGATATGTGTGTGTGAGAGAGTGCTAGCGAGCGAGCAAGCGCGTGTGCCTGTGCGTGGGTGCATGTGTGCTAACTGTATTTTTCTCTCCCTTTGACCCTGTGGCACTCCTTCAATCTCTGCCTTGCTGTATGGGAGCCTGTTTGTAGGCTGCCAGAACCTGCAAAGCTGCTGCATGCGGTGAGGGGAACTCCAAAAGGGAAGGCGGGGCAGGGCAACTGCTCAGCTTGTTCTAGGTGCTCAAACAAGGGCCCCTAAGAAGCCTTGAAAAGCATGTCAGATGCCTGTGTATGCTGAATAATTAAATGTTCCCAAGAGTATGCTGACTGTGGCAGATAATACAAAAAATGATCACTGCCATAAGCCTTGAAGCGAAGCGCCTCGAAAGTAGTAATGTGCCCCCGGCAAAGACACTACTGATGGGCCACTCTGGTAATGTGGATGTGAAAGCACTCCTTGCCGCCATGCAGACTTCAGTGGCCCGGCTCTGCATGGTAGTGACATGGCATACTTTTGAAACAAAGATTAACAGATGTAAGTGCACTAGGGAGGGAGAGAAGGGGAAGACGGAAGGGAATGCATTAAGGAGGGAAGGAGGGAGGGCGCGAGCG
Organism: Botryococcus braunii; assembly: GCA_002005505.1. Classification (NCBI taxonomy): domain Eukaryota; kingdom Viridiplantae; phylum Chlorophyta; class Trebouxiophyceae; genus Botryococcus; species Botryococcus braunii. Next base: position 111,152 of record KV908558.1, read on the forward strand.
AGGTAGGCCAACGGGGGAAGGAGATAAGTGCAAGGAGGGAGGGAAACAACTGCAGTAAACAGGGGTTGCGGGAGGGAGACAGTTACGTGAGGGAAGAGAAGGGTGAGGGTGAGTGGACTGCGGGGCCGTAAGGAAGGAAGGGAAGTGCAGTAAAGCGGAGTTGGCAAGAGAGGATACAGACTTACAGGAGGGAGAACATAAGGTAAACAGGGAAGGAGGGAGAGGATTGGGTAAAGAGGGAAGGAGGGAAGTGTGTTAACGAGGGACG
>KV908558.1:116419-138919 GCA_002005505.1 Botryococcus braunii
GCACCGTTGTCGACCTACTTTGCTTGGAGCCTTCTTGACAATTTCGAGGTGGGTGTTCAATCACGTGGCCTAATGCCCTCAGATACTCTCACCTCTTCAAAAAGTTCTCGCTCGAACAGCGGCAGCAGCTCTCACAGGGTTTAATTACCCTGTTCCCACGTGCCTTGAATTCGATCACCACCCTGGCATCCTGACATTGTCTACTTCCTGCGGTTCAGGGCATTCTGGCTTCCAGAGTTATGACTCTGGCTCAAAGGCACTCGAAACCTACGCCTCCATAACCGTATGGTGCCACTCTCTGTGACAGAATCGGCAGTCTTCTCTCAGGAGAAAGCACGTGGACCTGTTGCGGGGTTCAAATCAGGAAACCTACTTGTTGGTTGGAAGACGTGGATCTGCAGAAATCCTTACTGGAGAATCTCATATTCAGCTGTCAAGTTGTGAAGTAATTGACAGGACAAATCAAGCCAGGGCTGGCAGCAACTTAACTGAAGCCTGTATGCACACAGGTGTATTCTGGCTATGTAAAATGGACGTGTATGTCATGCAGTTGGAAAGGTACCGACGTGGCAGGAGAGTGGAGGCCAGTCTGAACTTCGTGTGGGGGGGATGGTGCAGTGGGCGGATGGCTACGGGAAGGACTTCGGCATTGTCTACGTGGACAGAAACGATGGCTACAAGCGCTACCCCAAGGACTCAGCTTACTTTCTGGCCAATCTGTTTGGGACTGGCTAAGCTGATGATACTCCTCTTTTCCCAAGAGCTCCATTGGGTCCATGTGGCAGGCATTCTGGCTGGCCCACACACTCACATTCGCATTTACATTCACTACGGCAGCTTGTGGCAAGGCAAGATTTCAATTTAGGAGGCAACGTAATTTCATTTGAGAGGGACTCCTGCAACTAGAGTCAAGGATTTCTTCTCCCCACCCTCGGCCGTCCTCCCCCCCCCCCCCCCACCCAAATAAGAATTCTCCCCCTCCTCCTCTTACCCTTTGACTTTTGAAACTGTATTATTGTTGCCCCCCTGCTGGTCCCTCTCTCACTGATCACACAGTGTGGGGACTCCTGCCAGCAGCAGTCATTGGTCCCTTGGCAGACATATGAAGCTGCCGGAGTGAGGTTTCAGGACGGCTTGCACACCATACAGTGATGCAAAGCAGATTTTGTTATCGTGAAGGCTCTTAGTGCCTAAATTGGAACTGGAAGTGGTTAGGAGGCGTTGTTGACAAGAGGGCTTAGAAAATAGCATTCACAAGCCCACTACCAGTTCTGATGCAGGACTGATGGGATGCTTTGTGGCTTCCTGCACATGCATACATGCCTTGGTCAAGTTGCCTGGCTGTCATGGATGCCTGTGACCTGCCTTGTATAAGGCATGTTTGTTGCTCGTCTGAAGCACTTCCTTGGCTTTTCATCCCAAGCACGACAGCCTGTGTAGATGAACTCGTATGGACATGAAAGCATGGATTCCAATCGTGAACAAAGAGGCAGCGCGCACCACGTGCCCTAGTCCCCCTGCATGCTTTCATGCAGCTCTGTTGAAGTACAGTTTTCTGTTCATGGGATTACCCCCACAGTACAGTTTTATTTTATTTAATTTCATTTTTTTTGGATGCCATTCAGTATGGTGGAAGAGCGGATACAACATGTGGTAGCAATTTGTCGCCACCCCTGCAGGACATGCGGCAGTTCAGTCTGTGAAAGCAGCATGATTCTAGGGGAATATACAAGGGCCTTGATCATTCTCAGGGCATGTACATATTGACATGAACCTTTGCACATATAGTGAACTGAATAAAAGCACATTGCCTTAAAGCCTCGAGGGGGGCATATGGACATCTGGGTTTGATGCCGGGCGTCAAGTAGCACTCCTTGTGTGGTGCACATGGCCGATCCCACAACACCCCAGACCCACAACTGTACCTCCTGCCTGGGCATCCTTCTGTTGGGCTCAGAGCAGCGCACTCAAAACTTGATAGCTCCAAACGGGGTTTTGAGGACCATTGGTGCCTGTGATCTCTATACAGAGGTGCAACAAAATGGTTGCAACAAGCCTGGTTTTTGGAGGAGGTTGTAGTCGGGCATCTCAGATCCTGACCTCGTGGTTTGTCTTTCAAAGTGGCACATCCATGTAGGTTGACGCTCTTTGCCCTTGGACCTCCTTTGCGCAAGCTCGATCGAAGAGGGGCGGACGTCCTCTTAGTGAGAGGATACGTCCTTAGTGAAAGGATACGCCCTTCTGGTGTCCTGAGGGAGCCTTGTTGTAGCGGTAGGCCATATATTTAATTGGTTCCGATTTTGTCGAGCACAGGTGCCAGACGTAATTGCAAAATGTGCTAGTAGATTCTGTCATGGTATGTCAATATCTGGTGGGGAAACTAGAGGAGGGGACGTACGGAGGGATTTTGCCCTTCATTGCAAATAGATTCATCCCGGGGAGGACCTTAGCTGTTGTTGTGATTTAAGCTTCGTGGAGAAGAAGTCTCATCAAGTTAAGAACGGCCCACACACATTCTGACCATTCACGTCAGTGTTCTGGGCTGGTCGTTCGCAGTTTCTGTGAGAGGTTCTGTTCCTGATACGCCGGCCAGACTGCCAGTAAGAGGATCAAAGGAGCATTTGGGACATGTAAGTACACCAAGCTGTACCTTCAGTATGCTGTGGGGTGGTAACAAATGCTTGTTAATTTTTCCTGTGATTGAACACGTTCAGGGAAGCAGAAAGTTTGCAAAAGACGTTAAACCTGTGTCAGGCAATGAGTGTTAATGTAAAATTTCGGAAAAGGAAGATGTTGATGTCCTGGCAGTCAACCTCTTTTGATCTTTAAGCTGACTGCAATTTGTTATCTGTACTGACTTGGCAATTCAACTCAGGAATGACAGTGGTTTGTCGTTGAGATACGCTTCACTTTTTATCTTGTGATTGTCTGCAACCATACATTTCACGAGGCAACTGAGAGGACTTCACGGAGCCGCAATAGGCCAGCAATTGCCCGTCAACATTTCCCATCAAGTTTTGTCTAGCGAGCTTGGTAGCCTCTGTTTATCATTTGCCAAAATGGTCTCGCCTTTCTGTGACTGCACAGGCCTGATGACTTGGCCTTTACGTGAAGAATTAAATATAGAGTTGACTGGGTCCTTTCAACGGTATGTGCTTTATATTTTGAGGCTTGCAGAAGTCTGCATAATATTTTAGATGAAGATTCAAGCAAATCCTAATTGTGACTTTCTGCCTGCTATATGTACACAGTTACACTGTACTGGCCACAAGGGCAATTAAAGGAAAAGTGAAATATATCAGTCTCAGGCCCCCGATGCCCGAATAGTCACGTTTCGACATCGGAATGGCCGGAAGTGCAAAAGATGCAGAATAATAAAAACAATAAGTACGAAAGTAGGTGCAGGAATATAAAGTTGCAGCAAAAAGTAAGAATATATATATAATAATAATAATAATAATAATAATAATAATAATAATAATAATAATAATAATAATAATAATAATAATAATAATAATAATAATAATAATAATAATAATAATAATAATAATAATGATGATGATGATAATAATAATATTTATAATAATAATTATAATAATAATAATAATAATAATAATAATAATAATAATAATAATAATAATAATAATAATAATAATAATAATAATGATAATAATAATAATAATAATAATAATAATAAATAATAATAATCATAATCATAATCATAATCATAATCATAATAATAATAATAATAATAATCATAATCATAATCATAATCATAATAATAATAATAATAATAATAATAATAATAATAATAATAATAATAATAATAATAATAATAATAATAATAATAATAATAATAATAATAATAATAAAAATAGTAATAATAATAGTAATGGTAATAGTCATAGTAGTATTAATTATTGGCAATTGGCGGCCCGTGGGGGTACTGCTAGTATCGGGCCAGGTACTCAAGTTGGGCCCGTCGGGAGTGTTGGTACCTTGGGGCAGTTGGCAACGGCATCCGACGGAAATATACAGGCAACTACAGCAGTCAGCAAAGGCTGATAGTGCTAAAAAGGCTAAAGAATGTTTTTAAGGTCTGAGCTGTACGGGGCGGCATCGTTGTCTCCTTCGACGTATATGTCCGTTGAGCAGGTCGAGCAGCGATTTTGACTGACGTATCCTGGTACGGCAGCTGGTTCTTTGCAGTTGATGCCCAGAAATACCTTCATAATTCAAATGGAAATCCTTCTCAGCAGTTTCTTTTAGCGGCGCTTTCTCGATGTAACGGCCCCTAATTTGCACGTATCGTTGGCTTATACGTAGAGCAAATGTTTGTCCATTCAGGTTGCTGCGCAGCTCGCAAATGGACGAATACTTCAAACCCTTTTACATTAACAGGCGAACAGGCAAAAAAGACACTCCCCGTTACATAACCTGGTACAAGGTCACGAAGACCCTTGCAAATGTGGCCGCGCTGGTGCTTTTCATCTTCTCGTCCCCGGGCATAGCAGGCCTGCCAAGGTGGCTACGGCAAATCATGATAGCGTGGACAGTCTTAAAATTTCTGGAAGTGGTAAAGGATTTGATACCCCTCCTCGACAGCAGGCAAAGGGAAAACAGGTGGATGGCAGTGTTGTGGTGGCATTGCCTATGCACACGAGCAACAGGAGCCCAGATATGGGATAAGTGGAGTCGTTACGCAAGCAGCATGCTGCTTTCTTCAGTCATGGCAGTCACAACAGCCATAGCTTTCATTTTGCAGCCAAACGACCTTTTCCTATTCCCGTTGACCATTGTGCTTGCCGCAGATGCGGGCAGTGGTGCATATGTCTGCATTTTAGATGAATGGCTCATTGACAGAAGCCTTACAAGAAACAGACCGGACATTGAACTTGAGATTGAAGACATTGAGGATGCTGCACTGGGGCCATCTTTAGGTGCAGACCAACACACTGTCTTGCTTGGTCGTGAAGGTGGGGAAGCTTGGAAGAAGTTGCGTGCAACTGAAGGGTTACAGCCTGGATTGATTAAAAGCTCTGATAGAGAGCCCATGCTTAAGAGTGGGGACTATCATAGGATTGTGGAAGGACACTCATGAGGTCCCTCCAGCAGTTGGGATCGGGTTTCACGCTGGTGCACCCTGTCGAGGCTGGTGGCAACCATGAAGTAGCTCTTACCAGCATCCCTGTAACCCATCTATTGACTTCACCACTGATTTTACTTAACTATAGGAACGGTAAGTTCAAGAGCTGTATAACGACATCATGTTTGGATCATAACAAATGAAGCCTATCCAGTTAAGTGCAGGTTGCCGCTCACATGAGTGCCGGTGTGGGCGGATAAAGGCTAGATTGTGTGTAGGGATCAATACTTTCTGCTGGTTTTTGTTCTTGTGTTGCTTCACACACCATAGGTAGCGGCATGTCATGTACCGTAGGGGCTGCGCAATGTTAATGTGCCAGTACCACTGGTAACTCGACGACGTCGTTGAACGACGGGTAGTTCCTCATGAAACTTTGTAGTTCCCCGTCCCAACGTGGCTTTTCACGGGTCAAAACAAGGTGACTTTCATGTTGCACTAAACATGTACCCTACAAGTGAGGCAAATAGCGCGTAGAGACACATGCCTTCATCACAAAGTGGAGAAACACGGCAGCAGAGCATGCTTGCGCAATAATTTTCATGAGCAGAAACAAAGCACATGAGGAGTTCTTAAGCACTGGACAATAGCTGTAGTGCGTCCTTGGGTCGACCGTGGCAGCAGCTGCTAGCACCAACCAGTTTGCCATTCTGGGCACTACCTTCATTGACTGTTCATTGGAGAAAACCTTGCAAACTGCATGCGAAGCAATAACATAGCTGCAGCGGCTCCACCCTGCCTTGCCACGAATGTCAACATGATCTTGCCCTCTCATGCAGCACGCAGCAGCTACTTCTCTGACTTCTTGACAGTGTTTACCCTCGGATGACGTGCTCATGTTGAAGCGTCTGCTCCGCTTACTCGCACGACCAGATGGTGATATGACTGCAGCATTGGGGCCTCTCTATCTGCATATGTGGCGGACAAGACGCTGCCGGTGTTCACCTGCACCAGTGTCGTTCGAGGACAACTGAGAGCAGGCATGTCTTAGAGATCTTTCAAAACGATTTGGGAAAGTGGCTTTGCCTATAATAAGCGTCGGTCTTGCTGCGTTTTCCCCGTGTTTGTGGGCAAGATAGGGAATTAACCTTTGCCACTGCCTTCCATTCTGCCTTGCGCATACCTCAGTTTCCTGGGCAAAACACTATTGTACATGATAAAACTTCGAAGACTTCGTACAGCTCTACCGTATCGCCCTATATGTTGGCACGAGGGTGTGGTAACTGCCCTGCAGGGCAGTGAAGGGCATCCTCTGAATGGGAACGTTCTTGTCAAGATTTAACGTCAGAACACATATATGCCAGAGCGCTCTCCTTGAACTCAACGCCTCGACTTCCAAAGCAGTTTTAGACACAGTTCTACAAAGCCTGTCGCAAAAATGGAGCTCGTCCTATGATTCATTGATGACTGGTTTGCTTGAAGCGCTCTTCTTGGTGTCATTAACGCGCACTAACGTTAGTGCGCGTTCTTAATACGGGCCCTTCAAAGGGGGGGGGGGGGGGGGGCCGGGGAATGTCTGGTATTAATGTTAACGCCAATCATAGCTTCTCTAAGCCCGGCCAGGGTCCCTTAATCAGCTGCAGCGTGCACACTGGACGACGTTCACCATGATGTGCGCAGTTAAGATGTACACATGCTCTTCTGAAAAACTACATTCCTACATTCCTAAGTGCACTCCCACAGTCCTTAATTTAGGCTCCCCCCCGCCGTTTCCCTCTGCTAATTGGTCATCGATCCCCTGTAAAAAAGACCGTGTTGGAGACCGACTAAATTCATTTCCTCCCTCAAGACCGCCTGCAGAAGTCAACTAGCAAACATTAGAAATTTAACATCCTTGAGGCAGCTGGGGGGTATCCGGAGTCCTTGTCATAATGGACATCGAGGCCCTCCCTAGCTTTTGAGTACAGTGCAAGGGACACGCATTACCATGGCAGCAAAATCGTTGGAAGCGTTGGTCCCTTCAAGGGCATTATGCTGGTAACTGATCATGATGAGGTCGACCTAATGAGATGTCTGATGGGGAAAAAGTGTTGATGCCGGGGCGCAGGGGCATGATGATAGGTCTCAGGGGCTCCATGTTCATGTAGAAGTCTGGAAACCCTTAACACGCGTGGTTTCATATGACCCAATTGGGCTGGAAAGGGGGGGGGGGTTGTACGACTTTGCAAAGTCTCAGTCAGCCTGTTCAGAGAGCCCGGACTAAAATTCAATTAATGCGTTGAAGTAACCCCCTTATTTGGGTTTGCTGGGAAAGTACTACCCCCCGCCCCCCTCCCCCGGCAGGGCAAGAGGAGGGGCGGGCAAAAGCGTGGGTGAATTAGGCCAAATTGACTAGCTGCAACCGTCAGGTCAAAATAGAAAGTACGGCTAGCATTAGCAGAGCATGGTCTCCAATGTAGTTGTCATCTCCACCTGTTGGCAATTCTCTGCAACGCATGCTCTTCCAGCACATGGCGTGGCATTCCAAATCAAGCGTCAGTTGAATATATCCACTAGGGAGTGGCAGTGTTAGCTCCATATTGGCACCCACCCTGAAAATGTCAACTGCAGTAAACGAGCAGTCCGTTCATGCGGAGTTCATATTTATTTGTTGGGCAGGTCAGCAAGAGCTCATTAGCTGCCATGTTGCCTCCCTGTGCCCCACCACCTAAAGCCTGGCTATGATTTAGATCTTGCCACTTCTACACTGATGCAGTAACTCTTTAACTGCCACTCCGCGGTGGAGCTTCGAAGCAGGCCGACCTTTGCATGCCCATAGATATGCGATTTAGTGAATGTGAGGGACAAGCTTGGACTTAAAGTCATTGTCTGGATCGGAGTTATAACTGCGCTCTCATTCAGCGGTTGCGCTTGCACTGCTTGCCATACCTCGCAACGTTATTAACGTTCTGGCCTCTAGGGTTGCTGGTTGGGCATTGCCAAAAACTCTGAGCGGTTCTTTTGAGGTCCCATGCTGATCTCCCCTAAAGCCTCTCCAACTGGATTCCAGGTAAATGCCTCCTTGCACAGGAAGTTATGGAGGGACATCCCATGCCCTTTCCTTACCCCCTCCGTAAATGAGCTTGCTGCTATATGTACAGTTTCTAAGAGGGCATCCGCGATTTGGCGCTCGTACGATTATTCGCGGTGTCCATAGTACTTGGAAGTTTCAAGTTGGAACCCGCACTTGCCGCTCGTTGGGTTCCAAGTTGGAACCCGCACTGGCCGCTCGTACGAGCAAAATTTTCAGCGTGCGCGGAATCGACCGAGCACAAATGCGGATGACCTCTTAAGGTGCACAGGTTGGTATTGACGTTCCTTACATGGGCACTCAGGCGAAAGGATGTGCTTGGCATGTTAGTGGCACAATATTGTATCCATGTGCATTAAGCTGTACACCCTGGAAATAGTGAATGTAGAACCTTTCCCAGATCTACCATGCACCGGACATATCCCACGCATAACCACCGACATGATGCCACAGTACTCAATTCCCTGTAGGTTGCCCTGGGTCGACCTCCCGTACCTTGATCAGATGAAGTGTAGTGTACCTTTTTTCACACAATCGTGGAGGTTGACCGCAAGATTGATCCGCATATTTTAGTAATCGAGGAAGGTTAATCTGTCCACATGGACGGAGCCATTGCTTGATGATCAGAAGGAATGAGCTGGGCTCCGGGGAGCGTCTTGTCCAGCCAGTCTGTATACGCCAGTGGTGTAGGCGGCCACGTAGCCTGGTCACGGGGGTAGTTCCAGAAACATCAACTGATGCAGACAAGCGACGCGAGGATGCACATGCATTAACCGGTACACCTTGGAAATAGTGGATGTAGAACCTGCCCCAGATCTACCATGCACCCGACATATCCCACGCAATACCATCATTGTAACCCTAGCTGCGGGCTGCGCCCTTCTGTTTATTGTTTTTGGTTTGCCGCCCCCGCCATGGGTATGTTTTTACTTCCAACTTCATTTTTTCTTAGGCCATCAGACTGTTGGGATCTTCGTGCTTTGCTTGGCTCTCCGTCTGGTGGGATCATGCTTCGTATGTTTCAATTCGTCCATAATTCACTTGGCTTCCCGTACTAACGTGCTGTGTTTCTTTTAGGTACCGTCCACCACAGGACATCCCTTGCCTGCCCTCATCTTTTCCCCCTAACGGTTTCTTCATGCCCCGGCCAGGATTATGCTGCTTTCGGTCTGCAGCTGACTGGGGGAGAAGTTTGGGGTTCAGGTACTTCCGTCTCATATTCTCCGCACATCTAGATACAGGGCCCTGGCCGGGGCAGTAGTTTTCTGTTTTGGAATTCGTTTCTTCCTTGTTTCATTGGATTGTTTGTGTGTGGGGGTATGTGTATGTGTTGTGTTCTTGTGTGCCTTGTATTTCTGTGTGGGTGCGACTGTGTGCGGCTGAGTGGCTGTGTGGCTGTGTGTGTGTGTGTGTGTGTGTGTGTGTGTGTGTGTGTGTGTGTGTGTGTGTGTGTGTGTGTGTGTGTGTGTGTGTGTGTCTGCTTCTTTGGGTGGTGGGTAGGTTTGTGTGCTATGTTTTGTTGGGGATGTTGTGTCGTGTTGTGTGTGTGCTTGTATATGTGCGTGGGTATTTGTGTGTGTGTGTGTGTGTATGTGTGTGTGTGGGTGTGTGTGTGTGTGTATGTGTGTGTGTGGGTGTGTGTGTGTGTATGTGTGTGTGTGCGTGTGTGTGTGTGTGGTGTGTGTGTGTGTGTGTGTGTGTGTGTGTGTGTGTGTCCCTCTCTCCCCTCTGTCCGTCCCCCTCTATCCCTCTCTCTCCCTTTGTCCCCCCTCCGCACTCTCTCTCTCTCTCTCTCTCTCTCTCTCTCTCTCTCTCTCTCTCTCTCTCTCTCTCTCTCTCTCTCTCTCTCTCTCCTCTCTCTCTCTCCCTCTCTCCTCTCCTCCCTCCCCCCCTCTCTCTCTCTCTCTCTCTCTCTCTCTCTCTCTCTCTCTCTCTCTCTCTCTCTCTCTCTCTCTCTCTCTCTCTCTCTCTCTCTCTCTCTCTCTCTCTCTCTCTCTCTCTCTCTCTCTCCCCCTCTCCCTCCCCCTCTCCCTCCCCCCTCTCTCTCTCTCCCTCCCTCTCTCTCTCTCTCTCTCTCTCTCTCTCTCTCTCTCTCTCTCTCTCTCTCTCTCTCTCTCTCTCTCTCTCTCTCTCTCTCTCTCTCTCTCTCTCTCTCTCTCTCTCTCTCTCTCTCTCTCTCTCTCTCCCCCCCCCCACCCCCCTCCCTCCCTCCCCCCTCTTTCTCTCCTCTCCCTCTCTCCCCCCCCCCCCTCTCTCCTCTACCCTCTCCCCCTCCCCTTGTCTCCTTCCCATCTTTCTGTTTTCTTGCTGTTCTCTTCCCTTTCACACATAATTTTGCCCGATCTACATATATTTACACCTGCAGCTCTTCGGCTGTCGACACGTGACTATTGGGGCACAGGGGCCTGAGACTGATATATTCACTTTTCTCTCTAATACCACCGAAATGATGTACATAGAAAAAGTTTTAAGTGTGCATGGCCCGGCACACGCGGAGACGAGATTACGTAAGCATCACCAATACTCCCCATGACCCCATACCTACACGAAGGGCCTTGGCCTCCTGTTGAGTTCTGAACATTATTATTGAATGCCTTGTGCTTTAAGTGATCTTCATGTGTGCACTATTAGGATATGGGTCCATTGAGAACATAAGGTACCTTGAGACACGGCAGATTCTGGACGTTTTCGAACATAAGGTACAATCCTATCTAGATCACACGTTTGTCGGATGAACTCTTAAGGCTGCCCCACCGGAGTGAATACCAACTGGTTGTGAAAGATGCTGGGCATCACCAGATGCTAGTCTTGTCCGACAGTTGTGTGTGGCACTCAGCAGACAGTCGTACGGACTGTAGCTGGAGTAACTTCGTCTATTGACGACCTGTCTGCTTTGTACAGGGAAAGCCGATTGCCCATAACCTTTCACAGGTTATGGGCCCACGCCCTTCCAGCTGAGCCAAGTAAAAGCAGGAGTGAAGGTCGTCTACGGATGGGTCAGACGTAAGCGTCAACAAAGGAGCTCGAGCATGGCGCAGCGGCGCAAGGGAACTCGAGTGTACCAGGACCATTATCTTACTCACAGTTTACCTTTCTGGGAAATTCATAATTGAAGTTTTAGCTGTGCTTTATCATTCATAGACGTTGTCTAGAAGCACTGAGTGAGTCGGGCCGGACTCCGGCGCAAACTTCTGAGGGGAACATATCTGCTACTACTGTGCAAGACTGGCTGGTAAATTTCCATGACATGGAGGGAATTGTAGGGTATTGCTGCATTCCAGAAGTTTATGAGTAAGTTTGGCTGGTGAAGTGACAATAGTATGACAAAAAGGGGCAAAGAAAAGGAAAGTAGCAGTGAAACAGCAATGTCTCAACCTGGAGAAGTCAGTGGGGCCACTCCAGGGCAGTCTATGACCGGGACACAATCAGCCACTGCAGAACCAAAGGTGGAGATTGACAAGGCAGCCTACATCCCCAATACCTCTAATCCAAAGATGACTGTCATGCTTGATGATGGAGGGCGCAATTTTGAATTTTGGTATGAAAATTTGGAGGCGTGCGCAAACACCAAGGGGGTCAGAGCGGCTTTGGAGAGGCCAATGCCAGGGTCGGTGGAGAACTCAGCCATCAAGCAGTGGCTGATCCAGTCAGTTCCAGTCATCTGGCATTCTCAGATCTCATGCCACAAAGCAGCGTTCGACTTCATCGCGTGGGTGAAGAACAGTCACACTGGAGGGAGCAACCAAGACATCAACCTTGAGTGGTACAAGGAAATGGAGCAGGGCATCAAGACAGGGGAGACACTCAAGGTCTACCTCTACAGAATGATGGATCTGGCTACAAGTCTCAGAAACAACGCGTTCATCCTCTTGGACCACAATGTTGGGGAGCTGATGGTGAAGGGCCTCCCTCCTGTGCTGAGGCTCGAGTCCCTGGAGGTTATGGCAACCGACAAGCCGCCATTGGAGCTGATTCAAAGAATCCTGCGCGCCGCAGCCAGCCGTGGGTACAAGGACCCACCTGCAGAGGGAACACCTCAGGCCATGGCAGCTGCAGCAGTGGCTGGTCCCTCTGGGGGGTAGCTGGAGCGTCATCAAGCGCTGGAGCTGCACCAGGAGTGGGAGCAGTACCGGGAGTTGGAGCAGCACTATCAGCAAACGAACAGCCTCCCGCTGGCCCCTCTGCAACTACTTTTGGTGGCAGGGGGCGTGGACCTGGCAGGGCAAGAAGGCCCAGAGAGGAGCTTACATGCCACTTCTGCAAGGCAAAGGGCCACTTCATGACTGACTGCGGACCGCTCAGGCAGCTGCAGGCTCTGCATCAAAACATGCAAGCGGCAAGCGTTGGGCCTGCAGCTTACTGGGGCCAGGGAGGCCCACAGTCGTCTCCTCAAGCCTGGTGGGACCATGGATCTGGCCGGGGTGGCCCGCCTTCATCCGCTTCCAGCCCTGGACCTCCTTCAGCATATAACTATCCAACAAGTCAACACACGTTTCCGGGGTGGCATTTACCACCTCCACCCCCTCCTTCTGGTGAGGCGATGTTTATCTCTCTCAATGTGCTTGCCCCAACTTCGCATGGAGCTAGCAGCACATCTTGGTTAATAGATAGTGGTGCCTCTGTGCATATAGTCAATGATCTCTCATTGCTCCATAATCCAGTTATGCATAGACAGCCTCTTCCTCTGCACTTGGCAACCTCAGACGCCAAGGGAGGAATCATTGCATCTGGGTCTGTATGCCTTGTGAATGCAAGGCACGAAGTATTCTGGCTGCACAATGTGCAGTGTGTTCCTTCTGCGCATACCAACCTCATTTCAGTCACTGGTGCAATTCAGGATGGAGCATCTTTCCTGACTGACACTGCAGGTGGTTACACAGCCATGAAGGGACCTGAAGGGTGGTGTGGAGATATCACCCGCGCACGAGGTCTGTTTTTTTTGGAGTTTGTTAGTCCTGTCAGAGGGCAGCAAGTTGGCTGCAGACATATTGATCACATGGCTGAGGCGTCTCATCTTAGGAAAGGACACGTGTGTAGCGAGAGATCTCTGTGGCATGCTAGGTTAGGTCATCCTGGTGCCAGCAGCATGCAGAGGTTCTCCAAGGAAGATCTGGTTACAGGAATCAATATCTCCCTTGCTCCCTGCTCTGAGTGCCCCAAGCACTGTGAATCGTGTATACAAGGGAAACACTCCAGACCTCCTTTCCCTGTATCTTCCAGGCCTGCACATCACCCACTCGATAGAGTCCATGTGGATACTGTGGGTCCCATATCACCTCCTGCCATCACAGGTGAACGATATTGGGTCACTGTAGTGGATGAAAGTTCACACCAAGTTGCCTCCCTGCCTGTGAAGTCAAAGGATTGCATCCCAAAGGCTGTGATAGACCTGCTCCGTTTTTGGCAGACCCAACGAGGCACGGTTGTGAAGTGTGTGAGGACTGACAGGGGTTCAGAGTTCCTGAACCAGCAATTCAAAGAGTTTTGTGCTCAGCAGGGCACTAAGATGGAGTCCTCAGCGCCCTACACGCCTCAGCAGAATGGGGTGGCGGAGAGGATGAATAGGACCCTGAAGGAGCGAACAAGGACTCTGTTGGTCCATGCTGCAGCAGACCCCTCCCTTTGGAAGGAGGCGCTTGAGACAGCTACCCTCCTCTACAATGTGGGTCCTACTTCAGGCAGGTCCCTGACCCCCATGGAATTATTCTTTGGTGTCAAACCTGATGTGTCTGTGCTGCGCACGTTTGGCTGTGTAGCCCATGTGCACATTCCCAGTGGCCAAAGGTCTGTTTTTGGGCCCAAGACCATCCCTGGGATGTTTACTGGTTATTGTCCCCAGTCTAAAGCGTATCGTGTGTACGTGGGGAATGGAGTGTGGAAGGAGAGTAGGGACGTCAGCTTTATCGAGCACTTGAGGGGGGCTGAGAGAGTGGGTCTATCAAAGGTCCAGCCTGGGTCTGTCTATGATTCTAGGATATCACCCCCCCTTGGCAGTGAGAATCTGGCAACGCCTCAAGCAATTCCCTCTGCTGCTCCACCCACGTTCTGGGATGAGGAGGATGACCATGGAGTGGAGACGCTTTCCACTGGGGCTCCTGGGACCTCTGGACTTTGTGCTGGGGATCAGTCTGGAGACGGGACCACAGCAGCACATGACCAAGGAAACCCCACCAGCCTGGATTCTACTGTTGGGACCCCAGAACCATCTCAGCACTCGTGGTCGGTGCTTGAGCATATGCAGAATCTGGCCAGGGGGGGTGTAGAAACTCAATCCCAGGTAGAAAAAATGCAGAAGGTACAAGAGGGGTTGCGAATGCAGGGGAAGTCACAAATTCCCCTTCCTCCAGGGACCACCCTTACAAGGGAGCAGCGTTATGTACAGCGCGTGGCTAGGAGAGAGCATTCTGACATCCCATTGCATGCCCCTGACCCAGGTCAGGCAATTGTGAGTGAGCCAAACATGGTTGGTCTCCCTGATATGCAGGGGCAGGTTGAGACAGTCGAGGCTATGTTCGGTGCAGATGTAAGAGATGAGAGCAGTGGGTTAGACATGCCAGCAGTAGGGGAAGCTGGTGCCCAATCCCAGTCACTGGCTAGTCATGCTTATGGTGTGCAGGCTGACATTGTAGGCGCAGCTCAGGCAAGTCTGGGTAGTGTGCCCAAGTGTGAGTCCAGGAGAGAGAGAGAGCTGCTGCTCCCCTCTGCATTGCGGAAGGTGCGAGAATGTAAGGGTGCTGCACATGAGTCCAGTAGTCAAGGAGAGAGAGAGAGACTTGAGAAGGAATCAGATAATCCCGGCAGTACTGCCCAGTCCCAGCATAAGGTACATAATGTACCTTATTCTGGCAACCAGGGAGAGAGAGAGAGAGAAGGGAACAGCATCAGTAAGGCTGACAGCCCTGCTGCACCACAGCATAAGGTACAGAGTGTACCTTCTGTCACGTTGGGAAAAGTTCACGTGCCCTCAAACTTGAGGGAAGCCCAGCGCTCACCTCAGTGGGAGTTTTGGCAGCAGGCAATGCAAGAGGAGATGGAGTCTTTAGACACCCATGAGGTTATGCAGTATGTGGAAAGACCCCATGGGCAGAAAGTTATCCCTGTTCATTGGATTTTTTCTACAAAAAACGATGCACATGGGAATGTCACTCGGTTTAAAGCAAGATTGGTTGCCCAGGGTTGCAGACAGATTCCTGGTATAGATGTTGGTGAGGTTTTTGCACCTACCAGCAGCTATGGTGCTAGGAGAGCTGTGCTGGCAGTGGCTGCCACACAAAATCTTGAGATCCACCAAGTGGATATCAAGACAGCTTTTCTCAATGGGGAGTTGGAGGAAGAGGTCTATGTGACCCAACCACCAGGATTTGAGAATGGCAACACGAGAGTTGTGTGCAAGCTCAGGAAGGCACTCTACGGTCTTAAGCAAGCCCCACGGGCTTGGCACAAGACCTTGAGCGACAAGTTGAGCGTGATGGGGTATAGTGTGTGCAAGAGCGACGCTGGGGTATACATCAGGAGGGCCCCTGATGGTAATCTGTCGTTTATTCTTGTTTATGTCGATGATCTTCTCATAGTTGCCAGAGTGGTTGCAGAGATTGAGTGGGGGAAAGAGTTATTGAAGAAGGACTTCACCATCCATGATTTGGGAGAGGTGAATGATTTCCTGGGGTGTCAGGTCCTACGCAATAGAGTTCAGGGCACTATTTCCATGAGTTGCACTCCCAAGATTGATGCTCTTGTGGAGAAGTTTGGCGTTGCTGATGATGGACGTGGGGTTGATACCCCCATGTCCAAGGACTTCGTGGCTAGCAGCAGACCCGAGTCCTCAGATGGTATGTCACATGGGGCTGGTACCCCTCTGCCACCTGGTCATCGATACTGCGAGTTAATTGGATCGTTACTGTACATAGCCAATACGACCCGGCCTGACATTTCTCAGGCTGTTGGAGTGTTGTCAAGGTATAGAATGACACCCACTACCTCACACTGGAATGAGGCCATTCGAGTGCTGAAGTACTTGAGAGATACCAGAGAGTTAGCTCTTACTCTGGGTGGAAAGGGCCCTGAGCTAGAAGGCTATGTTGATGCCGACTATGCTGGGGACCTGGACCACAGGTATTCCACCACTGGCTATGTTCTATCAGTCTATGGTAGTGCCGTGGTTTGGGGAAGCAAGAAGCAGAGCTCAGTTGCTACCTCAACTGTGCAAGCTGAGTTTATGGCAGCTGGCCATATTGTGAAGGAAGCCAACTGGCTAAGGGGCTTCTTGGAAGAGATAGGGGCTGCACCTTGGAGGGTCAAAATTTTCTGTGACAACCAAGGATGCATTTCTAATTTACGGAACCCCCTGTATTCCAAATTCACAAAGCACGTTGCAGTAAGCTTCCACTACGCTAGGGAAGCTATGGCACTTGGGCAGGTAGATATCCTCTATGTGGAATCTGCACGCAATGTGGCTGACATTATGACCAAGCCACTTGCCAAGCCCGTGTTTGTTGGTCATCGTGATTCACTAGGTTTGAGAAGATACACTTAAAGCATGCAGGCAAGGGGAAGTGTTGAGTTCTGAACATTATTATTGAATGCCTTGTGCTTTAAGTGATCTTCATGTGTGCACTATTAGGATATGGGTCCATTGAGAACATAAGGTACCTTGAGACACGGCAGATTCTGGACGTTTTCGAACATAAGGTACAATCCTATCTAGATCACACGTTTGTCGGATGAACTCTTAAGGCTGCCCCACCGGAGTGAATACCAACTGGTTGTGAAAGATGCTGGGCATCACCAGATGCTAGTCTTGTCCGACAGTTGTGTGTGGCACTCAGCAGACAGTCGTACGGACTGTAGCTGGAGTAACTTCGTCTATTCACGACCTGTCTGCTTTGTACAGGTACGGTGCGGCAGTGTGTGTTGTATCATTGTTGCTATTGTGAGAGTGAACAAGCTTAGTGTACCCTGTAGTCACTCAAACAGATAAGGGACAGTGACTTCAGGGAGTATAGGCATGTACTTGAACGTAGCCGTCTAGAGCCTTATCTAGTGATTGCTTGATCGGTGCTTGT
The DNA here is from genome assembly GCA_002005505.1 of Botryococcus braunii. Taxonomy (NCBI): domain Eukaryota; kingdom Viridiplantae; phylum Chlorophyta; class Trebouxiophyceae; genus Botryococcus; species Botryococcus braunii. The sequence goes on from KV908558.1 coordinate 133,635, forward strand.
GTACAAGATAATGATGTAACGCAACTGGTTGTGAAAGATGCTGGGCATCACCAGATGCTAGTCTTGTCCGACAGTTGTGTGTGGCACTCAGCAGACAGTCGTACGGACTGTAGCTGGAGTAACTTCGTCTATTGACGACCTGTCTGCTTTGTACAGGGAAAGCCGATTGCCCATAACCTTTCACACCTCCACCCAGCATAACCAAGCCCTTGAAGAAAATCACAGACAGACCAATATGTGCATACAATTGGTTCCTGGTTGGTGGCGGGCGACCCCGTCATCCGGATAGATCCACAGCATCCCCAGCAACCTGTGGATGTACACGGAAACAGGGACGTGGTGTAGAAGTGAAGGTTTTATTACCTAACAGGGGGATGCTTACACTCGAATATGAGTGAGTACACGTTTGAAATAGTGAAAGCTGTTATTGGAACATGCCTAGGGGGGTCTGCACCGTACCTGTGTCTGTAGGTTTGGGTGGGAATTCTGATTGCAGATGTGATCAGTATCTGAACCAAAATGATGTACACATGCCGCAGTTCTCATTTCCCTTGAAGTTACTCTGGGTCGACCTCCCGTGCACTTGCCTTGATCAGATGCAGTGTAGTGTACCTCTTTAACCTGCCCCCTCTGGGGTGCAGGTTTTCCGGTGTCGGGGGCCGACAGCCTTGGATGCCCGCTGGGGAGGCCTATAATGGGGACGCGCTGGTAACGCCTTGCACGCGCCAGAGATTCGAGGCAGGCATATAAGAAAGTCAAAAATTCGGTTGGCAACGGCACTGAAATAAACAGGGTTCAGCTCCGCCGAGATGCGGTGTAGCTCCGAGGTCCGGAAGCTGTCCGTAAGCCCTGTAAATCGCAAATCTACTGTTTAAATCGGAAATCTAGCACGGAAAGATGGGATTTCGCGGCGTGGCAGCCTGAGCGGAGGCTTTTGTACAGCCTGTGTACAGCGCTGTATTGCGGTGTATTGCAGGTAACGCTGCGCCATGCACTCGCGCTGCAAGGCGCGTAATGCTGCCACCTCTTCCACGTGACCTGGTCATGAGCTCTGCTGCTGAGGGAGCCGCGCAGATGTGCACTCCGAAAAACCGTCGACACGAACTTGCAAAGTTCAGCATACGTGATGAGGCTCAGTCAAATATGCCGTTTTAATATTTAATGATGTGCTGAAAAGTTTTGAGGGCTGCGAGGAGTGGTTCACAGGGATACGATGGAAACTGTTTTCCACGACGAGTGCGGACATCGATGTGCCCACTTTCAAGGATTCTGACTTCGGCCATCAAGAGTGAGACATTTTTAAGACATCTTAAGGCAATGGAAGTGGTATCTGTGCAGTAAGTCCACGAGATCGCGTTTTCCGGGTGCGCCATTCGTTGAGCACCGATATCGATTTACCCACATACAAATTTCCAGAATTCTCCCAGCCACCTTAACCCTGTTGTTTTTACATTTTAATTCATTGAAAGGGTTAAATGTTCAGTAAGCTTGCAGGAAACGTTTTGCGGTTCCGCCATCCGCCGACATCTGCCTACGACTTTTTACCGTATGTTTATAGTGCTGCCTTCAACTGTGCATGCATCTGGATCACAGCTCGTCAGTTTTAGGATGGCAGAACCAGATGTGCTATTATGATGTTTGTCTCCCCGTGCACATCTCACATACCCTGTTCGCATCCCAACCTAATTTCGCCTGCAGAGCTTTTCCGCACTGGACTGCGCCTGCCATCTGCAGGGATTTACTATCAGTCTCAGGCCCCCAGTGCCCCAATCGTCACGTGTCGACAGCCGACGAGCTGCAGGTGTAAAAAATATATGGATCTGGCAAAATCATGCGTGAAAGGGAAGAGAACAAGAAAACAAAAAGATGGGAAGGAGACAAGGGGGCCCCGGGGGGGGGGGGAGGGAGAGGGTAGAGGAGAGAGGAAGGGGAGAGAGAGAGAGAGAGAGAGAGAGAGAGAGAGAGAGAGAGAGAGAGAGAGAGAGAGAGAGAGAGAGAGAGAGAGAGAGAGAGAGAGAGAATGCTGCATGATGTTTTTGTCCCCCTGCACATCTCACATACCTCGCTCGCATCCCAACCTAGTTGCGCCTGCCAGCCTTTTCGGCCTTCCATTGCGCCTGCCTTTTGCCGGAATTGGGGGCAGGTTCCGCTGATCCGCCTAAAGGGATGGCCCTATATGGCCCTATGTATCCAATAATCCACCAGGATCCTGGAAGGAAGGAAACATTACATCCAGGACCAGCCAGTGTGACTGAAGGGATGCCTGGGTTAGTGGGGTGACGCTGGAGCAGCCGTACCCGTACGGTGTCCCGTCCCTGGAACCAGCCTAAACATATATATATATATATATATATATATATATATATATATATATATATATATATATATATATATATATATATATATATATATATATATATATATATATATATATACATATATGCCCCCGTTTCACCGAACATACACCCAACCTCCTTTCTTCCCCAACCTCCTAGGCCTTGCCACGCGGGTGGAAAGGAGGTTGATGTATGTTCTCTGGGCCCCTAGGTTCTAAATAAATATATGCGCATGCTGGGCCCAGCATATGTGGATCCTGCAAGATCCAGTTTGGATTTAATGTTATAAATCACAGATAATAAGACACACACATGTGTCATCCAGATATGTGAATACTCTCAACATCAACACCATCACAAGGTGGAAGCAGTTTTAACAGGTCAGGCTGATCTTCTCTTGATCTGAAACATGCATACACGATGCTAAACACAGATAAGAGTGAATGTAGATCAGGCTGTGAGTCAGGGTTTTTGACAACAAGACGTCTCAAAAACACTACGGAATGACTTACACGGGCAGTATACGACACTGACCTATCTAACGATTACCTGCAAGATCCAGTTTGGATTTAATGTTATAAATCACAGATAATAAGACACACACATGTGTCATCCTGTGCATATTAAATCCATTAGTGTCTTGCTGGTAACTATCACATGATAACTTACTTGCATGCGAACGTGCAGCATAAACTGCTTACCAGATATGTGAATACTCTCAACATCAACACCATCACAAGGTGGAAGCAGTTTTAACAGGTCTGCACATTAGCCATAACATTATTAGTATTAAGATAAATAAACAACACTTACGGCTGTTCAACTAACGTCAGCGACGAACATAAGCCTCACCAGGCTGATCTTCTCTTGATCTGAAACATGCATACACGATGCTAAACACAGATAAGAGTGAATGTAGATCAGGCTGTGAGTCAGGGTTTTTGCGTGAAAGGGAAGAGAACAAGAAAACAGAAAGATGGGAAGGAGACAAGGGGGCCCCCGGGGGGGGGGGGGGGGGAGGGAGAGGGTAGAGGAGAGAGGAAGGGGAGAGAGAGAGAGAGAGAGAGAGAGAGAGAGAGAGAGAGAGAGAGAGAGAGAGAGAGAGAGAGAGAGAGAGAGAGAGAGAATGCTGCATGATGTTTTTGTCCCCCTGCACATCTCACATACCTCGCTCGCATCCCAACCTAGTTGCGCCTAACAGCCTTTTCGGCCTTCCATTGCGCCTGCCTTTTGCCGGAATTGGGGGCAGGTTCCGCCGATCCGCCTAAAGGGATGGCCCTATGTTTTCGAAGTGTAGTGTGCTCATGTCCCGCAGGTGATGCAGTCACTGCCATCTCATTGTCTGGTTTAAGGCACACTCGTGGAGCTAATCGCAAGATTGATCCGCAAATTTTAGTAATCGAGGAAGGTTAATCTGTCCACATGGACGGAGCCATTGCTTGATGATCAGAAGGCATGAGCTGGGCTCCGGGGAGCGTCTTGTCCAGCCAGTCTGTATACGCCAGTGTGTAGACGGCCACGTAGCCTGGTCACGGACGTAGTTCCAGAAACATCAACTGATGCAGACAAGCGACGCGAGGACGCGATGAAAAGGGGACCTTGTTACCCATTGAGGCTCGTACTGTACATCACGTGGCCCCTGGGGATCCGAGCAAATGCTGAATTTCTGCCTGTCGTTGATCACGTGTCTGACAATTGTGGCAATTGAATTGCCACAATTGTCAGACAATTCAATTGTGGCAATTGAATTGCCTCATCAGCAGGGCCGTTACGCTCCGTGGTGAAGTAACCTCATCAACCGGAAGAAACGCTACCGGGAGACGTGTGCTGTGCAGTGCTAGGCTACGTAGTCTACGGCCTAGACTCCGGCTATGCCTAACTTCGGTCCCCAGGGCACTGGAAGAATTCCACTTTTCATCCTATATACCAAGGATACCGCACCCCCACCCCCGTTCCGGCATCGTGCCCCTATATGCAACCGCAGCATGTTTCGGTTTACAGTATGATGCTTTGGTCCATCAATGATATAGTACCGCGACCTAGGGCAGCTAAAGAAGGAAGGCTGGCTGTATAGCTGTCATCGGACAGGCTGATCAGCCAGACCGCTGAATTAACCTGGAAGCAATACGGCCACTAAGAAAGGGTGAGGCACGCATCACGAACGCAGATGACGGAATCTGATCATCCAGCCAAGGTTAATGCATTGACAGCATCGTTTTGAATGCAGGGAGCGGACGCAAGAATGAATGTCCCAGAATCAGTCCTCGTTGTGGGAGCCGGCGTGGCCGGTGTTCAGGTACTAGCTACATCCAAATCTCAGTCTGCTTTTGAAAACATTGACACACAGATCCTGAATGTCAAATCTGGCATTAGCGATCAATGTCGGGCTGTGTAATGTTCAATGTTTATGTAAGAATTGGGTGGCTTCTGAACCCCGGCTGGATCGTGCTTCGACAGGTGTGCCGTGCGCTCGACAAGCAGGGCATCCCCTATTCTCTTGTTGAAGAAAGCAATGGAGTAGGAGGAGTCTGGCGTGAGAATTATTATGGATATGGTCTTCAAGGTATGACTCGGCGCATCTCTCGGAAACCAGATGTTGGAATCCGTGAACCGTACGGACCGGTGTCACGAGGTCATCGACGTTCTGACTTGCAGATCCCATCGTACAGACTAAACCTGAATTTGAAATACACATACGCACAAAAGATGCATTTTTATCAACATGATAGTGCATGGCATGTCTGAATAGAAACACAAACACAAAAGAGGGAGAAGGGAATGAGGGTCACACACTGCATACCACACATTCAGTAGAGAAACACATGCAGAGAAGTACATACTCCTGCAGATGCACATGCATGCATGCACAGATGTGATTGTGCCATTATGGGTACACACTCTCCCATGACATAAACATGTGCGTTACATGTCTTACTCTCTATGATATCT
>KV908558.1:146419-151419 GCA_002005505.1 Botryococcus braunii
GCATGCACGGCCTCTACTACCACGACCAGCTGCTCCGAGACATGGGCTTCCCCGTCTACCTGCATGTCCGCCTTCCCCTCTCCTTTCTCCTGCATGCCCCTCACACCCCTCCCCCCCCTTCCTTCTCTCTCCCTCTCTCTCTCTCTCTCTCTCTCTCTCTTTCTCTCTCTCTCTCTCTCTGTCTCTCTCTCTCTCTCTCTCTCTCTCTCTCTCTCTCTCTCTCTCTCTCTCTCTCTCTCTCTCTCTCTCTCTCTCTCTCTCTCTCTCTCCCTCTCTCTCTCTCTCACACACACACACACACACACACACACACACACACACACACACGCACGCATGCATGCATGCACATGCACACACACAGACACGCACACACACACCCAATTGTGTTGGTGTTGGCATGGACATGGACATGGGAGGGTTGCTTGCCCCTTTTCTAGGGAGCCCTCCTGTTGGCCTTCCAAGCCGCCATCCAACTCTGCCCCCCCCCCCCCAAGCACCTGATCCCCCAGCACGTGATTCCCCCACACCTGATCCCCCAGCACATGATTCCCCCACACCTGATCCCCACCACCTGATCCCCAAGCACCTGGTCCCCCAGCTCTTCATCCCCTTAATTTCTCAACAGGTGGTCCTTTCTGCATCCTCCCCCCTCTCCTGCATCCGCTCTCCTGTACTCTCCTGCATCTGCTCTCCTGTACCCTCCTGCATTGTCTCCCCCGCACCTCCTGCCCTAGAGCTACTGGGAATGTCTCTCTGTGTGTGGCCTATTTGCACAGAGGGCTCAACTGCAGAATGCCCCATATCCCTTCTACCAGTCCCGCACAGCAGTCCCCCAACAGAGTCCCGCGGGACACAGGCTTCTTAGTATAAGGCATCGTCAATCAGGGATTGGAAAAGGCGGCTGTGCAGGCCAGCTGATGAAGGGAGGCTTGGCTGCTGGGGCACATGCAGGGCTGTGATCTGGTGACAGAGCTGCTGCTTCCCATAGTGAGCAAACGCTACAGCCCTGTGTTCTTTGCATCGGCCCAGGGGACCAGCCCTGATCCAGCACCCCACCGCATCAGCAGGCCCCGCCGCGCGCCTCGCCCGCAAGACAAGGTGTCCCCTGCTGCCTTCCCTCATTGGCTGATGCCTGTTGCTATCCAGGATTGCTGCTGCTTTTGCTTTTTCCTCTCTGATGATGTATTGCGTCATGTTTGCACCTGGCTTGTGTGTGAGAGTGAGTGTGTGTGAGTGAGTGTGTGTGTGTGTGTGTGTGTGTGTGTGTGTGTGTGTGTGTGTGTGTGTGTGTGTGTGTGTGTGTGTGTGTGTGTGTGTGGCGAATGACTTCTGCTGTTGCCCAACTTTTCATTGATATCAGGGGACTGTTTCTGACTGGATTGGTCTTTGCTTCAGCAGTCCTATCGGGCTGTGAGGGTGCAGACACACACACACGCACACACACACACACACACACACACACACACACACACACACACACACACACAGACACACACCATATACACACACTGCACACATACACCCACAGGTCCACATATACACCACATTCATGCCCGCTCCGGCACAGACACCATGTGGTCAATGTGTGAGCTGGCACTCACCAGCCGAGAGGAGCAGCGCGGCATTGGGGGCAGCCCTTGTGTCGTATGCCTTTCAAGCGCATGAGATTGAATGTAGTCCAGCTTTTGCTTCTGCTTCTGTTTCATGGCATCGGGACTGCAGCAGCATGAGTGTGAGAAGCTTCTTCTTCTGGTCTCAACAGGGCAACCAGGACCGAATCCCGATTTCCCCACAGCGGGAACTGGGTTGTCTTGAGGTGGAGCGGGCAGTCATTTGGAAGCCCAGCAAGCTACAAGATCTGTGGCGGTCGTCTAGGCTGAGGAAAGGAGGGGGCTGTGCAGGTGGAGCTGCCTGAAGATTTGCCTTACGGTGGAATAAGCTCCGACCTACTGATTAAGAAGGGCATCCTGTCCTGCCCGGATGGTGGTATGACCAGCAAAGCCGCGTGATCCTTCTAGGGCATTGGAATAATTTAGGCATGGCCGCCTTGTCGTGTTAGCGTACCTCCGGATGCCAGATCGTCACCAGCATGTCCATTGCAATGCTTGGGTTGCATCTGTACGCTGATATCGCGAACAGGGCCATCCGTCATGGGCTTGTGATACCCCTTTTTCCCCCGTCTTTCCCTCTCCCCCCCCTCCCGCCCCTTTTTCTTTTGTTGTGCAGGGCACAAGTGTGGTAGTTGTTTCGAGGAAGCGATGTTGTAGGAGATGGAGCAGGATGGCTGCTTCGGATGTGAAGCAATGTCCTGAGAGGCAGAGTGTGAGTAAGTGTGGCCGCATCCCCAAGTGTCCGTGGAGGAACCTGTCTTTGTCGCGCTAATCAAGTTGAAATACCGAGATTAGGCTCTCCGTGTTCCGACTGATTTTGAGCAGGATGTGGGCAGGGCCGCCATCTTTTAGTCAATGAAAAATGGGTCTGGCATTTTATTCATCTTTGATCTTTTGATTGCTCGATCAAGGGCAGCCAAGACTCTCCTTTAGAATCTTGCTTTTCTATCAGAGTGGATTGTTACATTGATGTTTACACTCAGCGCCAGACGCACTGGGGGTATATACCCTTAATATATGGATATAAGTATACATACACTATTAAATGTATACAGATACACATGTATTACATATACGTCTGTATACATCTAGGCATATATGCACTGGGCCGCAAGCTCCCACGTGTATACGCCTCTTCCTTTCAGCTCATGTACTTCGTCAAGAGGCCAATATCCAGGTCCCAGGGCATCATGTATGATGTGGGTGGGGTCGTTGGGTCATCACAAATTTTGAAGTCTCTACAGACGCCGCTGTAGATTCTTTCATGCTTAAGGCCGTCGTGATATAGCCGAGAGTGTACAGCAGGTGCCAATTACCTGTCGTCGACAAAAGCATCGATCTATGCAACGAGTTGGGAAATTGCAGTACAATAATAATACCGGTACGCCGGTTTGCATTCTGTTTGGCACATGTGAGCAGGTAAGAGGTGAAGCCAGAGCTAGCATGGCTTCCTGTGAAAGGTTTCTGTAAAACTAGAGAGTTAGGAAGGTGAAAGGGTCTTTACAATGACCCAGTTCATGTTAGGAGACACAGTACAGGATTGTACATACCCACTCTTTATGCATCTCCAGCCCTTTCAGGGGCGGAATAAAGGCAGGCCGCGGAGGTCTAAGCCCCCGTGAAAACTCCAGTCCAGTTGTTTTAAGCAGGGTGTGTCCACCTTAGAAAAGGCAACCCTGGCGTTCAGCATGCGCGGACTTATTTCAGCGTCATGGAAGGTATAAGATATCGGAGGGGCATTCATATTCAAATACACCGTCAAGCCAGGCCCCGAGCACAGAGTTGGTAGGTAGTATAGTTATAGAAAGCCTTCTGCAGCTGCGCAAGTGCATGAAAGGTGCCGGGGACATCCCCCATCGCGGTTTGCAACTATGCGAGACTTTGTATAAGTACCAGAGGGTGGTTTTTATGTGAGTAAGTTAAGCCGCTGCTCATGCCCTGGCCACCTAATCCGAATTGTTTGCGATACCTGTACAAGTGGAAAGCGATTGCGAGGAAGTAATTGCCCTGTGGGGCCATGGCCAGTCTTCCCAGGTTGCTTGCAAGATGTGATAAAGAGGTGCTTGCCGATCGCAACCACCAAGCTTTCCAGATTGCTTGCAAGATGTGAATGAGAGGTGGTTGCTGCTGGCAACCCCCTAGCGCTGCTGGGAAGACTATCTGATACTCCCGCCATGGCCATGGTATAGGAGCTAAAATGCAGGAGAGCCAAATGCCACAAATTTTGGGTTCAGCGGGCCGTGAATGTGGTGCCGGGAGGCTATGCAGATGTTTCTTGCTGTAAAGGATGGAAAGGTCTCCAGGACACCGGCTCGTGTAGATTCATTCTGTTAGGGACCAACCCCAGTCCAGAGTCAGAGCCAGTGAGCGAATAGAGACTTTCCAATGAGGCGGATTTCCGGGGCAGCACTTTCACAGTGTCAAGCGTTTCGATTAAGAGTGCAGGACCATTCATGAGGCGCCTGCAAAAGCTGCTCGATAAGCTGTTGGGGCCTTTTTCCACGACATAGCTGAGTATGCTTCATGGCGTGAAGGTTGGAAGATTGATTTTAGGAGACTACTGGGAGGAGGGGGGTAGCATAGGCTATATTTAAGCAATAAATCATCTAAGCAAGCCATAGAGGCTCAGGATTGAACGCCTCCTATTGTTCAAGGAAGCAACACCTTCAGGGCGTTGTGCACTATGTCAGTGCGCATGTAAGTTTCAGCTCCTGCAAGAGTCTTTCAATCTTAGTTGCGTCTCTTGGTTAAAGAGGCGCATTTCGTTTCATAATAAGCATAGGTTCTTCCCTGCCAAGTGGAAGGGGCAAGGACCATCATGGTTATCGATAGTGGTGTTGGCAATTTTATTGAATGTAGTGTGATCATGGTCTGTAACACGTCTTGCTATCAAAGTTTATAATTAGCGCAGGTGGGCCCCCAGGGGATCTCCCGTATCGAGTTGCTTTTCATTGTTGTGTTGAAGTTGTCACTTGATATCCTTTAAGCCATAGACTCTTCACATACCTGCCTTGATAGATTTCCCTTTGTTACGTGTTCGATGTCCCTCTGCTAGACGGAAGGGCTCCAACCATTACAGCGTTTAGGGCACGTGGTGTTGTGGTGTATTCTACCACACTTGCTGGGGACGTGCGAGTTCCTGAGGTTTTACTTACACTCCTTGATGCGTCCCATGTGGGTTTACGTGGTTGGACTTCAACTTAGTCGTTGCTTGATCAAGGCTCCTGACACATCGGCTCATGATACACACGAAGACAAGACAGGGCGAGCAGTCAGCTGGTCGACCTGCACGTGAAGGCACAAGAGGAGCGGAAAAGTGAGCGTCGCTGGAGTTTCTTCCGCGAAGGTGGGGGTGAGTTCTTATGCTGAGGGAATCACTCACCAAAGATT
>KV908558.1:153919-168919 GCA_002005505.1 Botryococcus braunii
GTTTTTGTCAACTAGTCTCTATTGGAGGGAGGTGCTCTATCTCAACAGCCTTCCAGTGGTTGTTCAGACGTAGAATTCTCATCCACTTTTGAGAATAGACCAACCAGAGCAAGAATTAACCCCTAATTAGCGGTCAGGGGTTGATGCTTGCTCCAGTCGGTCTATCTCATGCACCGTACCGCAAAGGTTCGCTGCTGAGCACGGGTCATTATCAATGGCATGAATTCATGCCATTGACAATGACCCCTGCTTAGCAGCGAGCTGACGGCGCCCTGCTGCAGCAGCAACCACAGTAATGGGACCAACCCAACGAGAAACAAAGTATCCCTCCATAACTTCCTGTGCAATGATAGCTTCATGGCTCCCTTCAATTGGCTTCAACACCTCCAAAGCATCCAAACGCTATGCAACCCTCAAAATGCTTCAAAATTAATCTGTGGAAATTTCCAGGCAATCATGTCACTTCAACACCTGCGGCCTGATCTCGAGCCAGCAAACCATGGTCAGGCATACCCCGATATACTTCTATCTATTCGGAATGCCGTGAAGCGCGTCCGCTCGTTCAGTGCTGTCTTACTTTACAGGTCGATGCTTGAATCATCAACGATCATCCAAAGCCCGGGGCCGTTTGATTTAACACAGTCGATCGCCTCAAGGCCCAAGCATATATGTAGCAGCATACACCCCGTCACGCATGTCACATCATAGCTTCCCGCCAAGAAGATGGGCATCGTCATAACAAAAACCATCAACTCAACACAACAGAATGGCAACTTTCTTCATCGCCCTCGACATGATGGTCAAAGGGCGGTGGATGCAGGAATGCCCCTCACCAGGGGAACCCCAACCACCTTGCAGAATGATGGCTTGAACACCACACCAGTGGCCCAAGTCCTCGTACGTGAGGGATGGAATGGGCAGTCGATATCCAAAAGAGTTGCCAAATTAACCATAAGACACGCGTGACGCATGCGCAGGTCCATCATAATGATGGTTTTATGCCGAGTTATCAAAGACTAACTGCAGGTGAAATGGCACCAGGATTCGAATGCTTCCACAGGCCCCACAGCAATGCTACTAGCCTAGGAACAGACTATAACGCCAGGTGGCTTTTCACTTTGAAGATGACAACATTGTCCACAACTCTCGGGTGCCCTCTAGCACAGGGCTCCTTTTCTGCATCGACTATTTACTCAAAACTTCATCAACTCACCCCTCTACCTTCGTTACATCCAAATGTGATGCAAATGCGTCGCCAACTGCCCTTGCTTAGCAACCGTTCATACTTAATTTCACACGGCCCTGGACCGAAAAAGTTCAAGCAAAGTGATCGTGAATGGAGGCTGATACTACTCAGATCACTGAAGTCGTGGCATGTGGTTCAGCAGCGCCTTGGTTTGGGGGAATCCCGCCTACTTCTGGTACTAGTAGATTGGGAAGCGCTTCGACAAGCCCATCCTGCCTCACAGCCGGATCGGTGATATCCACAGATAGGCCAACTGCCGGCCCTGCAAAGCACAAAACCTCAGCGCGAACACACATGTGCCAATAAGCACGGCTTCGAAGTACTCACATCAATCACTCTGACTTCTTTCTCACGGCCCAAGACAAACACCATTCCCCACCCCGCATCCCTAAAAGCGTTATCAGATGTCAAAGCCACAACGCAGGGAAGCAGACGCAGCGTCAGTAATAGCGGAAGGGGTTCGACAAAAGAAAAGTGGTCCAGAGTGGTAAGGAGAGCACATTGAAGCTTCGCATTCTCTCGGCTGTCTAGGCATCACCCCACGTTGCCAGCTTGGCGTCATGACAATGATCAATTGAATTTTGCACAGGCGATCTGCTGGGGTGCTGCAAAGGGCAGCAGACGATCTTTATATTTGAAAGGCATACCCAAGACCAGCAATCCCGTACCCTAATGCAGACAGAACGGATGTGCAGTGTCATGTCCGTCTCTGGGAACTTCCTTTACCAAGACTGTTGCTGCGGGCCAATCTGCGGGAGTGACGTTCCACAAGTAACAGATATGCCACCTGCCCATCTGTGTATGGTGGCCTTGATCGCTGAATAGAGGGTTTTACTCACGACCTTGCCTATATCCTATTGTTGTGGGCAGAAATGCTTCTGTCAGATCATTTGCGGCAAAGTATAGGAAACAGATGGCGAGCCTCCAACACTCAACTCTGCGATTGAAAACGTCACTAAAAAGGTTTTGAGTGGAACATTTGAGGGGACCACAATTGCCACCAAAAGAGCCGCACTCACTGGCGTCCCCACACATATGATTACTACTCTTAATGTATGGAGCGAAGAACGAACACATGCAGGACATGGCCCCGGGGGGGGGGGGGGGGTGGAGCAGAAGCTTCTAAATGTTAACAGCGCCCCAATACCAAGGCAGCCAACCCCCAAGGAGAACAGTCTCTGTAGGAGCCCATTTAGCCGTTATCCTCATCAACTACATACACGGTGGTAGTTCGAGGCGGAGGTGAACATCGAGACTGAAGCCAACAGGGGCTACAAGTGCAAGTGCAATGCTACTGGCATGGCCCACAGTGCCCCTCGGTATAATAGAAATTGCACATAAAGAAGACGCTTTGAAGCCAAAACACATGCTTGGATCACGATCTCTACGTCAGGTCCCACCCAAGACATTTGTCGGATGTTGAGGCCCATTTTCGTGTCACACGTGAGTCCACTGTGGTAACTCGCCTTGACAAACTTCTCAGTATTGTGGACCAGGACAGAAATCAGTTCAAGGACATTTATTTTGCAAATGTCGGTGTCAACCTCTCGAGTAACAGTTACTTCACCGCAGAGCCCTCAGCAGAAGGCTCTGCGGTCTCGAACCGTGTTAATGACATGCAGCATGCGCATTTACCACATTTGCAGAATTGTAGGCCGTGAAAGTTGAGCAGGTGGCAAATCAAGCATTGACATTAATATCAAGAGCGGACACCGAATGGTAGCTCAAGTCCAAGATGTCTTGGCAATGCCAGCTTGGCATGTATGCAGGGAAGAGTCAGAAACGTCCTGGCCGAGCACCTTACACGAAACAGAAGTTCCTGTCCTGACTGCATCGGACATCAGGCCCAAATCTTTGAAAAACCCCACCCCCCAACCCCCGTCCTTTAGGAGAATGAAGTTGAAAGCGTCATCAGGATTGTGTCCCACAAGGCTGCGGAGACTGCGATCCTTGAGCATGCCACCGCGCAGACTGAGGCAGGTCAAAAGTCAGATGCATCTGTAACTGGGATTCCCCTGTCAATCAACGTGTACTTCACGCCGGTGATGGCTCCCGTTCTCCCCCCCCCCCCCCCAAAGGGGGGACCCAGAAATGTAGGTTTTCCTCGACGGCATTTGCCAAGCGCAAACAAACTTCTTTGAAAGTGTCCATACAACCTTCTAGCAGTCGTTTTGTAGAATCAGCTTTTGCGGTCATCCTTTCAAGGATACAGTTGCTCAAATGGTTGATTGCAGCAACGCATTCCGCCTGGCGCAGCATTATTGAGGAATTTCAAGCCACATTGACTGTGACAGCACAACGTGTCTCCATCAGCCTTGTTGCCTTGGAATGTGCAACAGCCAACGGTACACCACTTCATTGCCCTGTATGCATATTCGTAAGAACTTGTCGACTGGCATAGGGATTGTGACATGCGCGATTACGACCCTTTTTGGACATGTGGCCCCGGTCTTTCCTTCAGTGTATATATACCACAGCGGTTCGTTTGCTCCGCAGGTACCAGTAGCCACCACTTAGAAACGGGAGTTTTGGTGTTTTTAACTGGCTCAGGCTCCGAATCACAAACGGAAGGCAGTCCCTCAAGCACCAGAGGTGCCTGCAAGGCACCCTCAGATCTGGTTGTTTGCTTATCACCTGGATGAACATCGGTGTTCTGAACTGGCTCAGGCTCCGAAACACGGAATCTGGCCGGAGGGCACCCTCTGGTTGTTCGCTTGGCACGGAATCTGGCCGGAACGCACCCTCTGGTTGTTCGCTTGGCACGGAATCTGGCCGGAACGCACCCTCTGAATGTTTGCTTGTCACCTGGATGAGTTTCGTGTTTTCAACTAACTCAGACTCCGAATAAACGGAAGCCAGTGCCTCAAAGCACCAGTGTGTGTCTTCAAGACACACTCTGGTTGTTCGCTTGTCACCTGGATGAACTTCGGTGTTTTGAAATGGCTCAGGCTCCGAATAACGGAACCTGGCCGGAAGACATGTCTGTGTACACCCTCTGGTTGTTCAGTTGTCACCTGGATGGCCCTAAATTTGGATAAAAGGTGAAGTAGTTCTACTATAAATCTCCCTTGGCAGAAAAGTCGTATTATAAGACCTCTAAAAGCAAGCAGGAGTGAGCAGTGTATGTATATTCCGCAATTCTTGACAGTTATCGTCAAAGTTACAGTTGATCACCTACCGAATGCATATGGGCAGGCATGTATGGTGTGCTTTGAGCCTGCTGGGTTTAATAGCTTTAAAAAGAAAGGAGGGACGACAAGGGTGGCAAGAAAGAATGAGAGCGTGCCAGCTGGGCTTTTGGGCCCAACATGAAGGAAGAGCCACAAGGGGCATGATCATCAAAACAGTGCACGACGCGAAGATACCGGTAAACACATACTTAAGCTACATAAACCACAGCCACAAGCCCATTCATGTAGTCTTTTGACCCGCACGTTTAAATGGAGCCAGCATGTATACATGAACATTGCCTGCCCCCCCCTCCCCCCCCCCTCCCTCTCTCTCTCTCTCTCTCTCTCTCTCTCTCTCTCTCTCTCTCTCTCTCTCTCTCTCTCTCTCTCTCTATCTCTCTCTCTCTCTCTCTCTCCCCCCCTCTCTCTCTCTCTCCCTCTCTCCCTCCCTCCTCCCTCCCTCCCCCCCCCTCTCTCCCTCTCTCTCGCTCTCACACACGCACACACACACACACACACACACACACACACACACACACACACACACACACACACAAACAAGCAAAGACAGAGAGTAAGAGGCTGTTGAGCCTTAAAAACGGGACAGGCTGGGCCAGGGTGGCCGACGCTTCAACACATGCCGGTTGAACATTAGTGGGTGGCCGACGCTTCAACACATGCCGGTTGAACGTCAATATTGACGCTCCCTTTGTGGGAGCAGGATAAGAAGGGCCCCATGACGCGCCTACACCCTTACGGTCTACGTTGTACAATCTATGCCCTTGCAACCAAATTGACGGTGTTGCATAGGACTGAGATGGGACAAGGCACGGGGACAGTCGAATGGGGACAGGACGGAGTACCCCGAAATGGACAGGAGAAGACTGGGTCCAGCAAGGTGCCCTGACCCCATCGCGGTCCCTGCTGCCTAAGTTTAACCTCAAAAGGCGAGGGAGGAGTAACACAGGGGAGAGATTGTTTCCATGGTCGCCGCGCCATAACATACACTATCTTCCCTTTAAAACATAGAAGGCAAGCACTGAACAGGCAAGCACTGAACAGGAACAGAATGAGCGCGGACCTTGGGCAGGCGTCTCCGAAGCTGTGGCCTGTGCCGGGTCCCACGACTGCAAGGAGTGATCCACCAGTGCCTGCAGAAACACACGAAGGTATATACATATGAGAAGTTCTCCAGCACAAGACTTAAAACACAGAAGGCAATGGTTGCCAGAAAGCTCCCTTTTGTTGGAAAGGACCCGTCAAATACATCTATTTTAAAGCAGCTGGTCCACGAACTGGGGCAGAATGCGCTTGCCTATCCCTATCCTCCACAATGCCCTCCCTTCCTGACAAGTACACAACCAGCAGCAGCCTTTCCAAGACTGCCCAGCATTTGGCAGATTGTCCTGTTGAAGACGAGTTGCATACAGACACAGAAAACGCAAGGCAGTGCGTGAAATGATTTAACTTTGTCCAACCCACATTGGCATATGCAAATAAAAGCAGCATGCAGAGATCAAGCAAGATGCATACATGCACACAGTCTCGTAGAAAAGGCAGGTCGTTGATATTGGCAGTAGAAGGGGTGGGTGGGGTGACAATCCTGGTGTACTCACACATGTATTCTCGCGTCCTGTCATTGCCTCCTGCCTCACTCCCCTTGCTTCAAATCCACCACACCATCTATCACACATTTCTTTCCCTGTCGTCTCTCGTCTACAAACAGGCACACCCATAGTCCTACTTTGTAGCGAAGAGCAATGGATACCGGTTGGGGCAAAGGAGGAAGCTCCACAGGCTGCGGAACTGGGCTGCCAAACTTTGCAGCAGCTTGAGCCAGCAGGTCTTGGGGAGAGGGGCGCAGGGGGCCTGGCACTCGCTTGCTGGACGTCACAACCTCCAGGCTATGGCCCAGCTGTTGCTGCCACTGTGCCCAGGTACGCTTTGCCAGAGAAGCTAAGTTAGGCTCCTGCTCACCCCATCAAGCGGCCCTAGCACCTTTTGGCTATCCTGTCGTGTGCTAACGTTGTGGTGAGGAGCACACGACAGGTAGCACACGACGGGTATGTGCAAGAAATCGGGGGGGGGGGGGGGAGTAATGTGTGCACACACCATGGGTCTGCCCTCGCACAAAGAAGGAATAGCTAGGAAATAGATGGGTGGTTTTGGGGTGTTGCTGACAATTCAAGGGACAAATGAGGTCAAGCACTTCTTTTTTGACAGGGGCTGCCCTTCCCAGGTGTGCACAACAACAAGAACCAGCAAGAGCCTGCACTGGTGTGGCGCTCCCCCCCCCCCCCCCAACCCCCTCCAGACACAGACACACACACAGACACAGACACAGACACAGACACAGACACAGACACACACACACACACACACACACACACACACACACACACACACACACACACACACACACACACACATGTGCGCGCACACACACACACACACACGCACGACACATGGGGAAACATTACAAAACCTCTTTGCAATGGAGGTAGTGTGCACCACACCATGCAAGGCAACACACACAGCACCGGAAAGGTAGAAGGGAGCATAGGGCAGGAGATGGACGGGAAAATTGGAGGGCCAACCTCCATGGTCGTAAGGCTCTTGACGGTGGCCAAGAGGCCGGAGGCATGAAGGGTAGGCAGGGGGAGGTGAAGAGAAGCCAGCTCTCGCAGGCCGTCCAGCGCCTCCGACAGCGTGAAGGGACTCACATCCGCTGGGCAGCTCCTCGCAAGTTCTGCGAAAACATCACTGCCGCTCTCCAGATGAAACAAGGGAGGGCGGCTTCCTGCACCATTGGCATTGTCGCAGGCCCCACCTTTTGAGGCGGCTTCTTGGGCCCCCTCGTTGATTTCTGGATCACAGATGATGCCACAGGTCATCTGCCCGACTGCTGTGCCACTGCCTGTGGCCCCTGCATCCCCTGCAGGCTTGCCACGGGCCAGAGTGCCCTCCTGCCCACCTCCATGCACGCCGTCTCCGACATCCCCCTGCGGGAGCATGGGGCTGGTACCCGCAGGGGAGTTCCCAGGGGCTTCAGAGCCCTTGTTCCCACAGTCATAGGAGGCCCCGGTCCCTTCTGGCACCTCCGCAGAGTCAGGGCGCCTATCGTCGATTTCCATGTCTGTGATGCCGTCGGGAGGGTACACGGAACCTGCAGAGTCCGGCCTAGATGCAGCCCCACCTTGGGCATATAGAAATTGCCCAGCTGCAGTAAAATCCTGAGCCCCAGTCGCTGGATTCGATCCATTGCTGGCTGGGGGGCCCGACTGCGGATACTTGGTCCCTCCCACTGCATCGCCAGCCAGGGGGGCCGCTTCCAGTACTTCCAAGCTTGCTGCCAAATCCGGAGACGCCCCTTTCTGCGAACTTGCAGGACCCTCTGGCGAAGGTCTGGCAGCATGCTCAGTGTCAACAGCACCACCATCCGAGTCGGGAACGGGCTCTTCTGCTTGGTCGGGCGGCGGGGCTGGGCAGGTGAGGTCGTGCAGGCCCAGAAGAGCTTCGTCAAGGGACTGGAGCCATTCAGCCACATATTTTGATGTGTCCTCATCAGGGGCCTCCTGCAGCCAGCACAGCACTGTAGCCTGCCCTCCCCGAAGCGCTGACTGAGTGGCTGCTGCTTGCTGGCCCAACCAGGTTTCCACGGCGCGCGCGGCAATATCGCCCTGCGCCAGCTTCCTCTGTGACCCCCACTCGCAGTGTCAGGAGATGCGCAGAGATATGCAGGCAGCCCTTGAATTTCGCACAGGACCCATCTGTTGTGTACAGAGAAGCAGAGGCTCTTCCCATCCTTCCCTTCAAGCTTGTGATTGAGGCCAAGGGAGGAGGGAGCTGGGACAAGAGGTAGATGTCACCACAATGGGACCCTTGCATAGACGTGCCCATGCATGGCCGAGCGTGTGCGCACATGCAAGTTAATACATCCCATATGTGCTATGCTTTTGGCTGCCCTGCTAGGGTGTGGATGAGGGATTTGTCCAGCAAAATGAAAAAGAGAGTGGATGGAGGTGGGGCGGGGGCACATGACCCCGCTAGTGTCAAGATGGGAAAAAGCAGAGGCACAGGTCATGCACCTTGGTCCGACGAGCATCAAGAGATTTTTCCACTTCCGCATCCAACCCCAAACGTTTTGGACAGTGCTGAAGGCGGGCAGCCAAGCTGGACCGTCCGGCCCTGACCCTGCCATCTTTGTCATAAATCCTTTGCTGTCCTGCACTACCCATTTGCTGTCAATAACTAAGCATCTCCTTTCTCCAAGCCGCCCTGGACCCATTATGCATGATGCAGTGGATGGCCGCGGAATCAGACACGACGCAGAATGAGAAAGGGAGGTGTAGAGAAAGGCAGGGGAGTGGTTGGCAAAAGGTGATTCTTGGGGTGTGCCTTGCATTGAATAATGTCACAGGATTTTGGCTTCCATCAGATCAATCAGTGACCTTTGCGGGCAGCAGTGCCTCATGCAATTGGAGTCAAGTCCTGCCTTCCTCAGTGTAGTCTGTACATGTGCATGTTTGTAGCGCAACTCCCATGGGGGACGGACGGCCAGCATGCTCTTGAGCTTGGGCCACAAAAAGTTATCCGAAGCTATTCCCATCCCATCATCCATGAGCAAAATAAGAGCGACTATGTTACAGAACCCACGTCACTATTCCTCGTCGTGCTTTGACCTGCTGCATGCAGAATGGATGCGAGAGGGACAGACACATGTGGGACTGCGCAGAACTGAGCGCTCCTGCTGCATCCAGCAATTGATGCTGAAGCTGCACATTGAGATGTGGGGATCAGCCTGTGTCTCCCACTGCTTCCGACCTGCCCAAGATGACTTCCTAGCTCAGGATAGGCAGTGAAGTTGCGAATAATGGCTGGCCATGAATCAAACCTCTCAAACACAGGCGCCTGCTTCATTCCTACCACTTGGCCCCGTCAGCATACCAATAAATTCATTGAGCAAGAAATCCGTGTTAAGTTATGGTTTTTGCATGGAAGACCTGTGTAACCATAGGGGTACTCCCGGGGAGGAGGGAGGGAGAATGACCCACGGTAGGAACCTAGAGAGAGACACGCCAGGGCCACTGAACCCAGGGGGGAGGCGGATGTGTATCTAGGAAGAAGGGGGGGGGGGTAAGCACCTAGAGATGAGGCGGCATTGGACAGGATGTTTCTGACTGCATATCGGTTAACGCGAGGGCTGCGGCCCCGGAAGGCAGTGTCGCGCCCCACCCAGCTCCTCAAAGGCGTTGTTTCACGCTCAGGCACTGGCCCTGACGACAAGAACATGGCAATAGATTAGGATGCTGTTGTCAGGCCCACGGTATAGAAGCAAGGTCCTCGCTCAGGGAACAGACAAATTACTTGGTTGGGTAGAATCGCAAGGGATCATGGATGACGGCGAGGACTCAAACAAAAAGCTTGTTGGGTTCCAAACAGCGCTTCCATGGTCTTAAGCTGTCAACCATGCCATCCTGGTACTGTCCCTCAGCCATGTGCCCTCCCCAATAGGTACCAAGGGCTGGAGTCCCAAGACTGAGAAAGAGCCCCACCACCTGGTTCAGGGGGGTCCATCCCAGTACAAGAATCAGTCAATGGTAACGGAATGACAAGGTGCACAACAACACGGCAAGAATCCCAGTCACCCGAGAAGGAACTGTGGAAGACCTTTTGCAACTCGAAGTGTATCTTCAACACATATAGAAGAGAACCTACGAGGGATAGGTTCACATAGAAATAACGACATAGACCAAGCGAGATAAAGTGATGAGCAGCAGTCCAAGAACGTGTAAAAAGATCCCGGAGATGCGACTCTATCAAGCACAACATTGAAGGAGGCAGGAGTAACCGCCAGCAGATGTGTGGTTCAGCACACAAGGCCTGGACAAAACCCGGGCACGAGAATGGCTACATCCCCTGCCTGGCCAGTGTGGAAAGAGCTTGTATTGCGAATCCATGCGAGCCCAGAACGCAGCGTTGGCCCCTACTTTGGACATCAGAGAGCAAGACCCTCGCACGAGGTAAGTACCTAAGCCCCTGTATGGACAGCAGATTCAAGTACAGCACAATTTGCACCTTAACACATTCCTGCTCATGTCAGTGATGAATCTCTGGGGCAGTCTTCGGGTTCCATGCAGTGCTTGTGGTGCATTCACGGGTGTTTCAGAACTGCTAAATAAAGGAGTTCGTGAGTGAGTGCGTTCCCTGACGACAGCAGAGAGGCCTGAAGGATGCCTACTACACATACCTTCTCAGTACAGAGGGTGCAGGCGTGCAGCCATACCCGCAGGGATCCGGGCCGCAGGGGTCTGCAAGCCTGTCTCGTGTTATTAGCCCTGAGGCGATGGCTGCACTTCTGTACACGTTTTGAATAGCAGGCATGCCCTTCTAAGCATTTGGCCCATAATCAAAAACTCCACGGGAGGCAACTCCCTCTGTAGCATGCCCCTGATTCCTAAAATCTGTGGATCCTCCTTCCATGGAAGACTCCAAGGGTCTAGGTCGCCCTGGGGTCCCTGGGAGGAGCAAGTTTCTCCCTTGAACAGCACGGGAGGGGTTTTTAAAAACCAGTCCCAAGGTACATTTTCAATGCTTTTGAACAGACTAGCTTTGAGGTGGGTGGAAGGTACACAAGGGGTCTGGGAGGGGCTGACACGACCCTGTCTCTTCACGCAAGGAGGGCTTGCCTTCAGCAGCAGATGCAGGGCGGGGGAGAACGTGGCCATCTTGGGGTACCATGTTGGGCGTCGGGCCTCTTCCATTCCGAACCGACAAAAACTGGCCCCAACAATGCGTCAATTACATAGGTCCTGCAAGCCAGGATAACTCAACCTCGTAGCCTCCCTCCTTCATTTTGTTCCGCCCTCGCCCATCCCAGCCTCCTTCCTTCCCCGCCCTACCCCTCTCCCCCCCCCCCACCCTCTTTCTGGAAATGTTCCCTTCAGTTAGAGGGCACCTGCATGGGTGCCCATCCTCTCTCTCCTTTCCACCATTCCCTCTCCTGTTGAGCTCCTTCACGCCCCCCCCCCCCGGGGGGAAAAGCTTCCATGGCTACATCTGCCTTATGTCTACAGTGCATCCTGTGTGCCGTGGGGGTCCTGCCGGATGACCTAGGCTTTCCATCTAGCCCTCCCCCCCCACTTTTGGGAGTCGCCAGGGCGCCTTGGGCCAAATGTGGGCTGCAACACTGCCTTTTACTCTCCACCTGCTGATGTCCACCAAAGGCGCAGGGTGCCGATGACATAAGCATTCACCAAGGCCGCTATCCACCATATCCTCTCTGAATCACATTCTCAATGGCGCAGCCTTCCAAGCAGCAACACATTTTTAAAAAGCTGGAAACAAGACCACACGACCGCCCCTCCTAGCATGGATCAGCAGCTTCAAGGATGGAAATCCTGCAGTATACAGCTAGGGCACAATGGTGCGCAAAGCAGAGCAGGAGTTGGGGCGCACCTTGTCCAGCCAGTCTTCAACCTTGGCCATTGAAGTGACAGAGAGGGGCTGGATGCTGGAAAAGGGCTCCAGAGCGCGGTATTCATAGTGCCCGTCCCGCGTTTCACGCTCCAGGCCTTCCACAGCCGCATGCTTATGTCCGTGGTCGTCAAGGAGGTACCAGACCCACTTGTGCTGGTTCTGGGGCAGATCTTTCTTTTCCTTACTGCCCCAACCAGCACATACGCCCTGAGAAAAAGCCATGATGGAATGTGTGGCATTGCTGTCTGACTGGGAACTGCAATGAGACCGCAGGCTGGTGCTGACATTGATCACCATCTGCAAAAGTGTTCCCATGAGAAACTAGACTAGCCTGACATGTGCCTTCTAGTGGTTACACGGTGCTTTGCTACTCTAGAATGACCACCTGAAAATTCTTCCGGCTTCTCTTCCAGCTGCATGTGTGCGCGCGCGCGCCCCTCTGTGTGTGTGTGTGTGTGTGTGTGTGTGTGTGTGTGTGTGTGTGTGTGTATGTGTGTGCGTGTGTGTTTGTGTGTGTGCGTGCGTGTATGTGTGTGTGTGTGTGTGTGTGTGGGGGTGTGTGTGTGTGTGTGTGTGTGTGTGTGTGTGTGTGTGTGTGTGTGTGTGTGTGTGTGTGTGTGTGTGTGTGTGTGTGTGTGTGTGCGTGAGTGAGAGATTATCCTCCAAAGATCCTGGTCTTGGAGGATGCATGAATGAATTGCAAGTGAGACTTGCAAACTGCGGCTTTCAATGAATCTACCAGAGACGGAAGAAATCAGCTTTTAGAACCCTATCCTTTCGCTCACAACTCTAACAATGCTATGCAGCCGATCTGGTTAGGCTTTCAAAGCAACGTAGCTTTTTCCCTCCCAACTTAACTGAATGCTGTGCAAGCAAAACAGGCGTACAGGCACAGCAGAGCAGAGAAGCGAGGTGAGGCGCATCCAGGGATGTAGAGAGGTGTTGCATATTCTTGGTTTGCGGGGAGGGGGGGGAGACGAGGGGGATGCTCACTTGAAGCTTACAAAACTGGGCAGGTGGTAGTTGCCCTGGTCATCCACAGTGACCTCTTCTTCAACGACAGTCTGGGGAGCTGCTGCGGTGGAATTGCGGATGATGTCCTTCAAATAGCCCTCCACCTCTTTGCGGTTGTGACACTGGAGCTCTCCAAATTCGGCAAACTCCGGCTGATTCTTGTAAATGTAGTGCGCGTCCCCTGTGGGAGCCCCCAGCAGTTCATGCAGAGAACGGGCTGGCGTAAAAGCAGGTGGGGGTAAGCGTACTGAAAAAGGGAGGGGGGGGACTAACACACAAGAGCCGGAGAGACACTTGGCTAAGATCTGTAAGTTTTTTCGGCAAAGCTAACCCGTACCCCATACGCACAGGAAGTTGGGCAGAAGGGACCTCTGGGACAAAATGCCACCTGGTGGGAAAGGAGAACCTCCTGTTGTATACCTAGGGAGCCGGGGGGAAAGGACAGGTACGGGGGTTACGTCATTTGTGGCCGTGGCTTGCCCATTATGCTGCTCAGTATCCACACAAACTTAGTGAAAGGATAGCGGGGTAAACATGCCATCCTGGAACAGTAGAGTCAGCTCATGTTCAAACTCTTATTGAGAAGGAACTAATGTAGAAAGCACTAGGGGCAGCACACGCCACGTCCTGGCAGGAACGTAAGCCAGCGTACAGACACTGTATGCGCCAGAGCTCAGGGAGACGAATGAATGGGAGATCATGCCATCTTGAGGCAGGGGCATAAGCCAACCCACTGCTCTGTACAAACAAGAACTGAGAACGGGAGGGGGGCCATGCCATCTTGATGGCAGCATCATTAGCCATTTCAGTGCTCTGTATGCATCAAAAATGAGGTAGAAGGGACTGGGGCAGAACATGATGTCTCAATCAAGGCTGTATAGTCAAGCCAGCATACTACTCTAACTGCAGAGGAAATAAAGAAGAGGGACAGGGCATGCCATTCGAAGGGTGAGAGGCCTTCGCATATGCATAAGCACTTAATGGAGAAGGACTGAGGTGGTGAGTAGCATGGCAACACCGGGGCAGTAGATTGCGCCAATGCCAAAGGCTGTATGCACAGGGACAGAGGGCAGAGATGACACAGAAGAAAATCTGCATTCAGGGTCCAGCAGGTTAAGCTTCAGTATGCACACCACGATGTGTCCCACCCTCAAGGATGGGGCAGGGACTGAATACCGCGGGAAAGGGGGCAGGTGAGAGGGCCCCCGGAACAGAATGACGGCAAGGGAATGGGGAGCACGCATTAGAGGATCTCTTGGACAACTTGCCTTGGTCTTCACCGACAACTGCAAGCACATCTCGTCCTTTGTTATCTCTCAAGAAAAAGTTAACTGCGTAGGCTGGACGTTTCAACTGCTTTGAGATTGCTGTT
Organism: Botryococcus braunii; assembly: GCA_002005505.1. NCBI lineage: Eukaryota > Viridiplantae > Chlorophyta > Trebouxiophyceae > Botryococcus > Botryococcus braunii. The sequence continues at coordinate 168,201 of KV908558.1, forward strand.
TTCTTCTCCTCGAACGACAAAAAGAACCTTGGGGAATCGGCATGGCCCCCAATACCATCTTTTCCCACAGCGCTTGGCTCGTTTGACATCTGTGCTACTGCTCCGAAACCCCAAGACACAACAGAAATTACATTGTATGTGACACAGATAAATTAGCCCACAGACAACGTTCGTTGAAGATGAGAAAGTCATAATCAGACCTGCACGGACGAACCTCAAGACAGATATAATATCAATCAGCCTGTCAGAAGGAGCAAAAGCATGTCATCATTTAAGCACGAGCCAAAGGTCATACAAACAGCCTTGCACTGCGTTACATTTCATCCCTTGTCAGGACACCCCGAGCTGTATCTTCTGCTAACTTGAGACTTGGTGCCACATCAGGGTATGGCTTGCTGATCTTTTTTTGGATTACTCACACGATATGCCTTGCCCGGTTAAAGCAAAAAGAAATGTTGAATCAGCTACGTTAGTTTTGGGTTGGGGGTGTTCCTCTAGGCAGTCTTTGGTGATTGGTTACCCCTGAACAGCCTTTCCACACATTTACAGACATTTGGCCTTTTAACAAGTACCAAGGCACTCGCACCTCTGCAGGTTTGTTCTCCGGTGAGTTTAAGTATACATAGGCCTTTTTGTATGCAGCGGTACGGTAGAACATCGGCCGCCTAGATTTCCCTGGAAGTCTGGCAACCTTTTTCTTTCCTTCGTAGTTAAGAGTG
>KV908558.1:181419-188919 GCA_002005505.1 Botryococcus braunii
TTGTTGAAGATGGCAAACAAGCATCACGACTGTTTAGTTACACCCTTATATATCCCAAAAGCAGAGAAATACGGCGCGAATGCGGTGCCCGTCATCAACCTATGCTATGCCACGCCTAGAAGGCATAAAAATTCCTGGGTGTGTAGACTGCGGTGGCTTAAGAGGGTGGGGCTTGTGGGGATTAATAGGCCGACCATGATCTTGTATGGCATTGACAACATTCGGGATCTCTTTGGTCACAAGGTGCGCTTTTGGACCGTTGAGTTTCGCCCCTGTACCACCCTATTGCAAGGTGCACTTTTGTGTACACCAGGATCATCACATTTCCTTCCTCCTGCATTTCCTCCTCCCCCCCCCCCCCCCGGCAGAGACCAAGTGGATTTCTTTTGCAAGAACCTTCTCCAAAGCGACCAGCTTGGAAGCGGCAACTGCCCAAGCGGCCACAGGGGCCAAGGGTTCTCACATCTCAGATCCATCCTGTCCTCAGCACAGTTGTCGTGGGTTTTCCTCGTTGCTTACAATGGGCTGTACCTGCACATGGCACGAGCTTGTGTTCTAACCAACATTGCTTTGTTGTTTTGCTCGATGCGCCGTCAGCAGTTTAATGGCAGATATACCAGACCTCCCCGGCCCCTCACCCAGCCCCCGGCCACCCCCCCCCAACACACACACACACACACGCACACGCGCGCGGGCTCTCTCCGTCCCTCCCTCCCCCCCCCTCTCTCCCCCCCTCCCTTCCTCCCTCCCTCTCCCCCCCCCCCCCCCCTCTCTCTCTCTCTCTCTCTCTCTCTCTCTCTCTCTCTCTCTCTCTCTCTCTCTCTCTCTCTCTCTCTCTCTCTCTCTCTCTCTCGCGGTGTGGATCTCTCTCGGTGTGGTTGGGCGTGCGTGGGCGCGTGCGCTTCGCTCTCTCGCCCCCTCACCTCTTCCTTCTCTCACATACCCTTCCATACCCCGTGTTACCCTCTCCCTTTATTCTGGCGTTGCAATGTGTTGCTTGACGGCAAGGGAAAGAGGTCCTCTGAGGGATGGACAGCAGCAGTCTGGGGGCAGGTTAGTCTTCTGGATTATGAGCAGGGGTTAACGGGATGGGCCCCCGGCGCAGGTCAGCCTGGAAACCGTGCGGCAGAACCCCATCTGCCGCCTGGGGCTGTAACAGCTCAGCCCTGCCACACGGCAAACTTCATCTGCATCCTCGTGTGTGTTAACACACATCACCTCGTATCTAGTTTTTTCCTTTCTTCCCTTTTTTTTCCCCCTTTTCATTCCCAGCACATTGAGCGGCAATGCTGCACCCGGTCAACATGAGGCAACCTGGACACCATTTGGCAAGCCCCCCCCCCCCCCCGGGCGGGGGACGCCTAGGGGCTGTAGCTTCCCGGTGATGTGTGACCCGAGGTTAGGCCCGCATTTCAGCTGCTGGAAACCTGGGCTCCCCCTAGAGGAGTTCAGTCCGCGGGAAGCCTTCTAGTGCGACAGGCGGGGCGATACAGGTGGCAGCCATCCCAGCAAGCGGATGGAGGGGCCCCCAGAAACATGGACCCTTTAGCATGTGCGCCTGTCTTGGCCCCCTCTGCCAAGTCAGGACATAAATGACTGATAACCAGCGGCCTCTCTGGACGGGCGGATGTGCAAGAGGCTCCGAAAGGCCACGTGACGGCATGGGTGAGCCTCCAGGAACCCCGCAGCAGGGGCCACTACAGCTTTCAGCTTTCTGGGGCTAAAGAACTGCAAGAGACTTTTACCAAACTCGCTTGATGGAGGAGACAGGTTTTCTTCTGTTGTTTGTCGGGTCGTCGGTTGCCAGGGGAGGTGGCCTCATGCCCCCAGGTGGCCCGCTGTCCTGTAGAGGGGGTAAACTGCAAAGGGCCTGCTATTCTGTAGCGGGCGTCATGTACTAGCCATTGAATGACCACCACACATCATGGACTTCAGGCAAACATCGTTCCCACGCCGTCTGGCGGGTACTACGCCGACGTGCAAAGAGATCTCACTCTTGATCATAAATAGATTTGTGCACGTGGAGCCTATTACGGTGAAGGAGTGTCCGCAGAGCTTCGTGAGGGAGCCAGCTTCGTGAGGCGGAGGGGTTGAAGACCAGGACACAAGGCACGTGCGCACAGGCCAGCTCGACTTGGGAGCCTTTTAGGAGGCGGCAGGCAGCGCATAGGTTATTACTTTCCCGCCAAGAAGAATCCGCTGGAAGGAGAGCTGTGAAGCAGGTGTTACAGGGGCGAAAGGGCTCTCACTGGTATTGAAGGATTTGTTACAGGAGTCTGAGAGGATGTCGCAGGGGCCGAAGGGGTCCTTCAGGGAATGAAGGATTTGTTACAGGGGGTTGAAAGAGGTGTTATTGCGACTGAGGAGTTGTTCGAAGGGGTTGTTAAAAACAGCGAAGCAGAATCCATCATCTACCCTACTAGCATTTACTGTACTCCGATCCGCACCCCTCGGTATGGTGTTGAAGGCGCGGCTGCAAAATGCAAACATGTCCCTAAGCAGAGCAACATAGCGAAATGCAAGAGCTGAGTCATTGCCACTGTCTAGTGTCCAACATTCTCGATTCTTCAGGACAAAGCGCTCGCCGATGTATGTTTAGAATTAAAAGTGAAGCATATCCTGACCGCAAACCATGTATCCTGCGTGTGGGTACGCGTAATCCAGGGGCGATGCATGTTTGGAGAAACACGCTTGCCCAGATGCCCTCATTTTTGCATTGCGTGTGCTCGTCATGATGCCATGCCTTTCAAAACATCCGTCTGCACGCTCGCGCATTTAACACCCTGAAGGCCCCGCTGGCCACACGCATGTACATTGCAGCACCCTGAACACATCACAGCCTGAACTTCCCACTGCCCAAGTTAAGGGGGTTCGTACACATGTCCCATGAAAGTTGGGGAGCGTCCACTCTGGTCGTTGTCGATTGGATGCTGCGGCAATCACAGAAACAACAAAGATTAGTTTTACACTCCCCTTTCATGTAAGAACGTCGTTGAAACACTTGCTCTAGCATGTGGGTGGAAGTCTCTGCAGCTGGCAGTCGTAGCTCCGTCTATCCTGCTCTGGAACTTCCAAGGTGCTTCTTGCCGCCTTCCCAAGGGGAAGCCGGACCACACAGCAAGTATTAAACTGGTGATGCACGGATACCCCAACACTTTTGGGTGCTTTTGGCCCCCGTATCAGGGGAGAGATACATGTTCAAAGCCCATCAAAGCTGCAGCATACCTCACCACCGGCCAAAAGGAGCAAATTAGCATCCAATGCACTTTGCTCAGACACACCCTCCCGCTCTCTACTCGACCACTCCATATGTGCACAGCTCTCCTCGTCAGTGAACTTTCAAATCCCGCAAGCTCTTGGGGACGGCGGTCTCACATTGTGAGGGCTAGTCCCCCACCCCACGTCAGATTGGCAAACTTTTCTTCAGAACCTTCCTTGCAGCTTCGTAGCCGCCATCCACATAGACAGCGCCCAAGACAGCCTCAAACAGCTCGGCGGTCACATTGCCGTCGGCTGGCACGGCTACCCCAAGGAAGCTCTTCCCCAGCACAATGTGCTTATCCAGGCCCAGAGTGCCCGCCATCCTGCAAGGCCCCCCCACCCTTTCATGATTCCGCAACAACCTCACAATCTCCTGCACTTTTTCAACATTTGTTCAATAGAAAAAATAGTGAAGCCTATCCTAACCGCACACCATAAATCCTGCATGCATTCATATTGTACTGTGGAAGCTTCTGGTAAAAACCACCGTACAGTGATAGCCTGATCCTCCTTGATGACCAAGTCGGGCAGCTGCAAAAAATCGGCCCCCGCTCCAATGTGCGGTCTGTGCTGTCATTGAAGCCACGACTTGTTTCAGGGTTCCACGCCAATGTAAACTTATCAGAACAAGTCGTTTAGGAAGGCAGTCTTGTAGAGGCCATTGTCCAGGGGCACCTAACAGCTTTTGGCCGCAAGGTGTGTCAGCAAATACACCCAGCACCTCCCTCCCCCTTTCCCAAACCAACTCCCCATGGCCCCCTTGGCTCCTAACAGTCTTTTGTAATCCCACTGTCCTCCATTCTGTACAGAGAAATACACGAAAGGAGAGTATACACCAACCTTTCTCACACGCAATTTGAGCAGACATGCAGCAGGAAGTGTGGGTGTGCGGGCGCCCTCCCCCCCCCCCCCCCCCCGGGGGCCCCCTTCACTCTCCACTCTCCCCCTCTCTCTCCTCTCCCCTCTTTCCCCCCCCCCCCCCACCCACCCACACACACACACACACACACACACACACACACACACACACACACACACACACAGACAGACACACAGACACACAGACACACAGACACACACACACACACACACACATGCACACACACACACACACACACACACACACACACACACTCTCACACACACACACAAGCAGGGAGGGGGTGTGAGGAAGTAGGTGGGGGGATAGAGGGGAAGAGTGAAGGGGGGGGAGGGGGGGAGGGAGGGCAGGCAATAAAGTTAGTGAGGAAAGTAGGGGAGGCAGGGGGGAGAGAGAGGGGGGAAGTAAGAGAGAGAGAGAGGAGAGAGAGAGAGAGAGAGAGAGAGAGAGAGAGAGAGAGAGAGAGAGAGAGAGAGAGAGAGAGAGAGAGAGAGATGGTCCTATCCAAAAGGATGAGGCAATTGTGGGTGGGTTTAATTCGTCTGTGATGGGAAACACATCAACAAGTGGTATGGCAAAAATGTTGGCACGTCCATTGCTAGAGAGAGAGAGAGAGAGGGGGGGGGGGGAGAGAGAGAGAGAGAGAGAGAGAGAGAGAGAGAGAGAGAGAGAGAGAGAGAGAGAGAGAGAGAGAGAGAGAGAGAGAGAGGAATAGCACAATATCCTGCACATACATTCATCAAAGAGCTGTCTGGAAGTGGTGTATGACATTCAGATGCTCTTCCTATGACAGCAGCCTGGGATGGTAAAAAAGGATTACTGCACACAAGTGTGGTCCCACAGAACGTTACACAGACGCAGAGTGCACAAACCTTGAACAACTTTTCCTTGATTCTAAGTAGCTCCTATCGTTATTCAGCTCTCCCATACTTCGTGCTTGGGGTTGGACCATCAATATCTCGGTGACGCCCATTTTCAAGACGGAGTCACCCAAGAAAGCTAACCGGGAAAACCACGTCCCTCCGGTGGAAAGGTGCCAGAAGGCTGCGCAAAGGAGCCTTTCATCAATAAAAGAGTATCTGCATGCAGGTTCTGATTTAGCAGGGGGTCGCAATAAGAGCTTTACAGTGCTCGTATGGCTGCGACCGAGGACAATTCCTTACCCGAGCCCTTCTTCTATAGCAATTACTGTTCGACGGTCGAAGCGCATTTGATCAAACGCAGGATCAGAAGGTTCACTACTTATTAGCGTCAGTATTGAGGCTCGCAGTTCCGGGGAGTAGACTTCTTTCTGGGTGCCGAAAGGCCACAGTGCTCTGGGAACGCTGATAAACGATTTGCTATGAGAACTACCAATGCTGAAGCCGGATTTGTACCCTTCTCCACCCCATGCGGGCATAATCGTCCGGTTAGTACATAACAACCCCGCTCGGAACGCACTGGCGTAGAGACGTCGACCCAGACGCCACATTTGACCATTATATGCCGAGCACGTTTGCATATCATTCTACCAGAGCCACTTGCATCTTAGCTTCGTAAAGCGGCCTTTGATGCAAGTGGTAGAGGTTTATTGCTTACCTCGCGGAAACTGCTTTAGATCCCGTACAAGGACCCGTTGCCGCCGGCCCCGCGGCAGCCCCCTGGGGAGGGGGAGCTGGAGTCCTCGTCGGACAACCTTTAGTGAGCAACTCGTGTATCGACATGTCCTAGAAGGCAGTGAGGAAACCTTATAAAAGGACGGTATGGACTTTATGTAGATGATGTGACTTGTTCTGGGGTATTGTTGATGGTGCGACCTAACGGCTGGGTTGGTTCTTCAGGGACCAGCCCACCCTCGACACCCACCCCCAGCCAACAAGAAACACAGCACGCGAACAATGGAAACGAAAGGGAATAAAGGAACAAACCATAATCGTAACATCTGTGTCTGTTGAACACTGCGGACAACTGTTAGTATTAATGACAGCCCCTGTTATCAATATTCATGTACAATATGGACATCTGGATGCGGTTAGGAGTTATGGATACTTCGACACTACCAAGACAAGTAATTCGTACTGATTTGAACCCAATCGACTCATTGCGGGATGGTACTTTAGGATGCTGCAGTGCGAGCCTGGGTGGCCCAGGAATGGCTCGTCACTTGTTCCTAGAATTGTGGAGTGGGAGTTCAATCCCACAGACCACCAACTAACGATTGCCGGTGCTCGCAACTGCAGATGACGCCTGATACCTATATGTATCATGCTATGGGCCCACCACTCATGGTGAGTTTGTGGTTGGAGCACGCGGGTATCTAGGAAGAAAGGGTCTCGAGCCCTGGAACGAAGCTGTGGGACGTGCCTGCTACGTGATATACGTCAACTTGAAGTTTCGAAAGAACTATTGGCTGTGGCATTGGTGTAAGTAAAGAGGCTATGGGTGACACAGACTGAGACCCAGAGCCACTGGCAATTGAGTAAAAGGGGGAGGGCAAACGTAAACATTGTGAGATAGTCTGGCTTAAATTAAATATGAAGACAAGAAACAAAAAAACTCGCTTGAGCCAGTGACAGCACAACTGCCCTTTGGTCAGCTTGATCGGCACCACCGAACAGTGCCTCTGCCAGTCTGCCAGGTAGCTAGCCAGCTAGCCTACGAGTGCACAGTGGAGGGCTCAACGTAACAATGACAAAAATTGGAGTTGTGACAACAACCGTCAAATGTCTAGTGATTCTAGACAGAGAAGGCATGGACTTTCCATTCTAGGATCTGGCCTTCCCTGCAGCTTACGGACTGAAGGGATGTTGGGGAGCAATCGAATCTCCCATGCCAGGCATAGTGGAGAATGCAACAGCGCTACTCATGCTGATTTAGAATGTCCCAAAGGCATGGGGGCCACCTTCATGTCTGCCACAGCATGCCAGTGGGTTTGAAATCGCTTCACTGGAGGATCCAACTTGGAGGTCACCTCACGCTGGTTGGAGATCTCGCAAAAGGGCATGTAAGACACGCAGACACTGGAGGACAATTACAGCCGCATGGTGGCCCTCTACTGTGCCCTCAAGCGCAATTGTCACCACATGATGGAGAGGGACATCAAGCGGCTGTAATACTCCTCCAGTGTCTTGGTGTCGGACATGCCCTTAAGATCTCTAGCTAGCGTGAGGTGACCTCCACGTTGGATCCTCCAGTGAAGCGATACTCACTGATATGCCGTGGCATCCACTTTCATGTCTACCAGTTGTGGTCCCCACAGCTTTGGGACACTCTCAATCAGCATGAGTAGCGACGCTGCATTCTCCACTCTTCCTGGCATGGGAGATTCGATTGCCCTTAAACATCCCTTCGGTCTGCGGGTCCACAAGGAAGGCGAGATC
>KV908558.1:201419-206419 GCA_002005505.1 Botryococcus braunii
TGTGTGTGTGTGTGTGTGTGTATGTGTGTGTGTGTGTCTGTGTCTGTGTGTGTGTGTGTGTGTGTGTGTGTGTGTGTGTGTGTGTGTGTGTGTGTGTGTGTACGCCCGTACCCATCCCTGCATTGCTCCTCCACTTTAAAAGCGGCTTCTGAGCCTTCCGTCTTCCTCCCTCCCGCCCGCCTCCTCTCCCTCTCCCTGCCCCTCTCCCGCTCTTTCGCCTTCCCTGTCCCCTTTCTCCCACCATATTTCTGTTTTCTCCTTTCTCTTCCCTACCCTTGCTAAGTCCACCTACAACTGGACCCAGGTAACAATCATGTTTCCCCTCCCTCCCCATTCTCTACCTCATCCTCAGCCTTATCATTCTTACCGACACTCTCTCAATGCCCAGAACCTTTCACTGCCCCACCCCTCCCCTGCGAGCTCTCTCTCCTCCCCGCTTCACTCTGCTCCTCCAATTCCCTCTCACAGGCACAGCATTCCTGAACACGCCCATGTCCAATCCACGCCAGAGGGGCAAGGCACACAGAGACATATAGAAGCGGGCCCCAAAAACGAGATCACGCCCGAAACAGAGAAAGAAAGGCAAAATCGTTTTAAATTTAAAAATTTAGAATACTCTAACAAAATTCGTTTTGTTGTCGGGACGTGAGTGTCGAGGTGCACCCACGTGGTGCTGCAGATCGTCCTTCTCAGCCTGGTAAAGCTCATGATTGGCAGTGGCAGCCTTGTCGAGGGTGAGGTATGCCTCCTGAAGGCTTCGCAGCTCCGCCTCCGTTCTATCAGCCCTTTCAACTTCCCTGAAAACCTCCTCCCCCTCTGCCTGTGTACTGGGATCAACTGCAGCTGTGTTACAGAACTCCTTTGCACGGATTTTGACTCACACGTTTAGTAAAAGGGTTCAAGTGTTCATCCTTCTGCAGCCTGGTCCGGATGGATGGACTTCGTTAGGATCAGATTTCGGACTGGCATGTGACTGCGTTCAAATCCCAACTCTTTGGGCTCGCACTCGCACTTACTTTTAAGTAGGGACGCAAACGCAACGCCTACTCTCACTGGGTGTTGAAGGAGTGGAGACTGCGACGCCCCCTTGAGCCGTCTCCCGCCCGCCCGCCAGGGAGGTGGGGGCACGGCCGCAAGGGTGGTACAGACAGAAGAAGGGCAGAACAATTGACCACTTCCATGCAAACTATCAAATGCAACCGGCCCATGCGCTCGAGGCATCAAAGAGAATATTATTCCCATGTACGAGCGGGCGCGGGGCGCAGGAGCGTGAGCACGAGAGCGCACGCTTGCGCATGCTCACACCCGCACGCACACACAAAAAACACACACACACACACACACACACACACACACACTCTCTCTCTCTCTCTCTCTCTCTCTCTCTCTCTCTCTCCCTCTCTCTCTCTCTCTCTCTCTCTCTCTCTCTCGCGCGCGCGCGCGCGCGCTGTTTCTCTCTCTCTCTCTCTCTCTCTCTCTCTCTCTCTCTCTCTCTCTCTCTCTCTCTCTCTCTCTCTCTCTCTCTCTCTCTCTCTCTCTCTCTCGCCCCACCCGAAGCAAACAACAGTCAAAAGACAAACGAAATGCCATACAGGAGACGGAGAAAGCGTGGCAGGGATTTCAAGGTCAGCTTCTGGCAGGACAGTGGGACACCAAGGGCACACACCGAGAAAAAGGAAGCTACAGGGAACCAGGCATAAGGATCGGTAAAAAGAGCGTCCAACTCCACCTTTTCTGGAAAGGCCTAGTAACTCTTTGGGAGAAGTGATTGGTGGAGGGGGAAAACTTATTGAGGGCGGCTTGGAGAGCAGCTTTGTGGTTGTTGGCCGCCTCGAGAGTCTTTCGAGCATCCCAGAGGCGGAGGCAGCAATGCTCGTACTCCTGCTGGCTGAGGGAGAGGGCACGCCCCAGAACGGACAGCAGCTCGGCGTATCTTCCCCTCAGTTGCTCCACCAGTTGGCCCCGCTCTCCGCAGTGCGCTGCGACCTACGGGTCAAAGCCCCAACCCCCTTCCCAACTCAAATCTCCCCCGCCTTCAACGCAGTGTTGAAGAAGAAGAAGAAGAGGGAAAGAAGACAGGAGAGACGACCCCGGTCTCAACTCAAATCTCCCGGGTGGGTCAGTCCTGGTCCTGATAAGGACGCCCGAGGGGTCTCTATCATGTAAGGCCAGGCATAGGAGGAGGACCAGAGGTCGAGCTTGCCCATCTTTAATGCTTTAAGGCTTGGGGTCCAAGGCCTATGATCCCAGTGGTATGTGGATGGTAGCAGAGATGAAGTATATTTAACAGCCGTACGGAAGAAAATGACATCACTTTTTCTCCAGTACTGTCAAGAAAGTGGCTCCCTTCCTTTGCACCATTGACTAAGACACCATTGGCAAACGAGCACAAAGGGTAATTCTCTTTGTTGCCCACAAGGACGTATGGCAAAGGGCAGTACTCTATGTTGCCCACGAGAACGTGTGTCAAAGACACACGGCGCCACATAATATTCCCTCCTCATAACACTGCAAGTAGGCAGGAGACGCCGCCTGCCATGCGCCTTACATATTGCCGGGCAAAGAATGGGGGAGAGCATTGCGGGTAGATGCGGGCCATGCCTGTCGTGCAGCTTCCCGCAATAACATGTCCAGGAACTTGAAGTCTTTGCGGAAGGCGACTTGGTCCACGTACATATTGTCGATTTGCGCTGCTGGGTAGTGTAGAGCCTGCACCTCTCCTCCACCCCGGCGTTGACATCACGCTGCTACCTCTGTGGCTGAATCCGAGTTTGCTTAACACTACATATGCATTTTATCGGTGTCTACACATTCTCTGGCACACGCCATCTCCAACTTTCCTTTCCATTCCCCACTTCTCATGCAAGAGCACATGCACGCGCTTGCGCTCACAAATGCACCCACGCGTGCGTGTGTGTTGTGGGTATGAGCTCAATTATGCACGTAACAGTGTGTATCTGGGCAATATGGGAAGGCTTGGAGGGTGTGAATAATGTGCGTGTGTGGATGGATCCTGCGCCAGGCTCTGCGCGAGCGTGCTCCCTCTCACTCCTCCCCCCACCTATCTCTCTCTCTGTCTCTCTCTCTCTCTCTCTCCCCCCCTTCTCTCCCTCTCTCCTTCCCTCCCCCACGCCAACTGCTCCCTACCTCTCCCCCCCCCCCCTCTCTCTCTCTCTCTTTGTGTGTGTGTGTGTGTGCGTGCGTGCTTGTGTGTGTGTATGTGTGTGTGTGTGTGTGTGTGTGTGTGTGTGTGTGTGTGTGTGTGTGCGCGCGCGCGCTGTGAGGGGGGAGAGGGGGGGTGGAGAGATAGAGAGTGGGGAGGGCAGGGGGGGGCGAGAGCGCGCGCATGCGCGCTCGCTCGCTCGCTCGCTCGCGAGAGAGAGAGAGAGAGAGAGGAGAGAGAGAGAGAGAGAGAGAGAGAGAGAGAGAGAGAGAGAAAGAGAGAGCGCGTGGGTGTGTGTGTGTGTGTGTGTGTGTGTGTGTGTGTGTGTGTGTGTGTGTGTGGGTGTGGGGGGGGGGGAGGGGGGTTAAGATGCCAGCTGGGAAGGTGACCAACGGAGGGGGACGTTGGAGTTGAGGTTAAAGATGATATTAAACTTCTTTCTACCACATTAGAATGGTTGGAAGGGGAGGTGGACCTTGTTGAAGGCCTTAGCAGAGAGGGCCCCTTCCGGCATGACCTGAAGCAAATGGGAGAGGAGGGCGGCTGCTTCAGCGCGTCCCACGGGGACCACTGTGACGGCCCCCTCGTTCCACACCCTATTATCTAAGCGCCCCGCTTCCTCCAACAGCTCCTGCACTGCCTCTAACTCGCCAATTGGCCTAGCAAGTTGAATTAGTGCGGACACAACAATGAACCCGTTTTGCACGCGCTAGTTCCTGACCCAATTCGTTTTGCGTATAAAGGTTGCCCCGAAACAATAATTTTTTATCGTGAATGCAGATCCACGCATAACACGCCTCCTGCGTCAAATTTCTGCGCACTTGTGAACGCCCGCGCATTCTCAGACGAAAAACACACACACGTACACACACACACACACACACACACACACACACACACACACACACACACACACACACACACACACACACAACGCACTTTCTGACGCAGAGGCACAAAGAACATCCTAGTGCAAAATGCAACTTTCTTTCGATAGGCCTCTATTGGAGAATACTTCCGTTGAATTTGCCCCTTCTGGCTTCAAGGTCACCTGCTGCTAGGCCTTAAGCCCTATTTATGGAAAGGGAACCTTCATGCTAATAGTCTCCTCCCACTTCCAAGCCGGCTTCATCTCTCAGACCCTGTCCAAGTCTGGCAACTTCTAAGAGGCTTTACTGCAGAATCGAAGCCCTCCACTTACGCCCTACGCCCCTACGCCGTCTTACCTATCCACATCACCTCCTCCACTATGTAATCTCTAAGCACCTATCCCACAACCCCCCCCCCCCCCCGCCCAAAGGAAAGCCAACTCTGAACCTTTTCCCATACCTCAGCCCCCCACCCATCCCTCTATCTGGCTCCTTTCTCCGTGCGCTTGCAGTATCACCAGAAAAAACTGGACTTCGGCCACTTTCTCCCCGTCGTGGGGGTCCATCTGCCCTTTGGGCCCAAAGTGCTGCGTGGGGATAAAGCACTCCCAACCCCCCCGGGGGGGGGGGGCGAGGGGTGCACCACGTGGTTCCAGCAGCTGCTCAGATTGAAGTCAGACCTCAGTCTAACTCAGTCCCTGCCACGGCATCTGTTGCTCTGCCTAGTCCACCGGCTCGTGAGCGTGCACCCTCACTGTCAAATGGCTTTACCTGAGCTTTGCATATCGTGAGCCCTCAGCATGCAACCTCAGTCTTCCAGAGATTAAAGACTAAAGCGCGAGACCTAAGACCACAAGCTCAGATCCTGAGCCTCGCAACACCCAACACGCACTTCTCAACAGATTGCCATTGTTTGCTTGATGGTGGCTTGCTGCACTCATGATACAGCAGCCGCCTTCCACTCTCAA
>KV908558.1:222029-242029 GCA_002005505.1 Botryococcus braunii
AGGCCCTTGCTATTTTTACCGGTACAGCCGCAAACCATTCCTAAGCTCACGGCCCGCGTCACTCCATGGTATGCCTCCCCTCATGTCCTGCTCACCTCCCATACTGTCCCATTCTATCATTCCGTGGCCAGGAACAAAGAAATTCCTGGGAATCTAGACCCCAGAGAGCCCCTGCTGAAAGTGAAGGAGGACTTCCCTCTGGGAATTTTGAAGGGGCAGTGGGCACAGCAGCACACCTCTCTCCTCTCTCTCTCTCTCTCTCTCTCTCTCTCTCTCTCTCTCTTCTCTCTGTCTCTCTCTCTCTCTCTCTCTCTCTCTCTCTCTCTCTCTCTCTCTCACACACACACACACACCACACACACACATACACACCACCACACCTTCTCTCTCCCTCTCTCTCCCCCCTCTCTCTCCCCCCCCTCGCCCCCTCTCTCTTGCTCTCTCTCTCTTCCTCTCTCTCTCTCTCTCTCTCTCTCTCTCTCTCTCTCCTCTCTCTCTCTCTCTCTCTCTCTCACACACACACACACACAACACACAGACACCTTCTCTCCCCCCCCTCTCTCCCCTCCCTCCCCCCCCCCTCTCTCTTCTCTCCCCCCCCCCCCTCTCTCTCTCTCTCTCTCTCTCTCTCTCTTACTCTGACAAGTGTAGCAACATGGATTATTGTACTATTCTGACAGATGAAAACATACAGAAAGGGTGAGATGTTCAAACAAATATTAAATGATCGGAAAGAATAGTACTTCTTGCACGCATACACACATACGCACGCGTGCACACACACACACACACACACACACACACACACACACATTACACACACACACACACACACAGAGAGAGAGAGAGAGAGAGAGAGAGAGAGAGAGAGAGAGAGAGAGAGAGAGAGAGAGAGAGAGAGAGAGAGAGAGAGAGAGAGAGGGGGGGTGGGGTGGAGGGAGGAGAGAGAGGGGACACACACACACACACACACACACACATACACACACACAGGACACACACAGAGAGAGAGGGGGGGAGGGAGGGAGGGAGGGAGGGCGGGGGGGGAGAGAGAGGGGGAGGGACAGGCCCTCTAAAAAAATGGGAGAGGGGGCGGGTGCAGGTAAGAGGGGTCAGCATCAGTCAGTGGTTCTGATAGGCAACCAGTTCACCCGGCAGTCCATGGTGGAGGAGCTGAAGCAGGGCAACGTGATTGATGTGGAGGTGACGGGAACGGCCCACGCCTTCTGCTCCTGGACAGCCGCTCAAGAGCGCCTTGCTGCTGCCCCTGCTTCTCAGCGCATCTTTATCTGGCTTCAGTCTGAGGAAGAGACTCGCGAAATGGACTACGGTAAGGGCGCCCTTCCCTCCCCCCTCTCCTCCTCCTTCCTGCCGCGTCTGTGTCCTCTTATGTCCCACTCTGTTTTGTCAGAGTGTGTATGTGTGTGTGTGTGTGTGTGTGTGTGTGTGTGTGTGTGTGTGTGTGTGTGTGTACACAGAGGCAATGTGCACACACTCTCACCCCCACGGGGCACACGCACCCCTGCGGGCGTGGGCGCATGCCCCGCTCCCCCCCCCCCGCCCACACACACAGACAGACACACACACACACACACACACACTCTCTCTCTCTCTCTCTCTCTCTCTCCACACACACACACACACACACACACACACACACACACACACACACACACCACACACACACACACCCCCAACGCACGCGCGCACACACACGCACACACACACGCACACATACACACACACACACACCCACACACACACACACACACACACACACACACACACACACACACACACACACACACACACACACACACATGCGAACACACCAGCAGCACCCACACACATGTGCCTGGCACATGCAAACCAGATTGCTTTGTGCACGTGGCCACACAGTCTTCATGCCTGGGAGTGCTCTGGTGTCTCTTTTGCTCGTTGCTGATCGGCACTTGTGAATCTGTCTGGGCTTGCATGCGTGGTTCAAGATATGTGGCGAGTAGGGTGGAGTAGAGTCAGGCATGCCTGGGCAGGGCTTGATTTTCTGAGTGTATTTTCTCCAGAGTACAGACCTGTAAAAGGAGAAGCAGGAGACTTATATGTAGGATAAGTCTCGGGCCTGGATTGTCTGGTGTTAATTGTTTTTGTTTCTTGGAATCCTTATTTCTTAATTTGTGCGTTCGTTTAGTGACCGGTCATCTGTGTCTTTGGACGTTGACGTTTGTTTGTCTTTCATCCTGTCTTTGCGTTTCCGTGCTTGTCATGTGTTGGCTTGTTTGTTTCTTTGCTAGGTCAATAACAAGTCTGTTTGTTTTTGGCTTCATTTGCGTATCTGTCTGTGTGTATATCTGTCTGTCTCCCGTACTTCAATTACCACGGTTGTTTCTCAGACATTCCAACATTGTCCGCTTCCAGCTGTTGCAACAGTCGATTTCTTCAATTGTCGGCTTGCTTGCTTTGCGCGTCCAAGGGCTTGTGGGCTTATTTCTCTTTCCGGTCGTGGGATGCATTCATCTGAACAGAACACTGTGTCGAGGAGGTGAAGGCTGGCTGAAGGTCAGTTGGTGGTGACCTTTTTTTTTTTTGGGGGGGGGGGGGGAGACAGACCATTGGGTGGCAGACAACGACTCCAACAAGCTGCTGTTTGGAAAGGTGGTAAGCGCAGCGGACATTTTGGCTGGGAAGCTGCAGCCTCCGGAGAGCTTCAATGCGCTGATCGATGACCTGACAATCATTGAAGACAGCGGTCTCGAGAAGTCTCCAAGTCTCCGCTCTGTCGGGTCGGGTGTACTGTCGCGGTCCCTGCACGTCAGCACCTCCTTACGCAGTGTCCGTAGCCACCACAGTGAGGAGTGAAGCTGTGCTCCCTCGTGACCTGTAGTGTGTGGTGGAGTGTGGTGTGTTCCATCCTCTACAGAGTCTCTCTGGCAATGTGCATGACATGACATGTCCTGCGGGAGGGGTCCGATTGCAGGCTTTTGCAGCGTGAGATGTCTGCTCATGAGCAGTAGGTCTTCATTATAGATACTGTCGAAATTTTACATCCGTTGTACTCTGATTTCTCGCAGTACACCAGGTTTTGGACCGCTAATACTGCTTTGTCTTGGCTTTTCTTGGGTTTAGGACCAGGTGCAAGCAGCTGGCAAAGGGTGCTGTGCGGTGATGTGTCATCATGCTCGACGAAAGTTTTTGCTGTGTAGAACCCCTTGCGGGTGTCCGTTGCAACAATTGTGGGGTGTCTGCCTGGGTACTGCGGAGGAAAGCCTGCAGCTGCTCATAAGCTGAGCGGCCCCTGCAGCCTCCAAAACAAGCACTGCTGTCCCCTACAGCCTAAAATCCCGCCCTTAAGCTTTGGAGACAAACCCTGGCAGTGCCGGCTTTTAACTGTTGTGGCCGAAGTTTTGCTAGTCGCAGCATGCTCCGACTTTGAAGCCCACCCCCTCCCCTTTCGGGGGTTTCGGCTGGGTCTAAGCGTTATAGCTGAGGGTCAGCATGATAAGGGTCTGCACGAGCAGAGTGAGCACGAAGTTACACGTTAGCATGGTAAGGATCTACATGAGAAGCGTATGCAGGAAGCGTGATAGCTGAGGGTCAGCATGGTAATTATAAGGGTCTTCAGCAGAAGAGAAAACACGAAAACAATTGACGCCAACCAGTAGTCTTTGTTGAGATTGCTGCTTTTAAAGTTGAACTTCATAAGTGACAATGATTACGCCCTTGTGGTATGTTCCTCTCTGTGGATCACGAAGTCCTCGTGAGGAAGGTCGATGCGGCTCATGATCACCACGAGGACGTCCTCTCATTAGTGAGGACATGCCCTTGGACCATGGACGCGCTTCGGCCAGCTCTCCTCTTGCCCGTGGCCCACGCGGCCCGTGGGTGCTGCCCGATGTGCGCTCCGAAGCGACAGAGGATCGTCTGTCGATTGAACATCAGACCACCCCCTCCCCCACCCCACATCGTACATCCCGATGCGCTAGATGCGCTACATTTTATGGAACCTGCTGCACTTGGAAATGAGAGGGCCAAGCAGAATCCGTGAGCCCTGATCATTCCTTTAAATCGATTTAATATCCTCGAATCAGCACGGCTTCATGAGTGATGAATCAGGATATCCTTGAATCAGGACGGCCTGCTGAGTGATATTGACCTCTTTATGAGGCTGTGCCCCCTAGTATGCTAGGTAGCAAGACACCTAGCATACTGCAGGGGCACAGCCCTGTGAAGACGTTTTCATCATAGTATGCGGCCTATAGGCTAGCTAGCCACTCGACTAGTTCGTGAGCGGGTGGCGCTCATATGCCAGCTCGTAGCATTTGGGTGCTGATGACGTAATCACTGGATCAGGATGTCATCGTCACACATTTTGCCAGATTCATGAGGGTGAGGCCCCTGTAGTGTGCTAGCTAAGCTAGCTAGCCCGTGGACGTATTTGTGAAATTGTTGCCTTGCAAGGTACTGAAGGTCAGTTAAAATACTGGATATATTTACGTGTAGTATATAGGCACCACTATCAAGTAATTACTTTTCGTACACTTCAAAGCGTCCGCGTCTGCTGCAGCGCATATAGCCAGGGTATGGCAATGCTCTATAACTGCAAATCTTGTCTCTAGTGCTGCAAGTGCACATAAATTGTGTGGCATTACTGCAAAGGTTCAAAATTTCGAAATTTGCTGCTTCTGCAGCTGGGGAACCTGGAGAGGGGGGGGGGGAGGGGGCCGCCCTTGCGATCGCTGACTGTGCCTGGGCATGCGCAGCTGTATCCCCTGCATGAAGCTGGCCAGGAAGCTTACCCCCGAGGGGGCTTCCGGCACTGCGGCGTTGCAGCGCCTCTCAACACCTGAGACCAGGAAATCAGCATCTACAAGCTTGACGAAACCTTAGTTTGATCGCCGTCTTTCCCTGTCTCTGCACAGCCGGATGGTAACTTGATAGCATTCAAGTAAATGCTATTAGCCCGTGGCTTTACAGCATGTAAGAACTCACGTGGGTTCTGGGTGTATGGATCTTTCCACTTGCGTCTGAAAGAAATGGTTCATTTGATCAGCAGAAGTTTGAAAAGAGTCATTCTCAAAGGCCCATGACTGGGCGAGTTTTTGAGGGTGCTTTTGCAACAAAACTGAAGAATGTCACTCTGCGGTGCATGCTCTGGTGCTTCAGCTGCGCGGCTGACTAGTCATCATACATGCTCAGATAATATCGCAATGCAGACAAAACTCACTGCCCAAGAGAGCTTGCTGTTGAGCGCCGTGGTCACGTGCATGTGGTAGGATTACGCCGCAGGCACTTTCGAAATCAAATGCGCTTTGGTTTCAACGCGGAAGTGTTTTTACTAGTGGGACAGTCCACCCGAGATTCGGGCTGGCTTAACGGTGTTTAGTGACACAAGTGTTCATTTGTGGTTTAAGTCAAACCGGAGTTTATGCACGTATAAACGTAGTTGGTCATACTGTTCATCAGCTGTGTGTGTGTGTGTGTGTGTGTGTGTGTGTGTGTGTGTGTGTGTGTGTGTGTGTGTGTGTGTGTGTGTGTGTGTGTGCGTGCGCACACACATGTGGGCGAGTGCACATGTGTGGGAAATTTCCTCTCTAAACCTCTTCCCGCTCGCGGATTGACTGCGGGCCCCTGAAAGAGCCGGGCAGCATATGCCTGCGTTAAACCAGTTCAGGTGGGCCACGTGATGCCCGAAGTAGTTAATGATGACGTAGTACTATGATTTCATGAGGCCACCAGCTCTGAACTGCAGTCGGCATGACCAGTGGACAAAGCCGCCCGGAAACTGCATCATTCCATCCAAACTTCTCAACAATGTTAACCCTTGCAACACCTTAGAGAGTGTTGATCCACCCTTGCATTAACAATATTAACACCGTGCAACACGTTAGGGTGTTAATGCAAGCTTTACATAAGAACCATCAATTGACCATGATGTAATTTGAACTCGACCCGTACGGCATGCGTGTGTACATAATTTGCTAACGCCTACTATCTTGGTCCGCATGCACAGTACCGTCTCACACTTACATTTATTTGTGGTAGCTGACAATAAGGAAACAAATTACAGAGAAACTTACAGCCATGTGACCCCCACTTGTAAAGAATGGGGGGAGGAGGAGGCCGGCAATGATGACTTTAAATGTTTAAAATTAGGATCTGGGCCCACTTCCAAGTTGTGGGATAAAAAAGGATCTCTCAACTTCAACCCCGCAGCTCAATATTAGCCTGTCAGACGCACCAACTTGTGTGCTGGGTGGCCAGCGGTAATGTAAAATTTAGAAATTGCCTGCATGTAATTAAAGAAGAAAAAGAAACAGAAGATTACGTATGTCCAACCATCCAAACAACTTTGCATTGGTAGTAAATGCTACATGTATGCAAGTTTATTGCATTAACGGTGGACGCTTTACCGTATGCATACGGTAAAGCCCCGGTATGGTGAAGCCCCAATATGGTGAAGCCCCGGTATCGTTTACCCGTCATGTCGAGGATGTATTTGAAGCATTATGATAGGGTCATCTCGAGTCCTCAGGCCGCCTTTACGAGGGCAAAACTTTGATCAACTCAGCAGGAAACCGCCGAAGGCTCAACCATGACTAGTAATGTCAATATTAAGCCTCAGTACTGTAGATGATTGCGGGCACGTGCCCCTGCCCCACGCCCAAAGAAGCTGGGCCTTGGGGATATTGTTTAGAGAGTGCCTTCAGTCCTTCCCCTGAAAAAGCCAGTAAGCACATGTGGTGGACAAATCTTGTATGATATAGTAGAGGTAGTTGGAGCGTATTCATCACTATTAAAGTGTCAAATCAATGTAAAACTTTATGGCTACGACATTCACAAGGCCTTGGGCTGCATATTATAATCAGGCTAATCAGCCTGATTAGGTTGAGCTTATTAGGTTCGGGCGAGATGCGCAAGGCAGTATTCGCCCAACATGTAGGTGCGCCGCCAAGTTATGAACTAATTAGCTAAATGAACCCTTTGGAACGGTCGAAGTAGCCATGCCGGATGTCCGTGTTCACTACAGCAAGTATGAGGATACCATTTCAGCAAAGTAGACCAGTTGCTGGGGCTCCCCTCCCCCCCCGCCCCCCCCCCCCCCTCTCTCTCGCTCTCTCTCTCTCTCTCTCTCTCTTTCTCTCTTCTCTCTTCTCTCTCTCTCTCTCTCTCTCTCTCTCTCTCTCTCTCTCTCTCTCCTCCCCCTCTCTCTCTCTTTCTCTCTCTCCCCACATCCCCCACACCCACACACACACACACACACACACACACACACACACCACACACCACACACGCATGCACACACACACACACACACCCACACACACGCATAACGCTTGCACACACGCCGCTCCCCCCCCCCCTCTCTCTCTCTCTCTCCTCTCTCTCTCTCTCTCTCTCTCTCTCTCTCTCTCTCTCTCTCTCTCTCTCTCTCTCTCTCCCTCCTCTCCTCCCTCCCTCTCCCCCCCTCTCTCTCTCTCCTCCCTCTCTCTCTCCTCTCTCTCTCTCTCTCTCTCTCTCTCTCTCTCTCTCTCTCTCTCTCTCTCTCTCTCTCTCTCTCTCTCTCTCTCTCTCTCTCTCTCCTCTCTCTCTCTCCCCCTCTCTCCCCCCCCCCCCCCCCCCCCCCCCCTCACGGCCCCCCGTCTCCCGCTCCCCCTTCCTCCTGACCCAACATATATATATATATATATATATATATATATATATATATTATATATATATATATATATATTATATATATATATATTATATATATATTTATATAACTAAACAGTACGACTCAAATCATACTGCTACAAGTTAAATGCGGTAACCACGTTCCAGGACTTTCCATAAAATTGTGCTGCAGCTGCTGTCAGGCACTTCTCTTAACTTTTGTCGGTTCTTTTCTCACATCATTACGACAGGGGTAAACTCATATGACTATGTAATTCATGCATGGTTCTACACGTTACTCTCTGTCCCACCCCCCTCTCTATGTGGTGGTGTGTGGTGTGTGTGTGTGGTGTGTTGTGTGTGTGCGTGCGCGCGCGGCGTTGTGTGTGTGTGTGTGTGTTTGTTGTGTTGTGTGTGTGTGGTGTGTGTGTGTGTGTTGTGTGTGGTGTGTGTGTGTGGTGTGTTGTGTGTGTGTCGGTCGGCCTGTCTGTCTGCTCCCCCCACCCCCCTCCTCTCTCTCTCTCTTCCTCTCTCTCCTCTCTTCTCTCTCTCTCTCTCTCTCCTCTCTTCTCTCTCTCTCCTCTCTCTCTCTCTCTCTCTCTCTCTCTCTCTCTCTCTATGTATATATGTATATGTATATATGTATATATATGTATATATGTATATATATGTAATATGTATATATGTATTTATATGTATATATGTATATTATGTATAATGTATATATATGTATATATGTATATTATTTTTATATTGTTTTTATATTTTATATTTATATATTTTTTTTTTTATATTATATTTTTTTTTATATTTTTTTTTATATATTTATATATTTTTTTTTTATATTTTTTTTTTTATTTATATATTATTTTATTTTTTTTTTTTTTTATTGTATTATATTTAATATATATTATATATATATATATATACCGTACCGTCGCAAATTATTGGGCAATAAACTTATTTTGGGCACCCAAAAATCCATAAATAATAATTAAAGATAAGAAATAATCCGAAAAATAATGGCGCAAATTATTGGGCACACCCTCCGGGAGGGTCAAGGAATATTTTTAATTATTTTTTTGTACCCCATTTCATCGTACTAGATGGTTGATCAACATGGGTTTGTCACAAAAACACATCACAGTATTTTTTTAATAATATTTTACAGTCATCGGAACATCCCTGCGCCTCAAGGACGCACGTACCGCCGACAAAATCCCAAAAATAATGGCGCAAATTATTGGGCACCCCCTCCGGCCGTTTATTTGATTTCTTTTAATTTGGGCGCCGAAATATTTATTGCCCAATAATTTGCGTCGGTACGGTATATATATATATATATATATATATATTATATATATATATATAATATTATATATTTATATATATATATATATTATATTATATATATTATATATATATATATATCTCTCTCTCTCTCTCTCTCTCTCTCTCTCTCTCTCTCTCTCCCCCCCCCCCCTTTCCCTCCATCGCCTCCCCCCCCCCCCCACCGTCCTCTCGCCCTCCTTTCCTTCCCTCCATCGCTCCCACTTGGAAGCAGGATCCCTCCATCTATCTCTTCTTCCCCATTCCCAACTACCTTTCCCTTTGCTCTTCCTTTCTCCTCCATCTCTGTTCCACCCCTCTGTCTCTCTAGAGAGAGAAGATCCCCCCCCCCCTCTCTCTCTCCTCTCTCTCTCTCCCCCCCCCCTCCTCTCTCTCTCTCTCCTCCTCTCCCCCCCCCCCCCCCCCCCCCCCCCCCCCCCCCCCCCTCTCTGTCTGTCTGTCTCTTTTCTCTCTCTCTTCTCTCTTCTCTTCTCTCTCTTCTCTTCTCTCTCTCTCTTTTTTTTTTTGTTTTTTTTTTTTGTTGTGTGTGTGTGCGCGTATACGTGTGCGTGTGCGTGCGTGTGTGTATGTGTGTGTGTGTGTGGTGTGTGTGTGCACGTGTGTGTGTGTGTGCACGTGTGTGCGTGTGCGTGCGTGTGTGTGTGTGTGTGTGTGCACGTGTGTGTTGTGTGTGTGTGGTGTGTGTGTGTGTGTGTGTGTGGGCGCGCGCCCGGGCGAGCGCGTGTGTGTGCGTACCCATTCGTGCCTCTATCCAGTCCAGGTATCAGACCCTTGATTGTGTACCGATGGCATGCCTGACACATGGTGGACCAGAAATTCCCTACATCAAACTCACTGCTTGACATATGACAATGCTGTTCATACCCAGCTCCATGTTGATGGTCGGTGGATTGTTGTGATCCTCGAGGGGATGGCAAAGGACGGGGCCTGCGACATATGCGCTGACCGTTACTTTAGGAAGGTGGTTAAGTATTAATGACATTTAGGGAAGTTGAATAGTCGTACTGGGTTGACTAACGAGCTGTCAGTGATATAAAAGCCCAAACGGTTGCACAGCAGTGGCAAGTGTCACAAATGGCTACCATGTTTGTTAGAGAGGGGCCTAAAATTTTTACCCAGGAATGTATCTGCACCCCTAAAACATTGTAGCCGCCGGTTAACATTGTACATTGTAGCCGTGGTGCGACGGGTTCGGGTCCGGCGCTAAACCGGACGATCACTCGGAACATTTGAACTTCACGAGGCCCGAAACTCTCCCCCAGGACCCGCTACATCTTGTGAGTTACGGCTGGAACCCTGGCATACGAACACGTGTTGGACACATGGTTTGCGGTTTGGGTATACTTCTTTTCAAAAGATTATCATCTACTAGTACATGGATTGGTCTCTTTTGTGTATTCAAATCTCTTTCACTATCACCTTTCGTCTCTGGCCCCTAGATTCCGCGTACCCGCATGCCGGATTTATGGTGTGCGGTAAGGATAGGCTTCATTCTTTATGTTAAAAGTATGAGCGTGTGCAACAGCCAGCAGGAAATAACCCATGCATATTCAATTTGGAAGTATATTTAGATAAATAAGAGTGAGACGTACTTGTTCTCTTGAACTGAACTGAGAGGGTTCCACATTATTTCACTTTTTCCATCCATCTTAGCCCAGTGGAATTGTGACAGTTGAAACCTGTAGCAGCGGTGTTGAGGTTGTGGGTCCACAGCCATCTAGCTGATGCATCTAATGTGCGGCACCGTAGGACGGCACCTTGCATCTCTGATTCATGCGAAGACGTATCCTGAGGATGTGGTGTAATATGATTTTTTTTTTCGTGTTATCAGGAGCCAGGGCGACTTTCTTCGGGCAAAGCGTTTTTCCATTGAGACTTCTCAGGATGATACTAGTCTCACTAGTCTCACACACAAGTCTCATAGTGATACGGTAGCTAAATATAAGGGCTTTGCGGGTAGAAGTTGCGGCTTCAGTTTCGGGGGGTTTTCCTGCTTCACAAAGGTGACCCCCCGGCTGGTGACAGGTTTCGGACTTTTGTGCTGCGCGTCCGGGAGATGACATCCGTCGAATACGGTCTTTTGCGATATATGGTTCGGTTCGGGGTAACGGGGTAACTCCATTCACAGGTGCAGATTGCGAACTAAGGTCTCCCTTATGCTCGGAGATCGAATGGACACATTGTTGCTGATTGAGCAGCTGATGAAAAGAAGTGTTTGCAGATTTCCTCGGCAGCGTTGTGTCCTACCTCCGGCCATGTGTTGTAGGGCGTAGGCACAGGCCGCGAGGCATAACCGGACGGCGTCGCGATCTGTCGCCGGAGGGGTTTTTTGTTTATTAAGTCACTCCAACTCAAGCTTAAATAAGTTTTGCGGCAGATGCGGGGTTAACTCAGCAGGCAGGATTGGAGCCGGAGTACTCGCCAGCTTGAGGCCCGCCAAGGTCGGGCGTCATGATTAGCCCCCGCCATCGGGGGCCAGCTTTACATATATGTTTCCTTTCAGTGCTCCTACTGACAAGGACAGCTTTGGCTGCCAAGGTATTCCGACGCCGAGGGATGGAGGGCTTGTGTGTATGACGACTAGACGTCAGCAGTGCTTGCCCACGACCTCTAAAAATGTTCTTGATACATAGGAATTTTTTCTTCAAGCTTTACACACTGCAAAGTATTTATTATTTTGTGGGATCGCTTTTGATGGGATTTTAGTTTCGAGGAGTAGAAATCTCAAAAATTGGTGTGAGAACAAGCTTCCTGTGTGCACAGCCTTGCCTAGAGTGATCCAATCCACATTTGCGTCCTACAGATATTGAGCAGGGACTCCGTGACACATTGTTTAGTGAATCATTCTTGAGCCTAGGGTAGGGCACACTAACTGGGCTACTCTTGCTGACTATATCAGTATAAGAGAGGGGGGGGGGGGGGCAGTACTCTTTCTGCGTATATGGGGTTTTAATGCTGCACAATGTTCCCTTATAATTGTGTTCGCATCTGCAGCCCTTGGATGTCAAGCAAAAAGTGTTTGGCCTTTTGTACTGTATCGTGAATAGTGAAAGACATTTTGACAGTAACCTTGACGTGGCTGCAGATCCTCGCACTTCCTTTGCCAGGAGCAGAGTCTCACACATTCATCTTGGGGAGGGTAGCAGCTGAAATGGTTAGCAGAGGGCATGAGGTTATGGTAAGCCCCCTGCAAGTTCCTGTACTCGGGGTTCTCATCCAGGATGGGACAACCCTTTCAAGAATATACTCGCTTCTGTTGCTTACTTAAACTCACTAGCAGGTGACATCTGGTGGGCCATCTGATCCACCTGCTGCAAAAGGCTGCAGCAATGCCACCCATTTCCGTAAAACATGGACACAACAGTCCTTAATTTCGTCTTTTTGACGTTGTTTGGATTACGTTGCAATAACTTCCTGGAACTGCTGTGCCATCAAATAGAGGCCTCGCCTATGGATCTCATTGTGAATAACTCAATAGAACAAGTGCAATATTATTGCCTTCCATGTGCGTACTGCCATGCTTGTCAAACATGTACCTCCTTTGCTTCTTGGCTCTGCTTCTTGCTTCTTCTTGCTTCTTGGCATGTACTCTATCTTCATTATTGGCTTGGAGGTCTTGCAGTGCATATTGTGCCAATTGCAACTTATGCATGTGCATGTCTTGTCTAAACATTTCATGTGTCCTGAGCGTCAGAGTTCAATCCCAGACGTGTTCCCAATCTAAGCTCTGGGACAGCTCCCTTCCACCAGAACCCTTGGTCGCCAGGCTGAAGTACACTTTGTGTCTCATGTCCATAACTTCTGAAAGGCGCTAGTAAGGTGCCAAGATACAGCATCATCATATTGCTTACTGATGCTGGCTTCGGATGTTCAGTTTGCCATAGCGGAGACAGACTTAGAGACCATGCCAAAGATCAATAATACGGGCATGAGCATTTTGACATACAACCAAGCATACAGCAAACAGCAGATGAAAGAGATGGTTCGGGACACTCGGACCGCAATAGCAAACAACTTCTTGGGCAGTTTGGAGAGCTTTCTGGTGTACTATGACTGCCTGATGATGTTCTGCCACAGCCTGCTGAATGACAAGACAGCAACGGATGCTCTGAGGGTGATTTCCCAAGATATAGAATAGGATTTGGCACGTCTTCCAGCTGTCAATCAATGGTTCTTGATAACCCTCCTCAGGAGGGTAGGATGGCGCCTTAAAAGCAGGAGGGACTGATATGATTGGCATCCTCACACACATGCGTGCGCAACGGGGGGCGGAGATGGCAAGAGGGGGGAACAGAGATGGGGGAGACAGGAAGAGAGGAAGAGGGGGAAGGGAGAGAGAGGGTGTGTGAGCGGGGGGGGGGGGGCGTGGTCGCACAAGAGGGAAGGGGAGAGTAAAGGGGGGTATAAGAGAGATTGGGAGGGAGGGGGAGGGGGCGAGAGAGAGAGAGATGGGGGGGGGGGAGGGAGGGAGGGGGAAAGGGAGGGGGAGAGAGTGTCTGTGTGTGTGTGTGTGTGGGGGGGGGGGGGCAGGGGACCCGGGGGGTTGCTCTTAACTGGGGCACACACTGAAGTTCTGAGAGTTTGCTGCCTTGACCTTTGATGTATTAGCCAGTTTGGAGGAACTGATGTCATTGCGGTGAGGTAGTCCTTGGCAGCTGTGTCTCTTTTGACTCCATGAAAGATGCCTAACATGTCTTTCCATAACTGTCAGGTTGGAGGGGATTGGCTGTTGTAGAACTCTGAAATGCTCGTACTTACTGGGCACCTCTGATTCACATTTGCAGTATTGCCATATCCCAACATCTTGAGCCCACACTTCTGTTGGGGGTGGGGGGGTGATTAATGGTGTTGAGTTGGTATGTATTAGATCCTCTTAACCCCCCCTGCCTTTTTGTACGGTTATGTTGTTTCCAAGGGTGGCGGAAGCGAACGTTCGCTTGTTTTTCTCCTACCACCTGAACTGGGATGCTGGCTTTTTGTCCCTCATAAATTTTGATTCAAGGATGCAACTTGAGCCTGCCTGCAGCAAACTCTCATGTATATCGCAGATTGGTTGTTTCCAGTCGGCTTCGGCAACAGTATACCTCCTTTATTGAGTGGATCTTGGTTGGGGCACAGGCTTATGACCCAGATCTGATCATTGGAGACATGCTATACCCATGTACTTCAGCAATCTCTGAAATGCTTTTCCTGCAAACAGACACCCCTAAGAAGATCCCGCGGGTCCTTATTTCTGCGCTGCCTATCCTTGACCCTCTGGTGCCTGGAGTTTTGGAAAATTATCCAAACCCACTGGCCTACATCCCACAAATGGGGACAGCCCTCTCCAATGACATGGTGTGATTCTTACTCAAATTCATCTTTCGAAACATTTCCCTAACAAGCACTGCAACTTGCCAATGAGTAAACACTTGTCATCCTGTTTTTGTGGGTGGAAAGCTTCTGATGAAAAATGCCGCCTGCTGTGATCCTTGCTGCTTCGCGCCCCTGTGTATAACAAGTACATGTAAACAGATTCCAGCTACTGAGCTGGCCCTTACTTCTCTATAGGCGTTCTTACGTTAGTATGCCGGCACCACTTTCTGCCCAGCTCGGATTGAAATAGTGCTATGAATCTTCTTAGATCAAGTTGGAAGATCAAGCTGCTCCCTTGTATGACCCTTGTAAACAAAACGGGCATGCAAGTCAGTGCAACTGGTGCACTGCATAGGTCATGTAAAGCATGACAGCACACACATGCCAAAGGGGCTTTTGTTTTCAGAGAGGGTGGCTAGTGTGGGGATGGAGAGGAAGGGTATCATAGATGGGTCAGGGCCCGTGAGGAAGGGTATCCTGGATGGGTCGGCCCAATTCACGGGGCACTGTGAGCATAGATGCTGGTGTGGCTGTATGCGCAGGGTCTCGGTACATTTGTGGCGAAAGGGTAACAAAGAGCCGGTGAAATGGGAGACTGCTTAGTAGTACTCTCTGACATGTGTGGGTCGACAATATTCACTGCAGACCCTGTATAGGTTTCGACAAGACATTTGTAACTTGACCGGTTGGGCATTAGACTTGTGGTGATCCCCACAAAATATAAACCTCCTCAAATCTCTTGAGTCCTATACTGGGGACGGTGGAATTTCCTTATATCGGCAACCTTGGTAGGGCATGTGGGACACCGGGGGTTGGTTCCGTATTTCAAAATCGAATGCTTAATATCCGTATGGGTGGGGATGGCATTGTTCGTGTATAAGTTACACAAATCCCTATAGCCAACTTTTGACCCATAATGTTGAACAACAATGCTGTGCATGCCAAATGGGAGGACGTTAAGTGAAACGGTTTGGGGTTTGCAGAATCTTTTGCAGCGCACGCTAAATGTTCTAATGTGGTATGGCTGCAAAATTGTGGAGCAGCTGCGGTGCTTGCCCAAGTATACAGAGCTGGCAAGGGCTTTCAACTTCAGCATGTGGAGAAATGAGGTCGTGCATGGCACTTCCATGTTTATTTACAACATGGATTTGTCCCTGGAGTGGCCGCGGGCTCTGCCGCCTACCATCAAGTTTGTTGGTGCCTTATTGCCCACGCCTGCAAAGCCCCTTCCTCCGAGCTTTGAGGTAAGATTCTGGCTACAGCAGAAGGGGATATTGCAGGGCTGGGGAATTGAAAGGTATAACAGTGGGTTGGGGAATTTAATTTGAACCAAAACCTGAGGACCATGGAGAGGACCTCTTCCGCTGCTGTCCTCAGAGAGCAGGGTTTTACGACTTTGGAGGAATAGCACATGTCAAACGTTTGTGGGTGGAAGCTCTTAAAAGTACCCAGCTCTCATGCTTGACCTCAGGAACGTTGCAAACGTGTTCCTAAGCCGAGATCCTACTCCAGAGGCTCCCAGCTCTCTGGGACAATAGTTTCAACAACACTCCGGGATTGGTCAATCTCTCCTGTCATGGTGCAGTTCCCCAACCTTCCTCTTTCCTTTCTTGTGCATGTCCTCAATGGTCCACAAAGTCTACTTGCCAATCACTTTAAACTTGGGGAGACAACTCTACCTGTTGGGGCACATTGGGCGGCAGACGTGGACGAGATGCTGCAGGCATACAAGAAGGCTTCTCTCACATTTCTTACATAAATATCAAATCTTCATACGCTTGGCTTCTCGTGAGGTGCAGGATGTGAGCAGTAACCGTGGGGATGTATGTGTCGTGCTTCAAAATGCACCTGCTGAGGTGTGTGTGTGTGTGTGTGTGTGTGTGTGTGTGTGTGTGTGTGTGTGTGTGTGTGTGTGTGTGTGTGTGTGTGTGTGTGTGTGAGGAGAAAATGCCAACGGAACATACGGTTGTTCAGCTAGTCCATTGGAACTCTTCCGCTGTTCCGCTATTCCTTTGGAGCCCTAAACCCACAAACTACTAATGAAGGAATCGAAGGAATTACTAATGAATCAGGAGCAATCAAAATGGCGGAAGCCCGGAAAAGCGGATGTCCCGGAAAATCCTGTGTTCCGTTGGCATATTATCTTTCCCTTCATCAAATCTCAAGGCATGGTGGCTGACTATTGAAGCTCTGGGGTTAGGCTTTCCTTGCCGACGCTGATGCTGAAGGCAAAGGAGTTATCTTGGCATCTATGGGCACACTCTGCAACTTTGGGACAGAGGAGTTCCGTCAGATTGCAAAGGCCCTGTCTTCCCTAAACTACACCGTCATCTGGAAGGTGGCTGCTGGAGATCTCCCTGGGAATGCCTCTGTTGAGTCCCTGGGTATTGGTCCCAATGTTAAGGTAAGTCCATTAAGCTAGCGATGTTTCCGCACCTGCATTTAGGCACCAGTGGTCCCCGATTAATGGTCCATTACCTGGGCCATCGGTCGATGATCACTTGGGGGTCATATGGGATTAATTGACAAGCAGAGGGGGTCATGGGATTAATCGACAAGCAGACGATTATGCTGCATGTATGCATCAGAACACACAAGACAGGGCTTTTCCACCATACTTTTACCATACCTTTCCACACGATCTGCTGTGCCATCCGCTTGAAGACATCATTGCCCCCTGGGTACATGCCAGAGGGCTTGCGCACGCAGGTTGTTCCCATGCACACAGCCAAACCTATGGTTCTAGCATCAGGGCTGGGCATATCAAAGTGGAACATGACCTGAAAAGTCTGGGGATTGGGACGAGGACAGGTGGTACAATGGGCCCCGCAGCAGGACTTATTGGGTGATTCTCGAGTCAAGGCCTTTGTCACACACGGTGGTCTGAACAGCATTTATGAGGTATGGTAGTGCTCCCTACACCACTTGCAACTTCACAGATGCTGATAATGGCAATTCAGGCTTGTCTTATCACCTGCGCAAGTGTTGTTGGGCTTTTGGACTGCTGGTGGGATTGAGGACCATGTTTGCATGTATGCTGCTAAGTTCTGACTGTTTACTGTTGACATTGTCAGAGTTGGTCCATTGGAAGCAGCATTATGCTAAGTTCCGTGGCTTAACTTTCATCCTGGCCAATGTGCCGGTATTTTGTTATGATCATACTACAATTGAACGGCTTTGTGAAAGAGTGGGTGAAATCTGGAAAAGGGTTGGGGGGGGGGGGGGGCAGCTGGTAACATGTGTATGGCATCCGTCCTGATAAGGGGTCATCCTTAAAAAGCAACGACGGAATTTGAAGGATTCAATAATCTGTTCTCTGAGTGGATACTTATTGATCGAACACAAATATGGTGTAGACTTGAATTTGGCAGGCAGTCTACTAAGCAACACCCATCACAGACATGCCAGTCTTTGAACTATATTAGGCAAACAATGTGGCCGAGGCAGTGTATGGAGGCACTGGGGTGGTTGATGACCTTTGTTTTGTTAAAAGGTCTCACGGTGATGCAACGATAAAGCTTTGAGAACTCAATGGCGTCCAATAACATGTTCTTTGAGCGGAGTAATTGTTTGGCAAATGTGGGTACACTTGAATGTCGCAGGCAATTTATCATGAAACACCCATCATTGGCATCCCAGTCTTTGGGGATCAGCCAGACAATGTGGCCAAAGCAGTGTATCGAGGTATTGGGTTGGGCATGCCACCTGGCCGCATTACTGCTGACGCTCTAGCCGCTGCCATCGCCAGAGTGGCTGAGGATCCTCAGTACCGACTCGCAGTCAAGAAGCTGTCAAAGAGAATGCGAGCTCACCGTCGAACGCCAGTGCAGCAAGCTGGAGGTCTGTTTCACCAAACGCATCTGCCTTCCTCGCCTGCTGCCTATCTGTATTTTTTGGTTCTGTTTTCAGTGCACGCGTGGATGTGTGTGTGTGTGTGTGTGTGTGTGTGTGTGTGTGTATGTGTGTGTGTGTGTGTGTGTGTGTGTGTGTGTGTGTGCGTGTGTGTGTGTGTGGTGTGTGTTTGCGCGTGGGTGCCTGCGCGCGTGCGCGTGCGTGTGCGCGTGTGCGTGTGCGTGCCTGCATGCATGTGCGAAGAGGGGGACAGGGGATCTTGGTGTGGCTAGCATGTGTGACCCTGTCTGGGGGTTGAAAGTGTCTATTCATGGCTTCGTGTGGCTGGTATAGAGTCACAAATGACAGTAGCTTTTGTTTTATTTTAGTTTTTGCATGCTTTTTGCTGGATTCGGTCTAGACATACAATTTCTGTATGCTAAGTAGCACAGATCAATCCGGAGGGGCAAAGTCTGAGGCAATGAGATGTCTTGAAAGTGGAGTGCTCGAGTAGATTAATGGTATCATACTGCTTCTTTTCAAGATGTTTTATTTCGCTGTGGACGTTTTGACGGGGCAGGCCATGTGACTGGCACTGGTATGGCAACAGCATGTGAAAATGTATTGCAATCCCGGTTTTTTGTTTTTGCGAACTGCCAAGGTTTTATTGTATGTGCAGAGGAATTTTCTTGTCGCACAGGAGTGGCTGCTGCTGCGTCTGCGGCAGTCAATTACTGTTGTTAATGTGACCCCAGAATGTAGTTCACAGGATACATGTGTACCAAATCCTGAAACTGTTTCTGTCAAATCCCCTTAGACAGTTTGTCTTTGTTTACTCGCCAATCCACGTTGCACAGAGGAATGATACCAACTACTTGTGATGCAGATTGGATTGAGCATGTGATAGAGACGGATGGCGACATCTACCTGAACACGCCAGAGCACAAGATCCCTTGGTATTCGCTGTTGCTCATCGATGTGCACCTCTTGCTAGTGCTCTTCACTCTAGTGGGAGGGACTGCACTGTACCTTGGCACGCGGTTTGTATTGGACAAGCTCCAGGGCACTCCATTTAAGCCCTTCTATGGCACTCGCTGGGAAAACACAATGGTGGTAGCCGTTGTTTTGGCCACAGCTGCTGGAGCTATCTTTGTGACTGGCAGCAATGCCACATCAACTTGATGGCTTTTGAGGATTAGTCCTACTTGGGTCTGGAACCTTTCCCAGAACCTTATAGTGAGCATCGCTGGAGAGGGCCCTAGTGTTTGCATTGAACAGTCCCGCTGATACTCCTCCCTCATCACACCCTCCAGAAAGACATTTCCACCTGTCAAATAGAGAGAACACAAGAGCTTCACACATCCAAAGATTGCCTACTAGATTGGGTGTTGTCATTTTTGACCTAGGGATTTGTAGTACTTTAAAAAGCTTATAGGCCTTACTATAAGCCGTTGAAGAGTCTTACTGCGCAAAGATCCCCTAAGTCTGAAAGTTTGCACATGGTCTTTCTTTTGAACGGCTATCGTTGTGAAATGGTGGAGCTGGTATAGTGGTGTGTCTATTCCTGGATGGACTTGCCACTTTGCATTGCGTCGCCTTGCTCGAATTGTGGCTGCGTGAAATGCTTTGAGGGGTCCTGTGTTAGGCTGGCCGCTGGTGTAGGCGCTCCTCTTCTTCCTCATTATTGAATACCACACTATTGGACTTCGGACTGCAGGCTCTGGTGTACTCATGTTCTTTTAGGTGTTGATCCTCCTTGGGAACTGTTGCATACCTGCTGGCTCTGTGTCTGGTATGTTGGACCCCACTTCGCA
>KV908558.1:247029-259529 GCA_002005505.1 Botryococcus braunii
CTTGCGGGAACATCTGCCTCTGCCTCAACAGCACGCTGCACGTGCTGCACCCCGGCCGTAATGGTCTGGCCTGTACCGGAACCCGATGCGGATGTGGTAACCACCACCCGCGGGGTGGAGGTGCTGGTGGCATTTGCTGTACCTGCAAGCTTGACGGTACCAGCGGTGCTTGCAGAAGCTGCCGTCCGCTGACCTGGCGAGGAAAGCGAGGGGAGCTGCCTGCCCCCAGGGAGTGATACTGGGAGAGTGTTCTGCCCCGGGATTGGTATGGCACCCCCCCCAGGAGAGGAACCGCTGCGCGGGATTGTGATCAGTGGTTGAACAGGGACCGGGTTATTGCCACTACCGCTCAGGACCTCAGACGCGCTGCGTGAGAACGATGCCAAAAGCGGATCGCCCCCCGCAGCGACAGGGGTTGTGGACATGACAGTCAGCGTTGGAAGGGTGGTCCCTGCGGGGTTCATAATGATGTTTCCTTGCACTGCCGTCCCAGACCCCTGGGTAGCTGCATTGACTGCTGCCGGGGCAGGGGGCGTTTGAACGCCCGCATTGTCAGCGTTCGGTTTCAGCCATGGATCATCTTGGGGATCGAGCGCCATCGCGCCGTCTGCCGTCTTCGGGGGTAAAGTGCCACCCGCCACGATCACGGGCCCTGCCTTTGCCGCAGCGGGCTGTGTGGGGGCAGCGGTTGCGCTTCCTGTCTGGGCCACCTGGACGGCAGGCGCTGCCCCTGCGGTCTGCGAGGGGGTCATGTTCGATGCAGTCATCCCCCCAGAGGCAGTCGGGGCAACAGTCGCCTTTGCCGCTCCTGCAACTGCGGCGGTTGTGGTGAGACGGGCCGCCGGCATAACTGGCTGGCCAGAGGCTCTCTTGAGGTTCTCCACGTCGTCCACGGGGAACACATTGAAGGTTGTGGTGGTGGCTGCTGTGGCTGGGGTATACTGCGGGATGGCACTTGCCTGAGCTGGCAGAGTTACCGCCAGGCTGGCGTCCAGCTGCGTTGCCGCCATGCTCCAGGCGAGTGGCCCTGTGGGCGCGCTTGCGCCATGCGTTAAGTGCAGGAGTTTCCACGCATGGGCTGGCCCCGGAGCAGGGTTGCCTATGGGCTCCAGTGGTTCCTGATCAGGACGGCTAGCGGGTGCAGGCGCTGGTATTGGAAAGGCGGCCTGTATTGCTTCCGGGGCTGGTGCGGGAGCCTTCAACGCGGAATTCGGCTTTGGCAACCCCATTAAAGCCGCTTGCCTCCGCACCGCTGCAGCCTTAAGGCCTGCCGCTGCACGCTTGCGGTTTTCGACGGCTGCCGGCGGTAGGTTCTTCCACGTATGGGGATCCAGTGGTGCAGGTGGGGGCTCTGCTCCCCCAGAAACAAGCTTGACCTCTAGTCTCTGCTTAACTAAGGTTGCTCCTGTTGGTTACAAGAAATTGCTGTGCACGGTCCTGCACGTTGCACACAGCCTTGACCCATCCCAACCCCATTCCCAGACCACACACCTGCCCGCGCACATGTGCACAAACAAAGAGGAGCAGAAAGAGGAAAGGGAGAGATGCAGACACGCACCCTCAACCTCTACTTTCCCGCCAACACATACAAACCCACACACTCGCTCAGACACAAGCATGTGAGCGCTCAGACAGCCAAACACACTCACGCACACACACATACACTCATACACACACACTTGTGCGCGCACAGACAACCACTCACCCACCCACCCCCTCTCACCCACCCATATGCATATACACACCCATGCATGTGCAGACAAACATACACACACACACACACAGACACACACAATGTCCTCGGAGACACACACACACACACACACACACACACACACACACACACACACACACACACATGCATGTGCACAGACAGCCACCCACCCGCATACACAGACACAGATACATACACATGTGCAAGCGCAAACACACACATGCTAGGGCCCCCCCTCCCCCGCCCATCCCCCCTCCCATACACACACTTATGCGTGCGCATGGACACACACACACACACACACACACACACACACACACACACACAAACGCCTTCGCGTGCATACACACACAAATACAGATACACACACCCATTAACCCAGCGACCACCACCTACCTGGGCATGTGTACACACCCACATCCAAACGCCCCCCCTCTCCCACACGGGCGCGCGCACGCGCGCGCGCGCGCACACACACACACACACACAACACACACACACACACACACACACACACACACACACACACACTACAC
The DNA here is from genome assembly GCA_002005505.1 of Botryococcus braunii. Lineage (NCBI taxonomy): Eukaryota > Viridiplantae > Chlorophyta > Trebouxiophyceae > Botryococcus > Botryococcus braunii. The sequence goes on from KV908558.1 coordinate 249,280, forward strand.
ACACACGCACGCACGCGCGCGCACCCACCAAAGAGAGAGAGAGTATAAGAGAGGGGGGGGGGAGTGGGGGCGAGTGAGTATGGAGGAAGGAGGGGGCAAAGACCCACCTGCAGCAGCAGACTTCCAAAGGTTTTTGGGCAGCCACAGTGACTCAACCTCCCTGGGGCTCTGCAAGTTTTGGGGGAACGCGGGGCCCGCCCCGGCAATGGTAATCTTTGCAGGAGCGGGGCTCAGTGAATCCCCTCTGGGACCGAGTGCCGCTTGTGTGGGAGCAATGGCGGGAGCAGGAACCGCAAAGACGGCTCCACTGCTTGAGAGTGGGGATGGAGTGGGCGCCTCCGCAGGGTGAGCAGCAGTAACCGCTGCAGCAGGTCCCTGCGTTTGTGCCGCTCCCATGGGAGCCATAGCCCAGATTGAAGATCCTGCAAGACTGATATCCGCCCTGGAGCTTTCTGACCGTGCAAAAGTTGTGATTGGGATGATGTTTGAGACATGCGGGCTTGTACTCTGCCCTGCGCTGGAACTTGCCTGATTAGGATACGCGGATGAGATGCGGGTGCTCATCGCCTGGCCCGGTGTGACGCTGTATTGCCCTGCTGTTGTGTACCCATCCGTTGTCAAAGCCACCGCCCCAGTTTCTGGTCTTGTGCCCGATGCGCTGCGGACATTCTGGTATACGCCCGGTACCGCCGGCGCAGCGCCACCTCCCTGGGGGAGCGTTACAGAAACGTCGACACTGGAGGTGGACGCACGAGGGGCAGGTGGGGAAGTTGCGGCGCCAGCAAGCCCAGGGAGGGTTGGGATGGTGGACATAACTCCTTGAATGGACGGGAGGTTGGGCATTGCCGGTACTCCAGGAAGCCCCCCAAGCCCCGCTGCAGCAATCCCGCCTCGGGCTGTGTTTGCAATACCGGAAATGGCGTTCTGTGCCCAGCCCATGAAGCTTCCCATGCTGGCCGGCAGTCCGCCCACACGCTGGGCAGCAGCCGCGGGATTTAAGACCGAGGTGACTGCCGCAACAGCGTTGGGCACATTTCCAAGTCCATTGGGAATGCCTGGGACTAGTCCCGCCCCGCTCACCGCCGGCACTCCCGCACGGACCGAAGATTGGGATCCCCCTGTGACTGTCTGAGCTGTGCTGGAAACCTGGCGTGCCACACTTGTGACAATGCCACTGGAAGCTGCTGCAAGGCCTTGACCTGTTGTAGACACCGGCTGGGCGGGGCGGGACGTGGCAGTGGGAATGCTGTTGGTAGCCGCGGTCACAGCAACACCTGGCTTTGCATTGCTGCTGCCTTCTATGGCTGCAGTGTGAGATGTTGCATCTGCCAGGGTTGTAGGCTGTACTGCAGGGGTGGTGGTTGGTGCGGGATTTGTGGGCAAGCCTGTGTAGGCTATCTGCTGCGGCACGGTGAACAGCTGGGTAGACCCTCCATTTCCAGCGAGCGTGCCCTGTAATATACATGAAGGCATGGTCAGCAATCATGTGGAGAAAACATTCTGTTTTGGGTCTTTTGGAGAATGGTTTGGACCACGTCACTCCCATAAAGATAGAAGTGCCTTGAAGTTCCTTTTGAGGAGGGGTAGAGCAGGGTCGCACTACGTCTGTGGCACCCTTTCAGGACATGGCCAACAACGGTGTCTCATTTTATCTTCTGTACGTTTTGGCAACCTCCCCCCCCCCTCTCTCTTTCTCTCTCCCCTCTCTCTTCTCACCGGGCTTGGGCCCTGTGTGTGAGAGTGAGTGAGTGAGAGTCTGTGTGCGTGCGTGCGTGCGTACGTACGTACGTACGTGTGTGTGTGTGTGTGTGTGTGTGTATGTGTGTGTGTGTGTGTGGGGGGGGGGAGAGAGAGAGAGAGAGAGAGAGAGAGAGAGAGAGAGAGAGAGAGAGAGAGAGAGAGAGAGAGAGAGAGAGAGAGAGAGAGAGAGAGAGTATGTGTGTGTGTGTGGAGAGAGAGGAGAGAGAGAGAGAGAGAGAGAGAGAGAGAGAGAGAGAGAGAGAGAGAGAGAGAGAGAGAGAGAGAGAGAGAGAGAGAGAGAGAGAGAGAGAGAGAGAGAGAGAGAGAGATGTGGAGGGTGGGCAAATGTTTGTCAACACTTTCTTCCTGTTAAGGCCCTCCATCGCCCCACATCCGCCCCTTACTCCCACCACCCACACAACACATACACTCTTTAACTCTCCCCCCTACCCTTACAGACACAAACACTCTTGCTCTCCCCCCCCCTGGCCACACACTCTCTCACAATCTCTCTCTCCCCCACCCACCCACCGACCCAACCACCCACCCACCCCTCCAACACATAAACGCACACTCACACACACACACACACACACACACACACACACACACACACACACACACACACACACACACACACATGTACACAGTGGAAAACACCTGGGCTCATACAAAAGCAACTTTTATGCACACGGAACAGAAGGGCTTCGGTCATCATCCCAGATCATGCCCATGTGTGGCAGGACATTGGCAGGACCCTTGATCGATTCAAGGCAGGATTTTGGTTATCTTGGCAAATCTTCCTCACCTGAGGCTGCGCTACACGACCCCCTCCAGCACCCACGGTCGAAGCACCGAGAGACGGCACTCCAGTAGCATCTGCCACCAGATTTTGAACTGGAGCAGTATTGCTGGGACGGGTCATTACAGCTGCGGCCGCCACACCCGTCTGCCCGGCTGTCTGAGGGATGGGGCTGGACAGGGACACCGGCATCCCGCCCGCCTGTGTGGGACCCGGCTGCACGACCCTGCTCCCTCCCGAGGGCAGCTCAGGTGTGAGTGTCACTGCAGCAATGGGCGCTGGCCGAGCAGCCTGAGTGGGCATGGGAATAGCTGGAACGGATGGGGAACTTGTCGCCCCTCCCGCTGAGTGGACTGCCGAGGGGGACGCTTGAGGGGCCACCTGTGCGGGCATTTGAGGGGGCCCGTGGGTTTGGGAGCCCCCTAAAGAGGCTGCAGGCAGAGCTACTGCAGCTGAGGCTGTTGTGTGAGCGGGGCGGGTGACATCAATAAAGGAGACCTGTGCACCAGGCATCCCAGGTGCGGCTACGTTTGTGTTTACTGTGGGGCGGGCAGACGCACGAATCAGCGCCATTGGCACATCTCCTGGGGAGGTGGGCTTGGGCGGGGCAAAGTTGACTAGGGCAGGGACCACTGGGGTTGCCACGACAGGCGGGGATCCCGCTGCAGGCGGTGCTGGCTGAGGGAATGAGGCTGCTGCGGGACCCTCAGCCGCCGGCGCGACCCATGTAGTCCCCACAGCTGGCTTCTGCGTGACTGCTGGGATACCGGCCCCTCCTACCGCTGCCGTCAACAGAGCCGCAGGTACCGTTGTGGGAAGGACCGGGATGACAGGGGCCGGTGTCACAGATACCGTGGAGCTGCTCGGTACTACGGGAGGGGCGGAAGATGTGGCCCTGTTAGGGCTGGTCACGGCAGCTGTTGGGACCGTTTGCGCATAACTTGCTGCCGCTTGAGCCCCCTGGGTGCCGGGGAACACCTGTGCCGTCACGGGAGAAGTCTGGAGTACAGGGGTCGCTGAACTGCCAGTAGAAGCCACTGTGGAGGGGTTCACAGGGACGGCCATTCCCTGCACACTCACGGCCGTTATGAGGGGAGGCGTGATTGCTGTGGGTTGCGGGGCACTGGGTGTGGCTTGGGGGCCCCCTGCTGCAGCGGGGCCGGTCCCGTTTGGGGACACGGTACCAACAGCTCGTGGTGGTCCGACCCGCAGAGGCTCAGGGAGTCCAAGGCTCACATTTGCACGTTGTGGGCCTGCAATTAGTGGAGCTGCATAATTGAGCACTGCGGGGCGGGCGGGCCCCACGGATTGGGGTAGTAGTGACGCAGCGTCTTTGGGAAAGAGGTCTTTGATTAGCACAGCAGGCTGTCTGGTCAGTGAGTAGACAGCGGCATTAGCACCCGACACGGCTTTGCCGGCCGCGCCCCAAAACGAGGCTGTTGTGGTGGCAATGCCCAAGGGGAGAGACATGAGTCCTGTTGTGCTGTCGGCCACCACAGTTGGAGTCACGGCACAGTTCCCTGAGGGAGCGAGCTTCTTCTCCCATGCCGGGTCCTCTTGCAAAAGCTTTCTTTTGAACCACTCCACCATTTGGTCTGCCACTCGTCCCTGTTGCCCAGTTGCACATCTGCGTCAGTGTCTCCTCCGCGTGCCGCGGGCAGCAAGGCCGGGCATTGTTAATATACAATCTACGGGGATTCACTGAAAACACAGACCACCCTCTTTTTTAGACCTACAGAGATATGTGAGTAGGATTGCCTCCAAGCCAGACCAGAGAGACCCCCTCCGCCTTCAGCTGGCCATCACAGCCTGGCTTGACTTCTGAGACCTATGGCACCCTTAAGCCTCGATTGCTGGATTAATTCCCTGCTGTTTTTATGGTGTCCAAAAGTTATATGGATATTTATTATTCACGCCTTCTGCAACATCTTCCTCTGTAAATAAAACAGTGTTGCAATATAAATGAGTATCATTGTAGCATGATAATGAGGAGACAGTCTCCTAGCCTGGAATCCTGGGGTTCCGGGGCTGAGATCTGAACCTGCTGGTGTCCTTCATATCTACATGTAAAAAAGAAGTAGCATTTATGCAAGAAAGTTCCCCAGAACAGATGGGAAGGGCGCAACCACGACCAGTACGAGATCATGATCGGGACATGAGCATGCAGAACATTTTGGTGGTAGTGAGCAGTGGGGGCGGGGTAGGGGAATAGGGAGCGAGTGGTCCAGTTAGACGAAACGCTTTCTAGTGAGACAACAGGTGGAGGGGTGTTGGAACAGGCGTTTGATGGTTATGATGAGACGGGACGGGGGGGGGGGGGACGGGTTGTGAGCGCTGGAAGAAAAGGTGTGAGTGCCGTTGGAACACATCAGGCGAGAAAACAAGCCGTTGAGCTGATGCCAAGGAAATTAAGAAGCAGGGCACAGCTTGGCTGAGCTCATCTTGCAGATCTCGACATTTTGTTACTGAGGGTCCCCATCTTGTCGACAGTAGTACTTTGGGCCACAAAGGAGTGGTTTGGTTCTTTACCATGAGATCATTCTGGCTGAGGCTGGGGTTGGAGCCGCAGAAGGTGTCTGCAGCAAGTTGATGGGCTGGTGTCGCTGCGGCCACCACCCCAAACTGGCTGTTGCCAGCCGACCACAGGCTGGCATACGAGTCCGAGTTTTCAGAAGCTGCCAAGAAGTTCTGCGCAGCCCAACGGACAACTATCCCCTTCATCCTGAAACCACTGTCTGAGATGCAGTATCCTCCTCTCTGTGTTGCAGTGATGATGAAGAACAGTGACTTCCTGCCATGTGCTGCTAAGCCACTCGGCCTGTCCGTACACATAATATACAAAGGGAGAAATTGCAATTGATTCAGTTCTACGAATCAAACAGGTCATCCAGCATCTTTAAAAGGTGGAAGCTCAATGCAGAACCTGATTATAGCAGTTCGCCCCATCCAATCCTCATAACTCACTGGGAACTGCCATTCTGCAGGTTTTCACTGTTGTATTGATGGCCAGCCAGTGGTTTATGGCCACAGGACACAATCCCCATACATACACCCACATCCCCATCCATACAAACACCTCTCAATCACATCGCGTCCTAGTTGCGCATGACTATAGCATCCCATGGATTGGGCATTATCTGTGTCCACAGTCCTTGTAAGCACAACTGCCTAGTTCTGCAGGACCGTCCTTCATTGCAGTATGATGCTCTCAACCTTTCCCATGTTACCAAAGCTGTCACTCCATGTTTTCCACTGCTTCTGCAGTTGCCCTCTCTTTGTCCCATGCCTTCCTGACCTACTCTCCAGCCATGTGAGCCCTGAGGACACAATGCTCTTACCATGTAGTTGTTGGCGGGACAGGAATTGCCAGCCAGGTAACAACTGCTGGGGTTGCTACTGGGGTTGCAGCAGCCCACAATGTCCGCAGCCGACATCCCAATAGGCTTGCTCTTCTGGGACAAGGCATCAAAGCCAGACAAAAAGCTGAATCCCTCATGCAGCCACCCGTCAGAGGCATATGGTAGCAGGGGTGCACTTTTATCTCTGACTGGTTCTGGCGTTCAGGGCCTTGACAAATGCCTCTCTTCGGCTGGGTTGTAAACACAAGCCCAGTAACAAACTCCTAAAGAGGATGCATGGCTTGGGCAAGCTGAAAAGGGGCTTGTAAAGTGGTTGTTCCAAATAATAGGGAGAACACATCAGCATTACGCGGGATATGGTTTGGGGGGGGGGTGGGACTTATGTATTGGGGCTCTGGGGGCACCCTCAATCCTTTCAGGTGAATGCGTATGGTTTCCTTGTCAGGTTGCAATTTTGAATCACTCACCATTTCTGTGATCATAGCCAGGGCAGGACACCCTGACAGGGCGAGTCCTGCCCAGTGGAGGCTCTGCCCTTCCCTGACACGGATCCCACTAAGATCTTCATACAATTGCCATTGTTTTTACGTTTTTCCTCCTACCTGCCAGAATTTCTAGCAGAGCAATGGAAAGGCAAACGGACAGAAGCATACAACTCAGCTGAGCAATGCTAACAAGGCGGGGCACAGTGAGGGATGCATCACGAGAAGAAGAAGAAGACATGTGGTTCTGACCAGTCTGAAAGGATTGAGGGGCCTTTTGAAGCCAGAATATTGAGATGACATGCTTTGCATCGCAGTAGGGAGGGAAGTGAGGAAAGAGGTGATTTTGCTCACCAGTTGGAAGCATAGCAGGGCCAGAGGCAGCTGCAGTCCACCGGGTCAATAAGATAAGCTGCAAAGGTGGGGCCCAGCACATCTGCAGAGCAGTTTCAAGCTTTAGATAGTTTCAGGTAAGTCCTCATCTCTTTCACTCTGGCTGGTTGGCAGAAGCTAACCTCATCTTCCCTTGCCCTTTGTCCATCTTCTGTCAAAAAGGACACTCCCAACCCTTAATCTTTTGCTCCCTTTACAATTCCTTCTCACCCCTTGTCTGTGTTTTTGTCTCACTCGCCTCCCTTACCTGCTCCCTTTCTGTCTCAAACCTTACCCGCATGCCTTTGTCTTTCTTAAGCGGGAACGCCTGGGGAAGGGGGAGAGAGAGGGGGGAGAGATTGCATGCATGCATGCATGTGCCTGTGTGTGTGTGTGTGTGTGTGTGTGTGTGTGTGTGTGTGTGTGTGTGTGTGTGTTTGTGTGTGTGTGTGTGTGTGTGTGTGTGTGTGTGTGTGTGTTTGGTGTGTGTGTATGCATCTGTCTTTGGCCAGCGCATGCACCCTGGAATGTGTACACCAACGCTTGAGCATGTTTGCCTGCAAGGCAGCAGAGCAGTGTAACACGGGAATTTATAGCCATTCTGCCAGGTGTCATTCCCGCTTGCCATTCGTTCTTACCCACAGTTGCCGTTCTCCAACAAGACCCCCTGTGCGGCGCATCCTTTGCTGTGCTGTTGCCCACCCAAATGCTGCCCTACGTTTTCAATTCTCAAGAAATCACTCCTGCACATTGTGGTAATTTCCACAAGCCAGCCCAAACCAAATGACACAGCAGAGGGCTAGGGAGCTAGCCAGCTGGACTATCAGACTGCCATCCGTGACCTGATTTTCAGACCTCTGCGAGTCTCAAGCCTCTTGGCCATGCTGAAATCCAAAACTGGAACCCAGTAGGGCTCGTCACGCTTCCCAGTAGGTATAGCTGAGCCCTACAATCTGCAGACTTTCCTTTGCCTCGAAATTATAGAACAGCCCTTGTCTCAATATCAAGTCCGCAGCACCCCCCCCCCCCCAACCTATTCCCTGGGTGGCCCCCCTGCTGCGCTCTCCACTTCCACGTTGTCCTCCTCGGTAATGTCAACACCTCTCCCCTTCTCAAATAGATAGCTTCGCCTTTTCTTGGGCCTGTCTTCAGTCTGGACACTATGCAATCGTTCCCAGGACACCACGTACCGTCTGCCCGTGGTGCGCTTATTCTTTCCCAAAGCAGGTGAGAGTGTTTGTGGAACCAACCGTTAGCATATGCGTATGCTGCCAAGGAGCCCCCATGGCTGTGCCCTGCAACTGCTATGTGGGAGAAGTCAAATCTTCCATGCATATTCGATACAGGGCTCCTTGAGAAGACCTTCATCCAGTCCAAAATTTGCTTTGGAAATTGCATCTGCAAGCGTTCACAACGTAAGACTGCAGTCTCAAGCCTCTTGCTCCACATCCTCTTCTCATTCCAACCTAGGCTGTTCTTCTTGTGGCAGGGCGTAGAAGGGGTGCGCACCTCCACAGCGTCTGTGACCTTCAAAAGAGATGCGCTTTGCACCACGTCGTACTGCAGGCCAGAAGCACCGAATTTCAGTTTTCAACACTTGAGCAGCCTTAAGCAGCTCACATTAGAGACACCCGCTTCAGCAGCTTACGTTAGAAACAGCAGTTTTCTAATAAAATGTACAGGTTGTTGTTTTCACCTGGACAACTGCGAAGCCGGCGTTGGTCAGAGCGTTGACATATGCGTCGTAACTGTTTGAATCGTACTGCAAGCCCAACCCGATTTGCATTGAAGTCCAGATTTTCCACATTTCTTTCACTTCTTGACAATGATCATAGCCCCTTGAAACATTGGGGCATACCACCGCGACGTTGTCTGATCCGTGCCATAAGAATACTATGGGCGCTGGGTCTTTCCGGCAAGGTAAATCTATACTGACAACAACCTGATACTCTGACTTTTGATCGCCGGCAACGCAGTTGCATGCGGTCCCAATCCCTGAAAGGTGAGGGGTAGTTAGACGCCGTGGCACATTGTACGAAAGGGTGTTTGCGTCCCTCGAAGCGGGGACTCCACGACCATGCCCTCTGTCAACTTGTTAGTAGAAACTTCCTCAAGTTGTTACCTGAGTATGTGCAATGCGTGAAGGTGCCGGACAGGCGACAACCGACAGGTGCACGAGTGTGACATACCTCCGCAACTCAAGTAACTCGCTACTGTAAGTAAATTTTGTTGAGTATTTGACCGTGTTGACTGAAGGCCATTTGGGATGTCACTGCGACCCAATACACGATCGTGTCAACTCCCATCAAACGGTGGCCTCCCGTGCATAGCAGGTAAACGACTTTGGGACTCACTTTTCCGCAACTATTCTCCATGCACCCTGATTGGTTGGTATGATTCCCTGAGTATCAATCCCAATGTCTTGCACGTTCTGTTCTCCCAGGCACGCAGGAAGGCAGATGTAGAGGACAAACACACCGAGGCATACCCAGTGGTGGGGCCTGCCGACCCAAGGTATCTTCATAACCTTCCTAAAACAGCCCAAATCATTTAAACTTCTCATTCCTGGCCATCTAAAAGAGACTGAGGGACAACCGCAACATCGCGTCAAGAGCGGCCCAACCTTGTACCAGCCCCGCACCGAAGCGGATTCTCGGCAGGGGCAAGTAATAGGCGATCGGTCCTTGCGCACCCCCAAACCAGAACGGTCACTGATGGAGCCCCACAAAGTCGGTCCCAGGTTCTAAATTTTCCTCGAAGCTACATTACAAATGGATTCATAACGGATACCAGTTGGAATGACCCTCCCATGAAGACTTCACTCGCCCCTTCTCATGTACACGCTCAAGCACCCTTTGAGCATTTCCCAAAGGACGGTCCCAGGAACGCCCCTCCCCCAGGATGAAGGCGGCAGGGCAATATGAGCCAAGAAACGCAGTCGCCACTAGCTATTTGAACGTTCTTGAACGTGAAGAGGGTGCTCTTTGAAGCCAGACAGGGATGGTGCTGGGTATGGAGTTCCGCCGCGCCCTTTCTTCGCTAGTTTGGATTTAAGCCACCTCTTCAATCCTCACGAGATTCCTTTGGCCAGAATATATTCTGTTGCGTGTTCTTCTATGTAAATTAAATTTGGGCGACAGTGGACCAACTGAAATAACGTGAGGCCAACATCGATGATATCATGACAAGCAGCGACCAGACGTCTGGTCCAGACCCACGTGCTTGGTAAAATAAAGAACAGATACAGGGTATTGTGACAAGTTCCTAGATATAAGCACATATCATATCAGCGTCATGATCAGTGATGCTACAGAGCACGTCATCAAAAGACATCCATATCCATCACAATGTGAAGTGCGACAGGCGGAGGAGTCCTCGATCCTGCAGGCTGCAACTTCGCCTGACTCGCCTGAACTGAAATCAAAAAGGCTCTATTCTGATGCGCCAAGTTGCAGCCTGCCGAGCCATCCAGTCAGGTGATACTCCGGGGTCACA
>KV908559.1:7954-52954 GCA_002005505.1 Botryococcus braunii
CGGTATGTCTGTCTCTGTGCGTTGAGAAGGTGGGGGGAGAGGGAGGGGAGAGGAAGTGGGATAGGGAAAGGATTGTGACACGCACATGCACAAGCGCGCGCACGTGCACACACAGACACAGACACAGACACAGACACAGACACACACACACACACACACACACACACACACACACACACACACACAGAGGGGGGCGAGGAGAGTCGGAGTGGGAGGGTAAGAGAGGGATGGGGGAAGGGGTGAGGAGGGGGCAAGTGAGCATGTGAAAAAGAGCAACACATGTCCGACTCTTCTGATCCATCCAAAGCAATGGCTTACCACAGCGTTTCATGAGACATCACCAAGTCCAGAAGAACTTAGTGTGTTTGAATTGCATTGGCCTGAAGAATTGGTAGAAAGGAGAGGGGGAACGTGTAGGGTGGGGGAGAGTACCGGGTGGCAACACATTGGCCGGAAATGCATTGAGAACATTTCCGGCAGGGCTGTAGTAGCACCACAGGACACTGATCCAAGGCGTTGCGCTGTTGCAGACGTTGTTATAGGCACATCCCACACCTGTCGTGCTCTTCCACACGAGCTGCAACAGCCAGGGGAGACCAAGATTATGCAACTTCGTACAAACAACAGTGGACTCGTACAAACAAAAGCAGACTCTGTTGGTAGTCCCGCTCCTTGAGAACTGATATCAGGCTTTCCATTGATGAGAAGACCGGGACCATCCGAATCCGATTTAAATGATCTGAAGGACACTGTGTCCACCTGCAAGAGCATGCTTTTCCAGGCAAGGCTTTGCAGTTTGAGAAATGCCCGTGCCCGTGCTGACAGGGTAATATTTCCAACTCCTCCACCTATACTGCGCCTAATAAAAGGACCGTTAGAATACAGACCTGAGTGAAATCCTCGGTTGCTTCAGTGAATTGCGGGGAGGCATAATTATAGAGAACTTCTTGTCCTGCCCAGGCCGCTACTGCAGCGTCAATGGAAGGAGCGCTGCTGTTTGCAACAAAGATGTTTTGGCCATATGAACTTGGATACTGTCTATCCAGTGCGCATTGACCAGCCTGGGAACACAAAGCCATGTAAGAATTGGTTCTTTCTTTTTCCATGAACTGCATTAATATTGGAGTAAAAGCTTAATCAAGGGAGAGCTGCGTGTGCTATGTATTGATATGCTGCTCCATAGCTCATGAACTTTGGCACAAAACAGCAAAAAGAAGGGCAGAGGGCATATATGATTAAAAGCCTCTTGTCCACCATAATTTCATCTTGACTATTGATCCCACCACGTGTACAGAATGTCCACTTGCGACAGGCACAGGCAGGACACACTGGTCCAGGGATGCAGGCGTACCCAATTCTGTGCAGCAAAGGCAGCTGTGGAATCCCACACTAACGGACCAGCCTGATGATTTGCCCGCACTGTGTTATGGGCAGTCAATGTGGCTCCTTGGTCCTACATCATGGGGAAGAGTCTTTTTTCCAGGCTTTCCAAATTTGCTCCAAAAGACCCGTGGCTAACCATAGCTAATGACTTCTCTCCGAATCCAATGCTTTCCCACTGCCATCAATTCGCATCAAGTGATTGTCATATCAAACCTCTAAGGGTTGGGGATTCCGACGCCGGACCAACACCCGACACGCCAATGTACAAGCTCAAGTGCTTGCGAACTCGGTCTGATATGTTGTAGTAAAAACGAATCGAATCCACATTATTCATTCATGTTCAAGAAAACCAGCTAGCCAGGCTCGTTCCAGTGCAAGCCAAAAACATTCCGCGGTTAGAGGACACACCGTCTGGACTGCATGCGCAAAACGGATGTCTGAAATCAGAATGTAAAGAAGGGCAACCAGGCGCAGAGAACATGATTTGACATTAATTTGTACAGAATTCATGTTCAGGCGTAACCACGGAGAGACACCCCGTGGTGCAGCCCCAACGGTGGGTCTGCCCGCAGTTGAAGATGGTCTTTGCTTGCATGATAAGCAAGAACAAGTACTTTGCATCAAAAAACTACATTATTTGGATTTCGTTCCAGACTGAGAATCGCAGCTCAGAAAACGAGTACGAGGTTGTAATATGGTCCGGGCCGCATCCGTGGCTCGAACTCGTAGCCAAAATTGTCACAGCCGTCCTGCGACGGTACAAATTCCCGTGGGGCCACGTGCAATCCGATTGGCATCGCCGATTGCACAGTGCCAGCTATAGGCTATTGCCTACAGCCTACAGCCTAGCTAGCTACCTAACAAGGAGGGGGGCGCCAGTCTGAAAGTGGACCCGCCATCCTATCTTTGTCTTCAGTACCGCAGCACCAAAACACCCATTCTGTCTGCTCACAAATATGTTACAATGTGAGAAACAAAGTGGCTTTCCCACGATCGTCACTACACTACGCTTTCACTCGCGAGTCAATACACAATTTTGTATTAGTGTGCAACACATGTACATGTTGCCATTCATGTTGCCATTCGTGTTGAAAAGGCCACTAGGTAATGTTACAAGTGTTCAACTATTTGAAACGTACCCCATCAGTCGCGACTGAAGTTAGTTGGCTGTGCTCCTCAGGAGCTATGCGGCGATCCTGTCAAGCAGCCTGGCCAGGGGTGGTCATCGGCAATATTGGTGAATTTGGGAAATAGCCATAATGCATTGTACCCACCGGAATGCCTGAGGCCTCTCAAAAGCTTTGAGGGCAAGCCACGACCTCCGTAATGCAAATTTGGATAAATTCTGAAATCAATGCCACGTGCACGATGGCCTGGGCACAGGAGCCAGAATGGTGGTGTGATGTTAACGATGTCAAGACCACAGTTTAACAAAACGTGTTGGTACTCAATGGCCACTCGAAGGGGAAGAAGGAAGTTTCAAATTCATGTGTGGACCAAGCATGTCAGTTTTACAACTTCGTGTGGCTAGAGGACAAGAATGAAAGTGCAGTGGGCTAGGGAACCGTTGGGATTAGGTGCAATCGGTGTGTTGTCAGAAACATCAAGAGGTTGACAATACCATGGTTTTGGAATCGTGTGGCTAATTATGGCTTTGAAAGAAGCGTCAGTAGATTTCTTAGACGACAAACTACGGATGTAACTGACGTTTGTATTATGAAAACTATGCATAGCTTGTCAACCGAATCATAATCTATATCCTCCTGATCAGGAGGATATAGAAAGGAAGGAAGGAAGGAAGGAAGGAAAGTTTGTGGAGGAAAGCAGGCTTGTCCACCCTAGGGTGGACAATTGATGGGAGTTTCCATGCACATATGTGATTGCCATGGCTACCTTCTACTTATAATTATGTACTGCTTGCATCCGTTTGACGATATTACGGTTGTATACGTATGTACTTGGGCTCGTGCACAATGTGATTAGTGGCCACCATGTTAACCCCATCTTAATGACTTCAGTATGGACGTAATTTTACGTCCGTTATAGCTAGCTAGCTAGGGTACGTGCAAGCTTGCTCTTGAGACACTGATCATGATGCTTTGCGAATGCACTGTGTACACATCTTTGCTTCTACAAGCGATCCATTTGGCTATGTTGAAGAAGAAGAACAACTCTTTGTTTGCAAAGAGAAAGACGATCTCTAGAGATCTCGGTAGATCTGTTTAGCTAAAGTATCCTGAATTGCAGGTATCGCTCGTTTTAGGAGTTGATCCTTTCAAATAACGTAGTAATCATGTGGAAGCAATGGCAAGGGCATGCTTTAATAAGGGCGGTTAGATCTGAAAAGGGCTGTAGCGCAAAAGATTTTAAAGCAACTCCAAGGTGTCATGGCTGAGAAGGGGACAGGGTGCAGTCTTTAACTACATATAATATGCATATTATATTACCATCTGGCAAGTACAGGGTACTTACGCTGCCTGTTTTGGTTGGTCGCTCTCAGCAGCATGCATGAAACAGAATGACTTATCAAGGCATTTGTTGTCATCATTTCGTGCTTGTTCGGCTGTATCGCAATGCTTTGGCATGGGTTACAGCTGATGTCCGGAGGGAGCTTCGTACATACGTGGGGGACGGGAGGGGATCCGGACCACAGCTGCAGCTGGAGAGGAGGATGCAGGCCCCTGCGCAGCAAACTCTGAGTTCAAAGGCTGCACCGCAAGAAATGTTTAAGTCCTAAGCAGCCTCTGAGGCCTCTGTAATTACAATTTGCATTCGATATTTAAAATGCAAGTCTTTGGTTGCGCTTGCAAGTATGAGCTGTTGCCAATTGGCAACACAATTTGCCATACATTTGCAACAAATTACCTGCATGCGCAACTCAAGATAGCTTCACTTTTCATCTAAACGCACTTAGAAGAAACTGGGGAGGGAGGGAGGGAGGGACAGTCCCCAATTATGGCACTTCACGCCGTGAAGTTCACGGTGCAGCCCCCATATGTGGCAGCTTAGCTGAAGTCTCAAGCATGACATTTTAAAGTCCAGGTATAAGGGATTATGTGTCAACTCCATGCCGCGCTGATTTTGAAAAGCAAAACATGCACGGTAAAGCTTGGGGTGAGGTTGAGCACTCTAGCTAGGTCCTACATGGACATAAATGGCTCAGCTGGCCCAGGGGACCGGGAGCAAGAAGTTTGCAAGAACCATCGGAGTCCCTGTCTAAAGGCCTAGGTAAAATTAAATGTATCAGTCGCAGGCCCCGGTGCCCGAACAGTCACATGTCGAAATCAGATTGGAACGGCCGCAGGTGTAACAAATTAAAGGAAAAGTGAAATGTATCAGTCCCAAACCATGTAACAAATATCGGGCAAAATATGCGTTAAATGGAGGGAAAAGAAAGGGGGAAGGAGGAGAAAGGGGAAGGGCAATAATGGAGTGGGACGAAGAAGGAAAACAGAGGGAGGGGGGCGGGTTCCCTCGCTTGCCCCCCTTCATTCCCCGGAGGCTCTGCTGGGCAAAGTCTTGCCCCCCCCCCCCCCCCCCCCCCCCCCCCCCACCCCCCTTTTTCCACCCGGGGGCCCCGGGGGGGGGGAGTCCAATGGGGACCCGTTTGAAATGTCTCCGAAGGGAGTCCCTGCAGGGACTCCAGAACATGCAATGCAACTTGCACTCTGCAAGCCCTCGATGCAACAGGAGATCCAGAAACGCGCACTCATTACTGAATCAGAAAGTAGTGACTCTTCCCTTGTATTGCGTTTGTTGGAAGGACTGGCTTCACAGCAAGACCGGAACAGGCCAGGGACACTCGAACCGCCAACGATTAATAAGATGGTACGCGGAAAGGCTTGAAACAGGAAATGTGGGAGTGACTGTTTTCGGAGTCACAGAAATAGTTGTCATTCTTACTATGGATAATCAGTTCTCTGAGCTATGTTTCGTTCAGAGGCTTCTAGCGTCTCCCGGCCTGTTAGCTAGCTGTGGAAGCAATGTCTCAACCTCTACCATTTAATCCTTTAGTTACGCAACATGAGCAAACGCTTTACAAGCTGTAATTTGTTTGTTATGATGGTGGCCGCTGTCCAAGAGTCTGGTCCTTCCCAAGGCGTACGTTTTGGTTCAATCGGCCTTAGGGTGTCACTACATAGAGGGGAAGCAACATATTTAAGTACCTCCATGGACCATGAGAGCTGAACATACCAGTACTTGTGTTAGTAGTTATTATTTCTTTAGTGTTGCCTTTGAAAAAGATGGGGGCCTATTTGTTGTGTATGAAAGGAAAGGCTAAATGTTCCGGCGACTCTGCAGAGACAACCATGCTGCTATAGCGCAGCTTGCGTAGTTTCAGACCAGTTGACACGTAGGCCCACTGTCATTTCAGGTTGATTTGTTCTGCCCTCTCTCCTTTTCAAACGGCATATGAGTGCATCGACAGAATGTTTGAGCAGGAATTTGACGGTAAGCCACCCCTTAACAAGACTTCCCCAAATATTTGCCTGATCGTTATTTGCTGCTGGCAACTGATTACGTCCTTACATTGCTCATGCATGGCCCCTGCTGAAGTCAGCAGGTGCGTTTACAGAGAAGGAGAACCTTGGAATGCAAGCCCCTAGGCTGCTTCAGTTTGGGCATAATGCGGGGATGGAATCAATCAAATCACGTTCCATATCAGCATTACCTTCAAAGAGAAAACTTGATATGGGGGATGCTATGGAATTCTTTGCAAAAGAAAAGCTCAGCAGAACAGGTATTTGAGTATTGGCATAGACGATGCATCATGCTCAGAGAGGCTGGAGTATGTAGCCACACACAGCTATTGCAGTTGCCTTTTACTTTTGGGCTTGGCTTGGCTTGGCTTGGCTTGGCTTGGCTTCCTCAAGCCAGATGACTGACATTTGGCTTGTTTTCAGGAGAAAGAGAGACTCGCGGACTGGCAAATTCGAATTCGGTCCAGGTTGAGCATCCCTCTTCCAAGCACTGTATAAAGGCTCAAGGGTAATGTGCAGAAATTGTACATATTGCAGTCTCAAAGAAGCTTGCCTGCTGTGATCATAGAGGAAGGATATACTGCATGAAGCTTTGCAGTTTACAACTTGGCATCTTGCAGGTGCAGGGGGTTTCAGTTTCAACTTCCATGGGACCAGCCATAGACAGCTGCCAGATGTTGTGTCCATCGCTGTCGGTCGAAAAATTTGAGGCAGCAAGTCTGGATGAAATGCAATACTCTGCTCGAGTCACATTTGTATCCACACACTGTTACATGGGGCAGACATTTGACATAAAGCAATCCAAGCAACCTGCCTGTCATAATGGAGCACTTGAGGACATGGACATTGACACAGATGACTGCCTGGCTGTTTGTGGAAACTCAGTCAATGACGTGTCCTTTCGTTTCGATGACGGCAAGCCAGTTCATGCTGGCATTCATGGGTTGGGATATGCAAGCCAGGGCAATGTTGGTAACAATGCAGCGCCATCACCGTCACAGCAAAACAGAATTTTGTCCAGACTCCCTCACCTGGAAGCCACCTCGCAAAGCCCATTTGTAAGTCTGCCTTCCTGCCACTCAGGGCTTCCAGTCTCCGACAGTTGCCTTCCTTTTCATCTGCATTCGCACTGTCCAGGAGATCTCTGCGGTTTGGGACACCTTGCCATCTTCACATCAAGAGTGACGTAGACATGAACTTACCCATTTCTGTAATTTATGCATAGTGGCTCTGTCATCTGCTCGATTATCTCGGCAATCTTACTGTGCATGCACTACATCCCATAATTCTTCGGTATGCTGACTGGTGATAAAAACAACGAGCAAGTGAGCACTATAGACAGCTTGCAGGCTGTTTCAAGCACTGAGGCCCATCCTGCAGAGCGGAAGCCAGGGCATGGCAGTGTATTGCGTAACATTCAAGTGCACTTGCTTGTGTGCTCCATTTTTTGCTGGGCATGCAAAAGCGCAGGACTGATATGTGGAACATGTCTGGCCCCCTCTCTCTGTCCCGTGCGTGCCACCCCCCCTCCCCTACACACACGCACACACACACACACAAACACACACACACACACACACACACACACACACACACACACACACACACACACAAAAGAGGCAGGCACAGAGGTTTTTGTTTTCTTTCTTGCTTTCTTTTGCCTATTTTGTTCTTTCCCCCCCCCTTTTTTTGGGGGGGGGCAGGGGTGAGGTGAAAGGGAAGGGAACCCGGGGGGGGGGGAGACTATTCACTAGCCCGGGAGACCACTGGAGTAGGTAGGAGAAGGGGGGGTGGGAGGTTATACAAGAGCAAGGGCAAGTCAGTTAGGACAGAGATCTAATATGTGGCACCGGGAGCCAGTGGGATACATTGCTCCGGCCATGCTCCTTCTAGCTTCCTTGCCATTCAAATGAGTCATCCAAGCCATTCAAGATGGAGAGGGGATGGGAAGGAGAAGTAGAGGTTGTAAGTCACTGTGAGGGTCCTGCCAAATCGGCACCAAGCCAAGTAATTTGGCAATCTGATTGCAGGTGTCCCCAATGTCCAAGGCGGCCGGCGATTTTGGAGCAAATCTTGGGAAGCCGCCAATCATGGGGCCCGTACGGCGGTGCTTAGCATTTGTGAGCCAAAAGTCCTAAGTGGCTGCTGTGATTGATGTGTTCATGCAACAGTAACCTTCATAGGTGAAGCCCTGTGCGATTCAGGGCTCAACACTCTGGATGGTGTGTTGCTGCAAAACGTAGGCAAAGGATGCGCATGTGACATTTATTTCTGTGTTCATTAATGAACAGTGATGTGTCCAAGAGCCAGTGGCTAGGTATTCTCAATCCAAGTTTCATGAAGTCAGGTCTGCGCTACCAGAGCCTATGCACACGGATGTTGGCATGACATCCAATGTGGTTGCCAACCACTGTTTCTTGTTTTTCGAGCGTTTTCGAGCTTGAGTAAGGAGCAGACTCTTCTACGTTTGCTCCATCAGACAAGTCATATGATGCATGTTATCGCATCAGGCCGCTTAGCCGTATGTGCTTGGAAATGTCTTCAAGACAGCATGTCAAGAGACCGTTTGGAGTGTTTACAAAGTGATGTTTGTCAGTTGTGTGTACTCTCAAAGAGGAGTATGAGTTCAGTGGGGGATTACAAGGCTGAGATCGAATTTTGTCCTTTAACTAGAGGATTTCAGTCGATGAAGCAGGAAATTGCAAACTTATTCCCAGGCACCACCACCTTTGCACCGTATGTGCTTATACAACGCCAGTGCAGGATCAACATCTGCGCAAGCTTCCCAACCTTCTTCGAGATGTTGTGGACCGTGCACATTGTATGCCCGTACAGCTAAAGGCCGTACAACACACTTCAATCGGCACAACTCCCTGTCGGTACATGTTTTCAAAGGGGCAGGCAAGGGTCCACTCATCTCCTTGTTCATCTTGTAACCTTTGTATCTTATCGAATAATGGACTTTTTCTTCCTGCTCTTGCTTGGAAATCCTGTTTATTGGTCGGTTGAGATGGTGGTAACAACGCACTGGCGGCGACTCGTACTCCTGCCACAAGCCGAATAGAACACCCCTCAGCAGAATTCTCAGTACAGCCTAAATGACGCGTTTAGTTCATGATCTCCCTCGGAACTTAAGCTGCAGGGGTGGGTGGGTGGGTTTGTGTGTCTGTGTATGTGTCTGTGTGTGTGTGTGTGTGTGTGTCTGTGTGTGTGTGTGTGTGTGTGTGTGTGTGTGTGTGTGTCTGTGTTTAGACACAGACACACAGATCTGTCTCTCTCTGTGTGTGTGTATGTGTGTGTGTGCGTGCGTGCGTGCGTGCGTGTGTGTGTGTGCATGTGTGTGTGTGTGTGTGTGTGTGTGTGTGGTGTGTGTGTGTGTGTGTGTGTGTGTGTGTGTGTGTGTGTGTATGCCATAGGATAGGAGCAGCAGCACCGATGTACATGTGCCCCATATCTGTTATAACAACGCGCTGAATATCCAGTGCACTGTATCAATAGAGTCCGCACTGACGTACAAAGAATCTTCGTTTAAGATAGACTACTGCACTTGATTGATTTGTTCATGAACCGTATGGTTCAAGAATTCCAGCTCATATGCCATGATGGATGCAAAGGGCCCGTGCAGACAGTTTGGCTGCTGGCGGGGGTTATCTTGGGGATGGGACAAACCTGAAAGCATAGACCTGCGGAGTCCTCATTGGTGTTCCGTAACATCCAGCCTCTCAAAGTCTCCGTATAGTTTGCCTCGGGGTGAAAGTAGATGAACTCATCTGAGTCCATTACAACAATAAAGTCGTAGAGGTGCCTGTGTCTGCGAGTTGAAGAGCATCGGTCAGCTCATAAATGCTCAACTGTTCCCGGTACGAGTTTTTTCCTTCCACATTTCTCATATAGCATTGGCTCATTTAAGCTTGCTCTCTTGACAATGTGGTACGTGCATACTGTCACCCGTGTACTCCATGGGTACTCCTTGAAAAGTGATGTTTCCTTCTTCAATGAGCCCTGTTTAGCCTAGACATTGCAAGTCACTAAAATGCGAGAAAGGTTATAACTCATATTTACAGATTTGGGATGTCTATAATAATGTCACGTCTTATCAATGTCTTAATTAGCAAGCGCGTTTTTTGAAGTAAGGTACAATACCCGGATATCCAAGACTGCACTAAAGATCCCAAATTTCTTCTGCAGCCCATTTTTGAATGATGCAGCACTTATAAAGTGAAAACAGCATGTACAGAAAATTAGCAGGAAATACTATGTGCAAAAAGTGGAATTGGTTGAAGCAAACTGAGCAGTGCAGCAATAGCAGGGTCAGGTACCTGTAGATGCAGTCATTGTAGATGAGGCGCTGAGCATGATAATCTGAACGGGGAACAGGCTTGTATGTCAACCACGATAGCAAATGATGCATTAGTAATGGAGGCCTCCGGTATGGCTGACCCTGTCCCAGTTCCTTTGCCACTGGCTGATCTTGGTCGTACAGCGGCACATATGCGTGAATACCAGCAATACCAAACCGAGACCAGTGCGTCAGCCAGTCCAAAAACTGAGGGACATAAGAGTAGAAAGGCCCTAAGCACATGCCCACCCCTTTGTAGCCTATCCCAGCCACCTCCAGCTTCTCGATCGGCACAAAAGCATGAAGTTCATTGCGCTGTTCATCTAGGAGTGTGACTGAGCTGACAGGAGGAGCCTCTCGTGTCCTCTCAACGTGGAGCTGACATGACAGAATGCAGTCCACCGTGTTTCCAGGTGCAACTTCAAAGGGAATAAGAGTCCCTGCTGGGGTATCTTCACTAAATTCCTCCTCAACGGAGTACCTGCAACACAACACACTTTGTTTCGCCGTCATCATTGTCGTGATGAATGTCATCCGACATGAGGACATGCCGCACGCTTTGTATTTGTTTCTTGTAATGTACTTTCTTACACAATCTGTTTCAGGAGTGCAGTCTGCGGTTCCGGCGTACCTTGAGTCGAGGTCCTTTTCGTCATACCTTCACTGCAACTGGACTCTGTGAGCCCAATCGGCAAATGCGAGAGTATGACCCAGGATCATACCGTTTGCATCACTTCGGAGAGCTGAGGAAGGCAAAGACAAGGAAAAACAGGGCTAGATAACTTGTGCAGTGGGAACAAGCGCTGGCGTGGTCGAGGCACACACACACACACACACACACACACACACACACACACACACACACACACACACACGCACGCACGCACGCACGCACGCACAAAGAGAGAGAGAGAGAGAGAGAGAGAGAGAGAGAGAGAGAGATAGATAGAGAGAATGTGTGTCAGTCCACGAACGCACCCCTGCATGAGCATGCAGGAAAGACGTGGGCTTCTCATATAAGGTTCCCCCGGTCGTAAGGGACCTAATCACTTTAAGGTGGGTTATGTACCTGCAGAACTTTATGTCGGTACATTTTGTGCTTGGATAAACCGCTGCAAATACGCGGACTTCCCCATTGACAGTATCGTGCAAGGCAGAGAAGATGTCAACAGATTGAGGATACTCTGCTGGTGGAGCTGGGGCAGGCGTCTCCTGAGTGGCTTGTAGGTGTCGGGCCTTGTGAGTCTGCTCCAGATCCTTAACCCGCACACCAATGGCATGGCAACTACCAATTCAGCCCTTGCAAGGTAGCATATGGCAAACCGATTGAATTGAAATGCTACAAACAAATTACCGATTGGTAGCATATGGCAACCCAATTGGCTTACAATGCTACAAACAAATGACAATATTGAGCACGTGCTAATGTGGATGTCCTTGTCCAGGCTGTCTGACCAAAGATGGGCAGTTGAGCATTTGATTCAAACTTGTTGATTAAAATGCCACGCACCGTCATTTCACGTTTTAATGTTCGCAAACTGTGGGTGTGGATATTAGCTGGCATTGTACTACCGTGCAAACCACTGCATCCTGCCCACATCGTCTCATTTAAGGAACCTCCATTGAAGACACTAGGCTTCGGTTTATCCTTTCAGAGCACTTTTTCCCTAAATATCTGTGGAAGTATGGTATGACTTCAAGAACCAGCAGCAGAAGTATCCCCCGCGCCGGACTTGTGCGTAATAAGCTGCACAAAAGGTCGAGCCTGACAAAGTCATGGACCCAGGATTGGAACGAATTAAAAAGCTTTTAATGGAAGCTTACTCTCAAGAATGCTGAAAGTTATCGCAATGCAGACCCATTTAACGACCATCGCCGGAGATTTCCGTGTTGCACAAGAAGGATGCCTGAGTGCAAATGAACTAGTTAAACAAAATATTAGGGAGATTTTTGATATCTATTTGTATTGTAGTACCATGGGATTCATAATGCAATTTTGTCTTGTCCTAGGAGCCTGAACATGTCTCACCCCCACTTCGCAGTCGGCACTGTTGGCAATAGTTGATAGTACACCATCCTAGCCTAGACGCTTCGGAACGATTGACATTGCAGAGGTTGCTTATGTTAAGTAAGGCTATTCAATGTTTTTCTTGGTGAGTCAGTCCTTCTCAAGTTTTTCGGTTTTTAAGTGTCCTTACCTGGGTTATAATTGGTTCCTCCGCCGCAAGAATGGCCCGTACATTTCAAACTTGCGTGGTTGGGACCAGAAATTGGCCTCGATTCCATCTTGGAAGAGAGCGTCGACCATTTCCCTTCTAAATGTCCCCTACTAACGGGGTAAGTTTTGGGTGGCCAAGTTCACGTTGTGTCGCACGGCGGCGCTTGAGATGAGCACCCTACCAGTTTTACATCTACGTGCTCTGCGTCGGACCCCGTGTCACAACCTTTCCGCCCGTAAGATGCAACGTTTCTGCCCTTCGGTTTTCTCGGACTCCCGCATTCAACGGTTATCTTAAAAAACAAACTTATCTTGGGATAAGAGCATTTCCAATCCAAGGTTGCAGGACCTTTGCACTGTTGTACACAACGTAACGTACATGTATGTTGCTGCAACGTGCGCTTTGCAATGCGTTCTGGCCTGTTAGTGGGAGTCGCTCCAACTCACCCGCCTCTAGTGGTTGCACCATGGCCAGCGTAATCTTGATCTTCTTGTGGCAGGCAGGGGGCGAATTGTGGGCCTTGTTTCAGTGCCTCGACTTTCATTATGTACAGCCAGCAGGCTGATTTAAGGCGATAGAAACAAGGCGACTACCTTCACATATCTGCCTCACTTTCATTAGACACTACACGCTAGATCATGAGCGATAGGAACACAACCACTGGCTTCACACCCATCTTCACCCAAGCTACAGCTGCTCCACACGATTGGTGAGACAGATCACTTGCTGGCTGTCAATTATATTTTGCTGCCTTCGTTTCTCACTGAATGCCCACCTATTTTCTTCCAAGATCCTCCCCTCTCTCTCCCCCTCCCTCCCTCCCTCCCTCCGCCCCCGCCTCCCTCTCTCTCTCTCTCTCTCTCTCTCTCTCTCTCTCTCTCTCTCTCTCTCTCTCTCTCTCTCTCTCTCTCTCTCTCTCTCTCTCTCTCTCCTCTCTCTCTCTCTCTCTCTCTCTCTCTCTCTCTCTCTCTCTCTCTCTCTCTCTCTCTCTCTCTCTCCCCCTCCCTCCCTCCCTCCCTCCCTCCCTCCCTCCCTCCTCTCTCTCTCTCTCTCTCTCTCTCTCTCTCTCTCTCTCTCTCTCTCTCTCTCTCTCTCTCTCTCTCTCTCTCTCTCTCTCTCTCTCTCTCTCTCTCTCTCTCTCTCTCTCTCTCTCTCTCCTCTCTCTCTCTCTCTCTCTCTTTCTCTTTGGCTGTCTGTCTGTCACGCTCTCTCCCCTTCCCTCCCCCTCTCTGTGCGTATGTGTGTGCGTGTGTGTGTGTGTGTGTGTGTGTGTGTGTGTGTGTATACATGTGTGTGTGTGTGTGTGTGTGTGTGTGTGTGTGTGTGTGTGTGTGTGTGTGTGTGTGTGTGTGTGTGTGTGTGTGTGTGTGTGTGTGTGTGTGTGCGTGTGTGTGTGTGTCCGTTCGAGCTATATACCTGCCTGAGCATTTCGCACACACTGAATGCGGAGGACACAAGGCATTGTGTTTTCCTGATCGGAGCAACTCGAACCCCTGGGTTTCGCCCTTGTGGGAGGGAGCACCACAGGGGACTCCCACGGGGGACTACCCTAAAGCTTCACCTGCACGAGGACTCCGAGTGTGGATTTAGGTGTCGCGTGGCTTGAGGAAGGGTAACATTGCGCCCCTACGAAAACGCTGACAAGCAGCGGCAGGTTATACCGGTAGTTGTTGCCCCAATTGTTGCCCTGAAATTGTTGGGCACCCTGGGCTTTAAAGAAATTCTGCATACCAGCATGTATGATCATCTCATGAGAACGTGACATGCAGATTATAAACACTCTGCATTTTCCATAAAACTTGTTACACACAGCTTGTGTTCGACATTTAAATTGTTGAACACTGCTTGTGATCAAGCGCCACAAGCTTTGCCTCAGGTTTCGCTGTACAAAACCGTTCCACGGTACCAGCTTTCGGTTTGTGGCACTCCACGTCAGTCACCAGGGAATTCGAGGTAGGTGCTAGGCGGCAGCCTCAATCTCTACAAGGTTACACCTAAAATTCCGGAGCTCCAATATCCGAAAGCTCGTGGTCCTATTTCAACAGCCCAAATTGTGTGCAGGTGACTGGATAATTTCTCCCGTGAGAGATTAGGAGGGTGACAGGAGAGATTTTTGTACTAGTGTTCATTACCGGGACGGAACTGCAAGCATGCAGCTCGGCTCTTTGTGCACCACGCAGCAGGCCCCTTTCAAAGGGAAAGATATATCACCACGTATCAAGGGCAATCGTCTTTCAGGCAATGGTTCATCACGGAGATACGTGTTTTCCGTAGGGCCTTTGCGGGGCAATCGACTAAAATGCTTTCGCAGGATCGCGGTTGAACTCCAGGTCGGGCCCAGTTTATATTGCAATACAACTCTTGAAGTATGATTTTTAATTTCTACAAGTTAGTGTTATGATTACTCGTTTTTTTGAATTTGATTGGCTGTCGACGATCCTTTGGGAGTCAATGGGGTAGGTGACAATGCCCTATACACTCACAACGAACACACGTTTTTGGGCGTGAACAAGTAACGAAACTTTTCCATGCAGGTAACGAGGACCGATGATGGGGAATTTGCAATAGCTGGAGCCACTGCCGCTGCTGTGATTTTGGCTTCAACCTGTGCTACCCCATCTTTTGCTGCAGATGCCCCAGGCCCCATTACACCAGGGCCACTACCTGCGCAGCAAACCTCTGTGAACATTGCAGAGCGGCGCACAGAAGCACAGAGCGTAGGAACATTGCCTACTCCACCAGCCCTTAAGGGGGACAAGGACTACCAGCTGCCACCTGGGAATGAGGTGTGTCTGTGCCTCCATGTCTCGAGCACTGATTGTAGGACTGAGTTTGGGAACTGTCACAGGACATCATAAGTCATTCGGCTTGGCCGTTCATATTGTCTGGTGTTGTCATGCTCACGCGCACACAACCCTACCAGGGAAGGTAATTTTTCATTTTGACTTGGCACCATGTGAAGGTCAGAGCGGATTCAGGTACAGAGATTTGTGTTTGCTTCACTGATTGTGGAGATGTGTGGTGCAGTGGCGGTACAGTGAGTTCCTGGATGCTGTGGAGCGTAAACGAATTGAACGAGTACTCTTCAGGAAAGAGGGGGACATGGCCCAAGTCGTGGCTGATGATGGACGCCGGGCATTGGTGGTGCTTCCTTATGATCCAAGCCTCATTGATGTCCTGGTGGCAAATGAAGTCGACATTCAAGGTACGACAGGCTTACGTGCGGCGGTTGAATTGCAACTTTTGTGCCTATCCCCAGAGCTCGTCTGTTTCTGATTAGATTCCTCTCCGAGTTCCTCTTGTGTCAACAGATCCCTCATTGACCTTCTGTTTCTTGGAGGTATTCTTGCTCCTGTAGACTTTTGGTCAAGCTTTTGCTGTTGCGTAGATTCCTGGTCGTGCAGCAACGGCTGCATTACGAGCTGTGCAAGCATCCCAACCCCAGATGCAGTCTGATTACAGATTGCCATCATCTCGGGCACCAATCATCAAACTTCAACGATGCGTGCAACGATGTACATATTTGTTCATACTTGCAAGGCATGTGGGAACGTGTTGGAACTCCCATTTTTGATAATGTGCGTGGGGGTGCCGTGGGGGGAAGGGGGGGGGGGGGCTTTCCATGCGAAGTGTCCCCATCTAACCTCCAGTGTGTTTACTGGTGGGGCTGGTGGAGTGCAGTGACGGAACGACCTTCAGGCAATCCATTTTTAAGCTTCCTCGCGTCGTTTGGCATCCCCATACTCTTGCTGGCCGGCACATTCTTCCTCTTCTCGTGAGCAACCCCCTGAGCTGCTACCCAAGACCTGGAAGCTCTGAGGATGTAGGACAATTTTGAGAGATAGCCATGTTCAATCTTCTAGCTGCTTGCTTCTGAGTTTTTGTCAGCCGGTAGGCATGGCTAGTTGTAGAGGCAAATTTGTACGCATGTATGCGCGGTCAAGTGCATACTACAAAGGCCGTCCACAGCGAAGCAGTTTTGCGGTGTCTCCTGGCCCCATGAGCGTGCTGAAGCAGCCAAGGCATTTACCACATATGTAGTGGATGGCGAAAATCGTGTAACGCCGAGAGCCTTAGAAGCAGAGGGCCAAGATCTTTGTGCCCCGTCTTTCGCCCCATGTGCAGTGCAGAGAGCCTTGGAAGCAGAGGGCCACAATCTTTTGCCACCATTTTTAAAGATTGTGCAAAATTTTGCTCCATATGTGGTGGATGGCGCCCCATATGTAGTGGATGGCGGCCAATATGTAGTGGATGGCGGCAGTCATGTGAGCCTTGAAAAAGACAGAGGGCCATGATGATGTGGGGTTTGCAGGAGGGGAGGAGGGCGTGGCGGAGCAGGGGGACCTTTTGGCACAGGTGGCTTCAACCCCTTTGAGTTTGGAAAGACTGGGAGCAAGTTTCAGGAAGTGGCCAACACTGGCATCACATTTGCCGATGTCGCGGTGAGCAACTTTGGTTGCAGATCTCTTCTGCCGGAGCATGCCCATAAGACGCTTTGTTTTTGAAATTATCTTGTATTTCTTAGGAGCTGTGAGTTTTGTGGAGTTGCAGACGGGCATCTGGAATCCGTCACGGGAGGTTGCAAGAGGATTTTGATATGTTGGATTTTGCCCCAAACCGGCAGCATTTGTCATTTTCTACACTTTATGGCTTGTTCAGCACATGCCACCAGGTTGAAGTTGATGCAGCGCAAACACACTTCTGGATCTGTCTTGAATTTTTGGGTGCTTTTTTGTCAAACACATGGACATGCTCTGCTGAATATTTAATGCACAGTGCCAGTGCGTGCATGTACCTCTGTGTGTGTGTTTGTGTGTGTGTGTGTGTGTGTGTGTGTGTGTGTGTGTGTGTGTGTGTGTGTGTGTGTGTGTGTGTGTGTGTGTGTGTGTGTACATGTATGTGTGGGGGGGGGGGGTCGGGGGCGCGTGCCCATCAGCGTGCATGTGACACGGTTCCCCACCACGCAAGTGCAGGTGTGGGTTTTGTAAGTGTAGTTGTGGGTAAGGCATGGGGATGGGGGTATGGCTGGTGCGTGGGGTTGAGGGTGGGGTGAGGTGGTCAAGCAACGCAACATACTTTTCACAGTGAGCAGTGCTGTTTGCTGACGTTGCTTGTCAAGTGATGTTGGTGTTCAGGGGGTGGACCAAGCAAAGCTGGAGCTGCAAGAGGTAGTAGACTTTTTGAAGAACCCGGAAAAGTACACCTCTCTGGGTGCTAAGATCCCGAGGGGCGCTCTTTTGGTGGGCCCCCCGGGGACTGGCAAGACCCTGCTGGCACGAGCCATTGCTGGAGAGGCTGGAGTGCCCTTCTTCTCTGGGGCAGCTTCTGAGTTTGTAGAGCTCTTTGTGGGAGTTGGCGCTTCTCGAGTCCGGGATCTTTTTGATAAGGTTGGCCTGGGCCACTCTTGCTGTGTTCAAAAAGCCCCCCCCCCCCCCCGCCCCCCGCTCTTCCATGTACGGTCGTGCGTGTGTTTCCCAATCCGCTCGCGTGCGTGGTGTTTGAGCGGATTTTGCCATGATATGAGTATGATGCATATGTGGCGCCACCACTTTAGGTGGCGTTGAAGGTGGTCAATGCGGTATACGTGTCAAACTCATAGTGGTTGGTCATGGTACGGTGTCACCGTTTCCCATGGTGGTTTGTCAAGATACGCTGTTATCATTTCTCATGGTGGTTGGTCATGTTACGGCGTTACCATTTCTCTGGTGTACTCTGCTACATTCTCACTGCTTGTGGATGGTTACCGTACATTGCACTTTCCATACTCTGTACTTGCCGGGTTTGCACTCTTGGTAGCTACGGAGGGTTATTATGTGTTGCACTTTCGTTGCGCGTTTCTTTTGGTGTGCTTTGCGCCATTGACACTGTTGGTGGGTTTTCAGTGGTCCTTCTGTACGAGGCCCTTTGGCGGGGACCACTAAACGCTGAGGCTATCTCATGCCTCAAAAGAGTATGCGGTCGAACTTCACTCGGAGTTCTGCCACAACGAACACTCGGGGTTCTGCCGTAACTGACACTTGGGAGTTCAGCGACCGTATTGACATTTGGGGCCTCTGCGCAGGCAAAGGCGAAGGCGCCATGCATAGTCTTCATCGATGAGATTGATGCTGTTGGCCGGCAGCGGGGAACTGGCATGGGGGGCGGGAATGATGAGAGGGAGCAGACCATCAACCAGCTGTTGTCCGAGATGGATGGCTTCCAAGGCAACACCGGCGTCATTGTTAGTACCCCGAAGAGCCCCCCGCCCCTCCCCAGCGTTATTCTGCACTTCCACATCCCACTCACCCCCCCCTCTATCCCCCCCTGTCTCTCTCCCCCCCTCCCCCCCTCCTTGCCCTTTGACATTCCAGGCTGCTTTCCCTGCTGTTTCACATCCAACATTTTAACCCTGCCCTTTCAGTTTCCAGGACGGTATTCCTGCCTTCTTCAGAATGACTTCCCTGCCCTTTTCTTTCCCAATATGTTTGCTTACCCTAGGGCCATTAACTGGCCTTCAACACTGCAGCTCTTCTGCTGCCTATTTTAAAGTCATTTGTCATTTTCTTGTCGTTGTATTGGAAGAAGAGTTTCTTGCACATGTGTTTATGAAGAGTTGGGCAGGTTCGAAGATGGCGTGGGTTAAGAGTTGAGCTTGTTGGCAAGGGAGAGGGTCTGGGCAACAGTCAAGCTTGTCAAGGATTGAAAGCGTGTGTGGTACGGAATGCGGAACACGACATGGCCGTTGGCCCATGGGCTGAGAGTCGCTCAAGTAACAAAGGGAGTGCCATTGTCAATAGCGAAATTCAGTAGCGGTTTTGTTTCCAGCAGGTTTCAGCAGCGTCTTTTAAGTGTGAGCAGCATCTTCAAGTGTGAGCAGCATCTTCAAGTGTAAGCAGCGTCTTTTGAGTGTGGGATACATTGCAGGTCCTGGCAGCAACAAACCGGCCAGATGTGCTGGACACGGCGTTGACGAGGCCCGGCCGCTTTGATCGGCAGATTACAGTCGACAGGCCTGACGTGGCTGGCCGGATCGCCATCCTCAAGGTGCACACCAGAAACAAGCGTCTGGCTTCCGACGTCGACCTCGACAAGATGGCCCGGCGCACTCCAGGTGAGAAGAAGGTTGACAAGAAGATGACAACAAGAAGCAGTAACACTTGGGTATGGGCCGCCTGCACACTGGGCTGGTCTCTTCATCCCACACGTGTTAAGAAAGCAGAAATTGCATCTTCCCGGCTCAAAGGGGCCTGATGATAGGCATCCTTGCTGAACTAGGGGTGTGCGGCAAAGGCATCTTGGTCAAAGTGTCAGTGGACCGTTTCTGTGAAAGTCGTGTGTTTACACTATTCCACACACTAAACGGTGTCGTATTATCAGAGGATCTTGAATGGCGCCCCTTTCCTTTTTGGTACCCCCTCATGGGAGATTTTGAACCTGCCTCTGCTTGGAGTGCCTGTCCATCAAGCCACATAGTTCACTGCATTGCTTTGGCCCGGGAGCATATTTGCTCCTCAGGCGTCTTTTCTAGTGTGCCCTTACATGACATACCCCCCCACCCCCAGTCCCACCCGCCCCCCCCCCCCACACACACACACACACACACACACACACACACACACACACACACACACACACACACAAACACACACACACACACACACACACACACACACACATGCACGCACGCGGGCGCACGCGCGTAGACATCCGCACATGGACACGAACACGCACACACGCACTCTCGGACACATGCATGGGGAGGGGTTCAAAAACACGTACTTACACCATCTCATGGGTTTTCATTGGGAACCATAGTACAGGTGCTTCTTGTTGTTGCTATCCCGGCTTTTCAGTGCCGTTTGTGCACGTTGATTGCAGCAGGGTTGGCATTTTTTCGCACCGCTACTGACCTTAGAAGTGTCAGCCAATCCATGGCAATTTTGTTTCTTTTCAGTTTCTGTTTGCCGTTGTTGGTCAGTTGCTCTTGCACTTCCTTTTCGCAAATCCCTTCGTGGGTTTTAAGTGCAATTTTTTCCGTCCCACCCCATGCAACCTTATTGCGAAAATTGGGCTGCAGGATTCACGGGAGCTGACTTGCAGAATCTGATGAATGAGGCAGCGATACTGACAGCGCGGCGGAACCGGGACGCTATCACTGCAGCAGACATGGAGGATGCCTTGGAGAAGCTGATCGTCGGTCCCGAGAAGAAGGGCGCGCTTATCAGCGAAAGGAAGCGACGCCTGGTTGCCTATCATGAGGTAATATTATCCCCTGCCCCCCCCCCCCCCCCAACCCCTTGATACTTGCCGTGTTTTCAGGAGAGCTCTCCTCTAGTGGATGAGGATGGGTTACCAGGAGTTGAGGAGGAATTCTAAGGGAATGACATTTTATATTTATGGGGGGGGGGGGAGGATAGACTTAAGCATCCTTAGGGGGTTGGGAACGACAATTAGTATTTTCCCTTTGATTAGTAAGGCTGTCTGCTGCTTGTAGCAATATTGATGTCTGCGGCACAGTGCATATGGAGCGATGTCTTTATTATGCCACATACTTGCACGTCTGGAGGTCTGTCCAGAAGCAGCCTTTCTTGCTCTCCTGATCTGCCAATGCCTGGAAAGAACTGCCTGTCCGGTATAAACGCATGCACACACGTCTGTGTGTGTGTGTGTGTGTGTGTGTGTGTGTGTGTGTGTGTGTGTGTGTGTGTGTGTGTGTGTGTGTGTGTGTGAGCGCGCCCGCACACACACACGCGTGCGTGCTTGCGCGGGTGAGTCTGCATGCGTGCGTGCATGGGTGTGCGTGAGCGGCCATGCGCCTCCGTTCCCTCACCCGCGCACATGTGCGTCTGCGTGCGCGTACGTGTACATGTGAGCGTATGTGTGTCCCGTGTGGGAGTTTGGGGGGGGGGGGGGTGCTTGCACCTCTATGTGAAGGTACACGGGCATTTGAGCGTGGTGAGATGGTGGGTATTTGAAGGCCATGCCTTAGGTGAGTCTACTCAAGGTCGCAAGAGCCATGTAGTCACAAGCGGATGAATCTCCACCAAGCTGCAATGTGATGGTTTTTGTGCAGGCCGGGCATGCCATCATTGGAGCATTGCTGCCAGAGTACGATCCAGTGGAGCGGATAAGCATCGTGCCGCGGGGAGCAACGGGGGGAGCCACATTCTTCACGCCAAACGAGGAGCAGCTGGAGTCGGGGCTGTACTCCCGCTCCTACCTGGAAAACCGCATGGCTGTTGCCCTGGGAGGCCGGGTGGCCGAGGAAATCATTCTGGGGCCCGACCAGGTCACGACAGGCGCTGCAAATGACTTCCAGCAGGTGGGTTGCAGAAGCTGGGTTCCAGAAGCTGGGTTCCAGACGTATTACCCGCAATTTTGCTGTCCCTAGTGTTGGGAAGAATTTAGATGCTGCTCGACACCTCCAAGGTCCAAGACCGGAAGCACCTGGCAGCTGGTCATGGCTTTTTGTGTGCAGCTTTTTGTGTGTAATCTGTGAGAGGGGGATGGAGGGGGGAATTACATACTGCGTGTATGCTACACGAAACACCTCATGTGGTACTGATGGTAAGTTTGTGGCTTTTGGTTGTGGCTGATGTCTTGAGTGCCTGTCGTGTGATTTGAACGAATGCACGGGGGAATGGATATGATTAAAGATATTGGGTATGGGGGGCCTTGGCTCAGGAGTCTGCGTATGGGGCGTTTTGGCTTATTTGCAACAGTCTTTGTATCTGAGATTAATCAAGACCCGAGGTCCATGGCATGAGCTAGTACTGGCTTTGAGAGTCGCTGCTTCTCTTCTTGCCTCTGTGGACCGGTGTGAGGTCTGGATCACCAAATTTGCGGTGTGCTGCTCTTGATTTTGTCACGGAGGAGCGGATATGTAAAGAGGATGTGTGCAGGTGGAAATTTAGTCTAGTCATTGGTAGCCTGTGCTTGTGCTTGCGGCTGCAGCTGCTCTTGACTGTGAAGGTGGTTTTTTCTATGCTGCCTGCACTAATTAGTGCAGACAGCAAATCTTGCGAAGGCTATGTAGTGACATTCCGAACTCGGCCGAAACCCGCGGGCTGCTGTTGCCCTTGAGGTTTAACTGGTGCAGGTCTCAAATCCAGCATGGGCCTTGGTAGCATCATGTGCACGTGCCTCTTTGACCGTGAGGGTAAAATTGTGTAGCTATATAGGACTAGTAGCTACTAGGGCGTTATAACGCACTAGTAGCAAATAACTAGGGTAATAGCGCACTAGTAGCAAATAATTATTTGCTATCCATATATATGGTGTAGCCAATCCTGTACCCATAGGTAGAAAATGAAGCCAAGGCAAGGCCACTCTCGGGTATGAGCTTGACGGTATTGGGTTGGGGTGGGCTGGGAGCAGGTAGCAAACCTAGCCAAGACGATGGTGGCATCTTGTGGATTCAGCAAGGAGCTGGGTCAAGTGTCGTGGCACAGATCCGGAGGGCCGTCTTTCCTGGGCCAGGAGATGGGGCAGCAGTCCGACTGCTCAGGGGGCACGCAAGATGAGATTGATGAGCAGGTTCAGAAGCTGGTCAAGCGAGCCTACAGGTAAACACCTCCAGCCGCCTTGTGGCAGGCCCTTTGTTTCCTCCCACGACCCTTTGTCTCCTCCCGTGAAGCGTTGTTGTTTAGGTCCCAGCCCAGGTGTGGGAAAGCGATGGAGCGGCACGCATGTGTGCTGTAGGACGCCGCGCATGCACATGCGTCCTAGCCAAGCCACGACATGAAAAGCGTGCGATTTGCCTTTTGCACGTTTGTACGGCTATAGTACAGACGGCTGTAGTGCAGACGGGACTGTGCGGGCTTGAGTCCCCCCCCCCCCAAAAAAAAAAAGAGACTCCACAAAGTGTTTCTGCATTGTCTACACTAAACGACTCCAACGTGTCTCCACAAAGTGGCTGGTGTATTTCGTGTTCAGCAAGAACACTTTTCTGGATCTAGGGGCCTGGCCCTGGCGAATGTATGCAAAGCCTGGTGGATACATTTGTGCAGGTCTCAAGGATTTTTGCAGGTCTCAAGAATGATAGGCCTACCTAGGGGACTTCAGATAATTCCGGCACTTGCACATTAAGTGTCAACCAGGCCTTGTTTACATGCCTCAACGCATTCCAAGCATAATCAAGGCTAGTGCACGACGTTACATTAGGATTGCTTCTTGTCTGGTGATTTTGAAGTCGTGCCTGAAGTCGTGGCTGATGGTGATTTTGTGGGTGTTCAGCCGCGCCAAGGACCTTCTGCAGTCGAACTTGGGACTGCTAGACAATGTGGCGGGCTTCTTGATTGAGAACGAGCAAATGGATGGGGAAGACTTCCAGCGCCTCTTGTGGGAGAGCCAAGCAGAGGCATATCTGGGAGATGGAGACGGATCTCAAGTGCCCAACACTGACAACGGGGCGGCTACGCCCACTGTCACATATGCGTGATTAGTTAATTGGTCTCAGGTGTGCCGTCTTGGAAGCATCCTGTAGGCATTTCCGGAACATGCCAACCGGATCTCCAAGGAAAGTTTATTTTCCTTTTCTACAAAGGGACGATGCATAAACAGTCCGGCCAGTTTGGGGAGAGCGAGTCACTGGACGCATTCTGACGAAGACCATTTGGGAGCAGTTGCTATTGTTACTAGTTACTGTAGTTTCTCTACTTACCACAGCTATGTGGTAATTAACCGTGCTGGAAGGTGCTTATAACCCGTGCTGGAAGGTGATCTGCACGTGTAGGGGTGCGGTGCTCGTGGCCTTTCGGGGCGAGTGATCATGCAATGCATCTTCTCAGTATTGGCATGCTGTACAATGATGTACAGTACATATACATTTAAAGGCCTCCTTGGCAGATTTTGTCGTTCCTTGCAAGTAATGCTTCTGGAAGGCCTAGGTCGTCATGGTTTGTGAATTGAAAGACATATTGGATTAGGTAATGGGATGATGAACAATGCAGTAAACCAGGTTACACAGATTGGTCTAATTCTAGACTTGACATAGTCTCTAGTCTGTGTCAAGTCTCATAAGACTGTAGAAGGGCGTGTACACCTGTATCATGTAATGCGTGCAGCAGAATTCTTTCGAAGGTAAAGACTGACAGGCTGGTGGGGTATGATTAGTAGGAAACATCTTGCTTCCGCAGGGGCCTGGGGGTTATTCATGTGCATGTAGATTCCCTTGTATGGAAATGTCACTCTGGTGGCTGAATGTGGTATCGCCAACTATGCGCATACTGCTCAAGTGTTAACAATTGCTCCATGGGTAGCTGATAACGCTAACAAATATATCGTCAAGGGTATGGATGATAGAATGCGGAATGAGGGTGATCATGAGAGGTTTGTTTGCCCGTCCTGCCTGGTTAGTAATTGCTGCACGAGTCATCTTGTGTGCAAAACGGGGCAGTAGTTTCTGTTGGATATGAAACTTATCTGAAGGAAATGTATTTGAATAACCTGGCATGTGCACATGCATGCACATCTGTACATGCAATTATGTTACAATGTTATAAGTGGGGTCCTCGCTACAGCAAGGATCCTAGTTAGGGCCCTAAACTGGGCCCTATCGGCCCCTAGATATACCTAGTAGCTAGCTAGCTGGGGTCCTGGACGACTAACATAATGGGTAACCATCCGACGTTCAAGTGCCCTCCATCATATTCATGCGAAGAACGCATAGATACAGCTGTGGCGGAGGCCGACCCTTCAAAGGTCCTTTCGGCCATCAAGTTGATTGATCTAGCCGCTAGAACCGAAGTTCTTTAATTGCCATGGTAGGGTACCCACAAGCCCCTCGGAGGGACCAACTCCCCAGATCGGACTCCCAGGGGCTCGAGTCTCGCGACTCGGGGACTAACCACCGGGAAGTGGCGCAATTTGAAACGGACAGCCACCGGATGGGTGCTGGCTACCAACATTCACACACGCCTTAAATTTGTAAGATCGATCAATGAAATTCATACTTGATCGTTGGATCAAACAAGTTGTGGATGTTTATGCATATCATGCAAATGGAAACATCCCACCATATGCAATCGGGCTGCGTTTTCGGACGGCGCAGGCCAACCTCTTTACGGATTTCAAACTAAAGGGTCGGCATCGATGAAACATTGAAGTCATGCATCCGTGGATTAGTTGATTTAGCTTACCCAGTCGGGGTTGAAGTTTCGGTTCCCCAAATAACAATATGGGAAGTCCAAGGGCAACAACATTGCGCCACAAGCTTGATGCTTTATCTTTTAATGAACCCTTTGACAATGTTTCACTGCCTCTGATTGAACGGCTGTTGGAACATATCGTGCAGTCTTCAGAAGGCTTCAGACACTTGAGCTTGCGAACAACAAGCACCAGCCAGCAACTGGAGGAGTATGAAACAAAAGTAAAGCCCTGAGCCAATTTTATCGGTGACTACAGCTATCATACAGCCGTGTAGGATCGAAATGATGCTGCATTTGAGAGGGGACTGCTTATCCAGGTGGAAGCCTTGAAACGTGATTCAGCCCGCTTGACAGCAGAAAATAATCAGTTGCACCTGCAACTCATGTCACAAGCTGAGCAACACGCGGCTTCACAACGAGAGAACTATCATCAGACAAAGCGGTTGGAAGACCAGCTTGCCGAGCTCAGCTTTATCAAGCAGAAAACGATTGAGCGATACTTGGCACTGGAGCAGGAAAATGAGGGCCTGAAGGAAAAGCTTGGACTAATCCTCAAGTCGGAAACAACTGGCATGCCTCACCCTTATGACGCTTAGTCCGACAGTCGCCTTCGATAGATTTTTAGTATGCCAAAAGATTCAGGGTTGGGAGCAGTTGTTTCTTGTGCCATACTGAGTGTTGTTTGATGCAACAGGAGCAATAGAGCACTTGACTCCAGGCATGGCCATTTCGGGTCCTTTTGGTACGGGCACATCATTCTTGTCCCTTTCCAAGGCCATAAACCGGTGACTAAATGGTCAAGCTAAGCTTGCATACTCTTGTCTGGATGGCTTCTACTGAGTGTACCTGAAATATAGGACTCTGCACCATGTGCAGACCTTCCTCCCCATGCTGCAACTGCAAGCACCTCCACATCGAACAGGACAGTGGATGTCCAAAAAGCCACACAGTCAAGGTAATTCCATCACTGATACACCAAATATGTTACTGTCATTGTTGAAAAGGATCCAACCATTGGTTAGTCGCAGTTACAATAAGTCAACAAGAAGCAATAACCTGCAGAGCAGCGAAGTACATCTTTTTGAGATGCAGCCGATGCAACAGGGGCAATCTATGTGCGACAGAATTACGTATTTGGGATTGAACGCCAGAATAGAAACCTTCCCAAACTCTTGGTCGGACAACAGCTTGGAGCGTCGCAAAGGAACTGCAGTCAAAGCGACAGATACTTTACAGTTAAAGAGGGGGTTGAGTTTGGTACCATGGGCCTGTCACATGCCAGAAGGTCTCTGCTCACAGGCAAACTATCCTATACATTGGAATGAGAGGGGCTGGAGTGGGAAAGGTTTGTGCTGCGCAGAAGTTTGTGCTGACTCAGAGGCTGCTGTTGCAGGCTTGCTGCGCTTGAAGCAAGTGTCAAGGAAAAGCAAGCCCTGATTCAGGAAAGCCAGCTGCAAGTTCGGGCTCTTCAGGAATCAATCGGGCTCCGCGATGCAGAAATACAGAGGCTGAGCAGGCAATTGGAAGCAGGACCTGAGGTCGACCGCTTGCACTTGGCCTACAGAGCAGAAGCCAATGAACACATCATTTTGCAACTCAATGACCAGGTGATTCTGCCATGCTTCTTCCCTTGATTGTCGTCTCCCCCCTTCTGTTTCTCCCTGTCTCCCCCCCCCCCGCTGTCCATCTTTCTCTCTTTTTTCTCCCCCCTCTCTCCCTCCCTCCCTCTCTCTCTCTCTCTCTCTCTCTCTCTCTCTCTCTCTCTCTCTCTCTCTCTCTCTCTCTCTCTCTCTCTCTCTCTCTCTCTCTCTCTCTCTCTCTCTCTCTCTCTCTCTCTCTCTCTTCCCCCCTTCTCCCCCTGTCTCTCTGTGTATGCGTCTCTCTCTCTCTCTCTCTCTCTCTCTCTCTCTCTCTCTCTCTCTCTCTCTCTCTCTCTCTCTCTCTCTCTCTCTCTCTCTCTCTCTCTCTCTCCCCCCCCCTTTCTCCCCCTGTCTCTCTGTGTATGCATGTGTGTGTGTGTGTGTGTGTGTGTGTGTGTGTGTGTGTGTGTGTGTGTGTGTGTGTGTGTGTGTGTGTGTGTGTGTGTGTGTGCGTGCGTGCGTTAGCGGGTGCGCATCACCTCACTTTTATCAGTATTGGGCTCTCTTTTTCATCTTAGCCAGATTTTTCACCTCTTTGATACCCTTTGTGCATTGGCATTGGACTAAATGCATAGTAGGTTGTATGACCCAGGACTGACATGAGAAAAGGGTCGATATGAATCTGTGTGTGTGGGATGTTCACCGTGTTTCAGAGGGGGTGCTTAAACATCTGAAATTTGCCAAGGTTGGAAAGGGATTGTAGGGAATCCGGGGTTCCAAGCTCGGGGCTCGAAATCTGTAATGTAAATCCACATACTTTGTAAGCGGCAACTTTATTACAGACTGGATAGCCCGGTTTGCTCCATCCCCAACGAAACCTGCAAGAATGCAAGCTGTTCCATACCCACTCACTGACAATATGGGGGCGCACCAGATGCAACAACTCCAGTCGGATGTGGAAGCTGCAAAGAAGCAGGCTGTGCAAGCCGGCCTTCTAGCTCATGAGGAACGGTGTCAGCGTCAGGCGGTGAGGCAGCAACCCTTATCTGGGAGTATGGTTGACTGAGTCCGTATCTTGTACCGCTCCTTGCAACCCCTGTGGTGACCTTTTTGTAATTCGTCCCGAGACACAAGCTTTTTTGTAGTCCGTGCCGAGACACAAGCAGGTCACGTTGCACACTCTATTTTTATTTATTTATTTATTTATTTATTTATTTTATTTTTGTTTTTTCAGGGTAATGGCGTCATTAGCCATGTCCGTGTCACACAACAACCTCCCGCAAGATATCAGTTACATGGTTAGCATACTGGGCACACGAGGTTTCTGACATATTAACTATTTTGGAAAATGTTGGGGATATACACAAACAAGGTTCTTTTGTCATTTTGACACTGTCATCTTGACTTGGAAAAGTACAATTCTTATACAGGGTATTCCCAAGAAAAGGACAGATGGGGATCAAAGGGATACCATTCTGTTATAGTCTTATCCATATTGCCATCTGATCATCCGATCATTGTTTCTGACTCTTGCTGGATTTCATATTAACACGGCAACTATCTCATAAATTTGGCTGATTCTTTTACTCTTTGTCTAAGTGGCCGTCTATTCCTTATGTGTTGATGACAAGGGGGGATCCGCAGGCTGATGCGAAGCTGTCAAAGCTTGCAAAAGAGAGGGAAGCAACTTCCAAGGAGATTGCAGAGCTGAAGGTGGCTCTGCTCCAGGCAAAGGCAGACCGTGCTAGGAAGCCCAGCATGCGATATGAGAACTCTGAAAACATCACCCCCAATATCATGGTGCCCATCCCTGTCACATATCAAGAGGAAGATGGGGGCGAGAGCCCTAACCTCCCACCCCTAATACTCCCGGCAACTTGACTCCTTGTCTATGACTTGTCCCTTTCCCCCTCACCCCCACCCCAAGGCCTGTGCTGTACTGCAAGGGTCTGAGATTTTGAACAGAGAGTAACCAGGGTGATGAACAGGCACGTGGTGTGGCGACCTTGTTACCTTCCAGCAGACTGCAAAGTTGTCATTTGCACAAAGTCTTTCCAAGAAAGCCTACCATTCTTGGAAGACGGGGTTACTGACTGTTTGCTGCTTGAGTGCAGGGCAAGGCTCTGGGCGCCAGCAAGAAAGGCTCTGCTGGTGAAGCCCGTGACAAAGCTTTGGCAGCTGAGATCAGTCGCAAATCGGAGGCGCTCGAACATTTGCAAGCTGAGAAGGAATCCGCTATGTTCCGGGTGGGGTGCCTTACTTCTCAGACAATCTGCTTAAAGCTCATATTTGTCTTTCAATCCGGCCAGCCCGGCAGCGAGTAATGAAGTTGAGAGATTCTGAGATTCTAAGAGCTTCTGCCGAATGAGCAGATTTGAGCAAGATGCGCCACCGGAATCCATGTGGATGGTATAGTGATTACTCTAAATGTTCTCGTGCAGATTGATGAGCTGTCAGTACAGCTTACAGATCTGCAAAGCACAACTGCAAAGCAGACCAAGGCATTGGGAGCCGCACAGGAATTCAGTGAAACACTGCAAGCCAAGATAAACGAGCTGGAAAGGAGTATTGCTGCATATGAAGCTGAGAGAGAGGGAACCACCTTCCAGCTTAAAGTACGCTCCACTCTTATTGGGTGTTATTGGGAGCACTGAATGTGTGATATCCACACAGCACATTCTTGTCCTTGCTTATGAATGATTGCACCTGAGTTGTTGCATATTTGCACTGTGGTATATGAATGAGTTTTCAATGGGATCATAATTTCTTCTGACAGCCATCAACGAATGGCCTGCAGTCTTCAGGGAGCAATTGTTGTTATGGTTTGTCCTGCAGGATTTGTCTGAGGCTAAAACTCGTAGCGAAGGCAAAAGCGCTGACCTGTCAGAGGCCCTGACGGCAACAACAAAGCAGAGGGATGAATTGAAGGCAGGGCTGGAACTCGAAAAGTCGAGACGTACTGAATATGCATCTCTAAAGGATGCTGCACAGCTTGAAGTCAACCGCCTCAGAGCACAGGCAAGCATCGCTCATGTCTTTCTCTGTCTTGACTTGCTTCACACCTGCAAGTCAAGCTGCGAGTCAAACCTGATCCAACATGTGCTACGCTTCAAATGAGCTTGTTGCGATTCTCAATTTATTACCCAATTTCAAATAGTGAAAAAACAATTTTTGAGCTGTTCCACACATGTTAGCACAAAAGAAAAAAAAAGAAAAGCCGCGCCTGAGGCGCGGCTTTTGTTTTTTTGTTCTTTTCCCCATGTGCAACTGGACCAATGCAGAGGAGAAGAGGGTGGCGGGATCACTGAACACTTGAGTGTCACTTTCACATGTTTTCGTTGCAAATACTTTTTAGTTTTCATCAAGAAGGCCCAATGGTCACTCAGGCATGCGCTGACTGCTCTCAGGTTGCTGTCTTAGAGGGGCAAAATACAGCACTCCAAGAAGAGCATGCAAAAGCGCTAGACCGACTTAAGGAAGTACGGGAGACTTGGGCAGTCCAAACACGTGAGCTTGGCCATTTGCAGCACTTGCCACCCCGTCTGGATGACCTTCAAAGACAGGCAACCCCCTTTATCACCTCGGCTGGCATATGGGGCAAGTCAACTGAGTGCCCGCAAGTAGCGTGTTGAGGAGGGACAGGACACTCCATGCTTGCGCTTTCAAAGACTTGCTGATTGAGCAGGCCATGTGTTGTGGGCATATGCACTTTAAGCAAAAAAGCTGACAATGCACATTGGACTTTCTGGCCTGAATCGCTTAGTCGGTTGGCCGGGGGGTAGGGGGAGGGGCTTCCTTAAGGTCATTGTACTTCTTGAGGTCTTCAGAGCCGACTCCCTTGTTGTCAAGTCAAAATCTGTCTGTGATCAGAGCTTAAGGTTGCGCACGTGTTAAATTACTGCACTTATGACATTCCAGGTTGCGGAGTACATGAGCAAGCTGACTGGAGCAGAAGCTGATGCATCCAAACACCGAGCTGAAGCGTTAAGGGCCAAGGATGCAGCTTTGCTGGCACAGCAAGATGTTGACTCCCTCAGGTATATCGAGTTTGTTTCTGAGAAGGCACTCGTGCTTTTGGTAACATGTTGTGTTCCTTATTTCCAACTCTAGATGAACCCGGCCGAGAGCCTCTGTCCAGTCGTTCCTTCGATCTGCGCGCGTGCGCGTGCATGTGTGTGTGTGTGTGTGTGTGTGTGTGTGTGTGTGTGTGTGGGTGTGTGTGTGTGTGGGGTGTGTGTGTGTGTGTGTGTGTGTGTGTGTGGTTGTGTGTGTGTGTGTGTGTGTGTGTGTGTGTGTGTGTGTGTGTGTGTGAGATCGCGCTCGCGTGCCTTTTATACCTCAAAAAATAAACTCACGCCCCCCCCCCCACCCAACCCTGGGGCGGACCACACCCTCCCTTGGGCTTGCGCTAAGCTTGACTCTAACAGAAGAAATCAAAGCCCAGCCTCCAACCTGCAATGTCGTAACCTAACATCTCGCAATGCTTGCAGGCGGATGTTGGACGAGGCCGAGGCAGACAGGAGTAGGTTGCGACTGGCCATGCAAGAGGCTCAGAGCCTGGCGATGCAGCAGACCTCTGTAGTAAAGAGTCTGAGGGCAGATCAGAGTGCATCTGAGGCGACCCTTGACGAGGCCAAGGCGCAGGCTGCACAGCTGCGGGAGCAGCTGGATGAGGCGCAGTCCGTCGCTCGTGAGGCCCAGTTTGCCTTGCGGGCTGCACAAGAGGTTTGCGCGGGCCTTCAACAGCAGCTTAGCTCCAAGGTGTTG
The DNA here is from genome assembly GCA_002005505.1 of Botryococcus braunii. Classification (NCBI taxonomy): domain Eukaryota; kingdom Viridiplantae; phylum Chlorophyta; class Trebouxiophyceae; genus Botryococcus; species Botryococcus braunii. The sequence goes on from KV908559.1 coordinate 39,851, forward strand.
CGCCTCTCTTCACCGCCGCCCCTTCTCTCTCTCTCTCTCTCTCTCTCTCTCTCCTCTCTCTCTCTCTCTCTCTCTCTCTCTCTCTCTCTCTCTCTCTCTCTCTCTCTCTCTCTCTCTCTCTCTCTCCCCTCCCTCCCTCCCTCTCTCCCCCTCCCCCCTCTTTCTCTCTCTCTCTCTCTCTCTCTCTCTCTCTCTCTCTCTCTCTCTCTCTCTCTCTCTCTCTCTCTCTCTCTCTCTCTCTCTCTCTCTCTCTCTCTTTCTCTCTCTCTCCCCCCCTCCCCCCCCCCCGGCACTTCCTCCCTCCCTCCCTCCCTCCCTCCCTCCCTCTCTCCCCGTTCTCTCCCTCTCCAATCAAGAAACGAATCATAGTCTGGCTTAAGGTCGTTTCTGCTTGCACTCAGCTTGAAAGGATTTGTTGTACAAAACGACATCGTCAGCTACACTGTCAGGGCAAGTACCCTCCTCGTGATGCTCCGGGCCATGGTCAGATAAGCCTCGGCAGCCGGCTCTGCCTGTTGTGGTGCACATCAAAGTTCCATCGGATGTGCAGGGGGAAGAGGCAGTGAGGGCGCAGAAGCAGGCAGCAGTTGCTCAGCAGGCAGCTGAAGGGGCTCAGCTAAGGGAAGCAGAGCTTCGTGCTGAGGTCCGAGATTTGGCAGAACGAGCTCGCAGGGCAGAGGTCTCAGCAGCTGAACGGGACGCCTATGCACAGTCCCTGCGGTATACCTCCCCCTCTGCCGGGCTATGCTTGCCCAGCAGCCTGTCGAGCCTTCCTGCATACTCTGTTTGGGGTCCCGCAAGCTCACGTATGTAACTTGCTGTTTTGGCCCCATCAGGGTTGTGTGTGTGTGTGTGTGTGTGTGTGTGTGTGTGTGTGTGTGTGTGTGGGGGGGGGGGGTAAGGGGGGATGTTGAGGGGAAGAGCCAGGAGGGGCCGGGAGGGTGAGGGAAGGAGGAAGTGGGGTAAAGGAATAGCGCCCCGGTGAAGGGTGGTGGGGAAGGTGGCGGAAAGGAGGCTGGTGGATGGACGCTTGGGACTTCAACTTGATGCCGCACGTTAGACTGCTATTGCTTGCCCTTTCCTCGTCGTTGATAATAAGCATTCATGACCGCACCTCTCTGAGATGCAAAGGGGCTGTGGGAGAAAGTGTAGAATGCAACTACTGCAGGGCCTGATATCTACAGATTGTGTCTGAGGAAGTTTGCTGCCAGTGGGAAGGCCGTCGGATGGGGCCTAACGCTTTGATTTCTTGTGCTTTCCTGCGCAGCAACGAGCAAGAGGCAGAGCGAGCGAGGGCACGGGCCACTGCAGAAGAACTCGCAGGTTTGAGGCATGAGCTACTGCAACGGCAAAAGGAAGTTGAGCAAATGACCACTCTGTCCCTCAAAGGGGACGCTACAATCACGGAGTATGTGGCTGCCCTCAAGGTCAGCTCTACATCCACAGCTTGACAGTGTCGGGGAGGGGGGGGCAACCTGAATGATATGCTTTTGGCATTGTGTGGAAACAACACACACACACACACACACACACACACACACACACACACACACACACACACACACACACACACACACACACACACACACACACACACACACACATTTGCATCCCACATGGACATGGACATGGTCCTGCATTGCGGCCTGTTTCTGATGGCAGGCTGAAGCATCTGACAATTAGGGGATCTTGACTACCAGTGAACCTGTATGTCTACTCTCATTTTTCTTGAGGTTTCTAATTACACTGCATTACGAGTGACAAGTGTCGTTTGTAACAGAGGATGAGCTCCACGCTGAGAGGTTCGGAAGTACAAATACGTGACTTGGAAGGTCAACTTCAGCAGCAAAGCATGGTTTTGGAGCAGAAGGCTTCAGAAATCTCCGAACTGAAAGAGGTGCATTCCACTGCTCAAGAGCTTGCGAAGTGCCACCGAACCCATCGCAATAGCTGCACACAGCATTGCTGAACCTCTCCACTTGCGTATTTTTCATGCTTGATGCAAGTGCGCAGAGCTTTCTGGAAACGCTGCTCTTATGGATATCTCATGAGAGCACGCGTCCTGGGTCTTCACCTAAAGTTTTGTAACGGGTCTGTCCAGACTGTGCGGGCCTTGGACGCTGATCGGGATGTGCTACAATCGACTCTGGACTCCAAAGCAGAGGAGATGGCCCAGCTGTCAGACGAGCTTGGGGCTGCTCACAGTCAAATCGATGCTGCTAACAGGTAGGAGCCTCCCTTATCATTTTCCCTTTCTTTGTCTTCTTTATTTGTTTTGTTCCCCCCTTTTTTTTTGGGGGGGGGGGGGGAGGGTTTGGGGGGCGGCATCGATAGGAATAAAGTCAATGACCCCGATGGTGACCATCACTGTTGCTTCTGGTGGTGCACACCCGAATGCATTCATTCTAGACCATTTCCTTGATGGTAAGTCTAGTTGGCAGCCTTTTCTCCCCCTCTTTTCCGTGTGTTTATGAATAGCTGACTCTGAAAGTGAAGTGCCCCGATAAGAGAGGCAACTCGGTGCAGGGAACTTGATGCTGCCCATCAACAGATGGGACGTGTTGAAGAAGCTATGCGCGAGTCTCAGAGCAGTGCTGAGCAGTTGACAGAGCGGCTTACTGGAGAACAAGCACGCGTTCAGGTACTTTTGGTGCTAGTGTTTTGTGGCTATGTGCATGTTTGCCCTCCTGCTTTTGGAAAATTATGCTTTTGGGCTGCGATTCTGCAACCTGTCTTTGTGAATACCACGTGCCAAAACGTCAGGAGGCAGTGCTATAGGCGACCTTTCAATGATTGACCTTGCACAAACGAGTAGATGTTGGACCACCAAGCCAGATCTGATGATATTTGAAACCAGACAGGAGGCATAAATGCATATAGACCTGAGATTGTCACTCGTTATTGTCACTCAGAACTTGCAAGGTAGCTTCAGACAACGGACAGTGAGAGCAAGAATGCACCTAAACAACATGAGACATTGCAGGCATTGGAAGCAGACAACCTCACTGTGAGGGAGGAGCTTGCAGCTGTTTCAGACGACCTGCAAGCCCTTGTTCGAGAGAACCAGATCATTGTTAGTCAACTTACAGGTGCACCTTGTCTGCCCTCAGCATTGCATTTGTGGAGCATGGCATCTGCATCAAGGGAGTCGGTTTTTTTTTTTTTTTTTTTTTTTTTTTTTCCTGTAGGGAAGCCCTCTGCAAATCTTATTGGAGCGAAGTGGATTCTCAGGGACACGTGCTCCTGGAAACACCTGAACAAAATGAAGTCAACGATTTGGTTATTAACCTTTGTCCATGATGGTGAAGGAAAAGCAACAGAAGCCGAGAGTTGGAGAGGGGAACTGCGAATAGCCACAGAACGAGCTGAAACAGCAGAGCACCTTGTCAGAGCCCGCGAAGCAGATGTTGAGGACATACGCCAGGCCTACGAGGTACTACACACCCATCTACCTCGCAACATCTGAAAATCCTTGGGGCCCAATCGGAACAGCTGGTCGCAGCAACATAGCAACAGCAAGACAATGCTAAGAGCCATACTCCTGCGTTGTTTTCATCGAGCAATAAACTGTGTGTGTGTGTGTGTGTGTGTGTGTGTGTGTGGTGTGTGTGTGTGTGTGTGTGTGGTGTGTGTGTGTGTGTGTGTGTGTGTGTGTGTGTCTGTGTGTGTGTGTGTGTGTGTGTGTGTGTGTGTGGTGTGTGTGTGTGTGTGTATCTGTGTGTGTGTGACATTGCATGTTTGTTCATGCATTGTGGGCGTCTAGTGGTCCTCAAGCTTAGAAGGCAGGCCTCCTCATTATACCGCCTGCAGTAGTTCAAGAAACAACAAGAAAGACCCTAGTTCTATGGACACGTGCCTTGTTTGGTCAGTACTATAACTCCATGCCTAAAATATTGAGGATGACTCGAGAGTGCGTTTTGTGGGCGCCCACTTGCAGAGCTTAGCAGTGGAGCAGCAGCAAGTTCAGAGCATGGTGAAGACCCTGGAAAGGGAGATCACCGTTCGGGACGCTCAGTTGACTGCTCAGCTTCGAGAAACACAGCTTCTGGAAGAGGCTCATGCATCTGCTCAGGCCCAAATACTTCAACAAGTTGCTGACCTTCAGGTACAATGAGTCTATGAATCTAGCTGAAAGGGGTCCAAGGCTCGAAGTGAAGCAAAACTCGACACGTTCTGTGGCTCAATGCCGGATTACTCCATGCAGAAGGCTGTTCTCCTGCTCCAGAGCATTACAGACATCCTTTTTGCAAATGCAGGCCTTTGAAAAGCAGGTGGATATGCTGAGCCGGCAGATAAACAGGGGAAACATGGATGCTGAAGGCCTGGATAGGGAGCGTCACAAGCTTTTGGAGCGCCTTCATGGTGCTGAACATGTACGATTGCTGTATTCACCATCACCTCTTGTCTACAACTCTGAACATGACCCTTGTCACTGAACATGACCCTTGCTCACAACATGACTTGTTTTCAGAAAGTGGTGTCTTGTCAGGTTAATGCTTCCTGTCATAGCTGGCCTGACACGCAGGGAAGATATCGGAATTTGAGCTTTGAAACCTTGTCACGCAAAACCATGACAGCCAAAGCTCTTCCAGGGATAGCACTTTGTTGAATTAAGGTTGAATTAAGCCAAGCGGGGCCCTACTGATTTTGAAGAGTGCAGTGAAACACTATGCACACATCTCTGAGGAACTTGCATTCCTCAAAGTCATCCCCCCAACCCCCCACAAACTATGCTGTGTCACAAGAGGCATGTGACAAACTGTGTGTCAAGGCTTGGCTGTATTTTGAACGAAAGACCTGCAATTGCAGATGAGATACGAGGTGGAGAGGCAGAAAGAGGGACTGCAGAGGGCCCTTGCGGCCACAGAAGGACAGCTCAATGTGGCTCAAGCTCGTCTTCATGATTTAACATCTGATAATGAGGTTCGTTCCCAACGTTCATTATCTAGTCCTAACCCTTCCATCTCCAAAAACCGCATCTTAGGTTGCCCTTCCTCTCGCAGAGGAAAGCATTGTCATTGTTTGGACACCCGTTGGAGCTTAATATATTTGCATAAATACATTGCGGCTCACAGAGAAGCAATGTTTGCGACAATACACTCGGCACATTTCAAGAACCGGCAAGCCTCTCAGGTTATTCAAGTATGTTCGCAAAGATTTCAAAGCAGAAACCCGCTGCCACTTCAACTAATGCCCCTCCCTGATTTGCTGAAGTTTTGGAAGGTAAGGACCTTGGTCATCAGGGGGCTCAGCGACATATTTCAAGCAGAGCCGCACTTTTGCTTGGCTGATTATACTGGCGTTGGGAAGCAGGCACTGCATCAGAAGATCAGCATTGATAGCCACAGAATGGCCGAATTGGAAGACCTGATTGCCAGCCTGCGAACGGCACAGTTCCAAGCCAATCTCCTGCACGAGAGTGGGGCAGCCGGACCTCTGGCATTGCAGGGGAATGAAGCAGGCAGCCTCAGCCCCAGCAGCAAGCCCAACTCCTCTATGGAAGGCCCTCCCCTCCTCGCACAGGTATTCATGACCTTGGGATAGTAAAAGGACTGCGTTGGGCAAGTTTGTCCAACAGTAGTCGTATGTTGCACGTAAGTGGTTTCATAGTACTTCTGGAAGCACTCATAGCTTTGGTTTGGACTGTAGATGAGTAGGAGGCAAAAGACTAGTATGTACTATGCCAGCACAAGTCAGAGTGTTGCACTATATCCAAGTCAGATGGAGCAATATGACGAAAGTTCTCACCCGTGGAGACTAGAGGTATCTGCAGCAAGGCATTCTGGATGTATTGGCTTGGCTCGGCAGCGGAGCAAGCCTGATGTTTTTACTTGGCTTCCCCTAAGCCTGGAGTTCATTTGGATAGGGAGACAGGAGAGGGAAGTGGGTTTTGCCTATTCATGGACACGGGAGTGAAGCATCATTCAGTGAAATGGTCTGAGGTCTGCGCGAAGCAATTGCTGACACATGCCAAGTGCAAAACAGGTCTAGGCCATTCATATAGCATACAGACAGCTGATTGGGCCTCCGATATTTGCTGTCTGTATGCTATATTCCCTATATGAGGCCCATGTGTTTATTCTGCTATATGTGTTGGCAGATGCGGCTGCTGATCGGGCACTGTACTTCTTGCCATGCAGGTACAACGGTTGCAAAGAGCGCTGGCGCACTCGGAAACAGAGGCCAGCAGGCTGCGCAGCAGGGTTCGGGACTTGGAGGCTACTGTTACTTCCTTGCAATCCCAGCTTGCTGCTTCTCAATTGCAGTAAGTAAACGTAACACAGTTGCATGCAGTCGTTGACCCCTCACACCCAAGGATAAAGGGGCATATACACGCCCTTCCCCGTTTTCTGGTCTAAAGAACACCAGTAACGGCAAGACAACAACAACAAGATTAATGGAGGGGTGGGGGTTGGGGGGAAAGAAAGTTGGTTTAATGCAATCCGCACATGACAGTACAAATAAATTCTGCCCTGCTGGGGTGCCTTTCACTGCACCCTAATCCCCCCTGCCCTCCACCCAAAAACCTGGGGCCATGAAACAAATTATGCTCGATTTGAAAATGTAAGACCACTCAGATCTGCATTCTCACACCCGAAGGACTTGAAAAGGTGTTGTTTGCTGCTTAAAAGATGCCTTCATACAACTGCATGCGTGTCTCTGATTTGATACCAGAATCATACGGCTTCGCAAAGCCCTTGGACTGGCAGGTTTTCAACCAGTAACCTAGCCCAGCTTGCAACTTGAACAAGTAAAACAAGCGTTACTAACAGCACTATACTGCTCCTCCCAATTTTCAGGGCGGCAGGTGCAGAACAATCAGCTCAAACCTTAGCTTCCAAGCCTGCAATCGAAGCCAATGAAGCCAGGCAAGAAGGGCAGGATGCGTTGATTGCCAGCTTGAAGGCGGAGCTATCAACGGTCAAAGAGGTACCATCTCGAATTCCAGCGCCAAACTTATGTTTTGCGTGGTCTCCCAACTCGGCTTTTGCCTCGGCCGCCTCTGCAACTCCCTTCCCTGCCTCCTGCCAATCCCCAGCTCTATGGCCCCCCTCCACCCCCCTCCTCTCTCTCGCTCGCTCTCTCTCTCTCTCTCTCTCTCTCTCTCTCCTCTCTCTCTCTCTCTCTCTCTCTCTCTCTCTCTCTCTCTCTCCTCTCTCTCTCTCTCTCTCTCTCTCTCTCTCTCTCTCTCTCTCTCTCTGTCTGTGTGTATGTGTGTGTGTGTGTGTGTGTGTGTGTATGTGTGTGTGTGTGTGTGTGTGTGTGTGTGTGTGTGTGTGTCTGTGTGTGTGTGTGTGTGTGTGTGTTTTGTGTGTGTGCGTGTGCGTGTGCGTGCGCGTGCGCGTGCCCGGGCCCGCGCACGCGCGTGTTTCAAAGCGGGGATCGGTGAGGGGAGTTTTTTTTTCCCCTTTTTTTGGGGGGGGGGGGGGAGAGGGTGGGGGGATGGCACTCTTCCATGAGGGTGGTACTCTGAGGGTTTGCAGGCATTTCTTTCCTCCACCATCGAGTTAGGAAACAAAAAACCCAGTGTCCCTAGCTGGGGTGTTCACATGCACATACGAGTTCTTCTCCTCATCATCCCCCATCCGAATGCCTTCCACCTGTTTGGCCTTCTGGGTCTTCTCAAGCCTACATCACAGTACCCTCTCATCTCAGGACCCACTGTACTCCTCCACGACATCACATCACGCCTCATGACAAGTGCCCCTAAATCCCAAGAATTGGTTGCATCGCAATAGACATAATGTATCCTGCAGGAAGTGCGCTTTCATTACGAGAGACGTAAAGCATTCTGCAGGAAAGATTGATTGCAAGAGACATAAATTATCGTGCAGGAACGTTCGAATGCATAGCAAGACGTAAAACATCCTGCAGGAAAGTTCAATTGCATTAAAAAAAAACACGAACTATCCTGCAAAAAGGCTCGATTGGATCACAACTTATAATTTACAAGGCAGAAAATATCCTGCAGAAAATTCAGATGCATTACAACAGACACAAAATATCCTGCAGGAAAACGACCGCCTGCTGGACCTGCTGGGCAAGCTAGACAGCGAACGCAGCCAGATGGAGATGCGGCTCATGGCTCTGGAGCCCAACCTGCTCGCGACTGGCTGGCCACAATCACAGCCACAGACATCCAATCAGCCGCATGCTGGCCCATCAGGCCCTCCCCTTGCTCCGCTGGGAGGCAGCAGGGCCGCGCCGCACGACCGCGCGGCGGAAGCATCCTTGGCCTTGCAGCGCGAGATCGAGCGGCTGAAAAGGGAGGTGGATGTGGAGCGTCTGGCGAGGCAGAAGGCAGAAAAGGACTTCGAGGTGTGTGTGAGGGTGGGGGGGGGGGGGGTCTCACTACAGAAAATCTTGCAGACATTCCATGCGAAGCAGCTTTGAGATTGGAGAAGTTGCAACTTTCAAGGTTCTTTTGTCCGTGTTGCGCCCACCACCTGTTAACCTTTACGAGCTCCTGTACCGCTGCCATCCTCTGCCACAGTTCCAAAAGCCACGTCTCCCTTTTGTGTTACCCTCCAGCCCCACTTCTGTCTGTTTTATGCTGAGAGACAAGGTCTGCCGGTAACAAACCCCACGGAGCATTGCGGAGCGCCGGAGGGCCCGGGGACCCCAAGAGAGGGGTTGGGGAGAGAGGTATCTCAGGACTTCACGGCAATACACAAGGCAGGGGAGGTTGGGTTATGGACCCAATACCAGCAGATTTCCTGTATAATCTGTACATTCTGTCCCCCCACTGCTGTTCCCGCCTCCTCCTCCCTTCCATATTGCCCCCCCCCCTCCATTGCGCGGTGGTCGGGAAGGGGGTGGACATTTCGAAGCTGGGGCAAGGCAGGGGGTGGGACGGGCAATGGCTCCATAAAGTTTGAATAATATGTCGTCTCCTGAGTTTTGTGAAGATTTTCTTGCCAATTTGAGTCTAGAGCAAATGGATTGGTCGGCCACTGAGTGTAACACAGGGCATTGAGTTCGAGTTTTAGAAATGAACAGCGCTATCCTGCAGATGTCACTGAAGTCTATCTCCATTTTGATGCAATCATGCCAGCATGGTTGCCTAAGTTTGGGAGTCCCTCTGCGCTGCAGGTTTTGGTAGACAGGCTTGATGTGCTGCCTGGCTTGCAACTTGGCCCAAAACCGGTGAGCCCCATCTCAACAACCGCCCATTTCACCACCCATGTAGCCACCCATTTCACCGCCCAATTCGAGTGGATGTAAAAACCGTTCCACTTGCACCAGCAGTGAAGCCACAGGGTTGCCGTTAGGAATGCAAATTTTCCTGCACACAATGAAGGAGGGGAAAGAAACAACCAAGGAAGCTGCCGCAACGTGAAAACTGACCTTGCGACTCAAATTCGGTACGAGGCTTGCCTTATGTTCTTTACACACACACACACACACACACACACACACACACACACACACACACACACACACACACACACACACACACACACACACACACACACACACAATGTCATGCACAGAGGCAACGTCCAATACCTGTCGATCCAGGCAGCCATGAAAGTGCGCTGAGCACGTGGCAAACGCGGCACAGTTCTGGCATCTGGCTCAGGGCATTTGGGAAGGGTTGCTGGAAAATCTCATCTTCTGAGAGATGGAATCTATGGTTGCGTTGATGCTCTGATGCAAAAAGGCCAGAAGGTCGTGATAGTTATCACGACCTGTTTTGCTTCAGGCAGAGACCATGGCATGGTGGTGGGTGCAGGTACAAGCCCCTGGAGAGTCAAAGGCGGGAACGTACATCTCTGCACACCATGCCCCTTCAGCAGCATAGGTCTTCTTGAGCAACATGGGCCACCATTGGGCCTTTCAGCAGCATCCCCATGTGATCTCCATGGGCCACGTGGCCGAGGCCAGGCCCCCTCACTGTCCAGTGGGGCAGTGCCATTTTGGACATTGTCCTCTGTCTAGTAACAACCTGGGCAGTGTGCGCTGTCTAGTTACAACCTTCGAGTAAGACAAATTGCTCGGACTGACCTGTATAGTACGGCCTGTCTCTGTTCTGGGGCAATTATACAGGCATATACTCTGTAGGAAATAACAAGGATAGCGAGCAAGAGCCCACCCCCTCTCTAGAGGGCGGGTGTGTGTGTGTGTGTGTGTGTGTGTGTGTGTGTGTGTGTGTGTGTGTGTGTGTGTGTGTGCGCGCGCGTGTGTGCGTGCGTGCGCGCGCGCGTGTGTGTGTGTGCGCGCGCGCGCGCACGCTCTCTCGCGCGTGTGCCTGTGCGTGTGTGTGTGAGACAGAGACAAGGGGAAGAGTCTCATTTCTTTTGAGAAATCCAAAGGAGCATATGCATTTGGAGCTTGTATTATGTGCCAATAGCCTTCAGGGTCGCCATGTGGCTATGTATTACAGTCACAATGTGAGGAGTTAACAAGTTGACGTGTTACACACACGATGTGTAATTACTTAAAAGTGCCATGTAAGCAGAGTACTGTTAGGGTTCAGCAAACTAATAAAAGAGGGCATGTGATACACACATGATCTGTACTGTCGGGTAAAGCACTGTCTGTTGGGTTTCAGAGACCCTGTGACTGCAACCTCCAACACTGGTTGACAGTCCAACAAGCATGTGCCTCTCCAAAGGAGAGCACGCACTGCAGTGCAATCACTTGCAAATAAAAGCTTAGATCAGTTGGCAGTGCTGAGCTCTTTACATGCCCAGCACAACGAATCGGGATCGCGGTGTCAGAACAATCTGACAGAGGCGTTGTTTTGCCGAGTAGAGACCCGTGGTTATGTTGAAAGTAACCAGGGCAACCTAGCGTAGCCAGGCCTGGGACTTGGGTCTGGCCCTCTTCAAAAGAGATCTGGGTAACCTGCGACCTGAGTAAGGCGGATCACTGCCAGAGTGCTGAGTTGACCTCATCGTTGCTAAAAGGCGATAGTTAAAGTCGTTACTGTGCAAAAATATGCCCGAATGGGGAATGCATTACAAATTTTGTGGTGCAGGACTCGTGTGATTAACATTTTTTTTAAAAGGTTCTAAAGCAGTATAGTAATGTAACTGCATCACCTTGATACGGTGAGTGCCCATATGTATGCAAGTACTATCCATAAGGCATAGGAAACTGTCTGCCGCTGCATGTCGCTGCAGGTCCAAGTGGGTTGGCCCCACCTCCTTCATGAATCCGTTCCTTTCTCTCAAAGTTTGTGACAGCCCAGAAATTCTCTGACCAATGCGATGGGAGCTACGACGTCCTGAAAAAATCGATCAGTGTAAACACCATCAACAAAATGATCAACGACCTTGTCACGCAGCTCGTCTGTTGCTACTGAGATGAGCACAGCCGGATGGTTTTAAAGCAATGGATCACAATATGTGCTGCAGGATGCTCACCAACGCAAATATGCCAAGCGCACGGGTTTGCAACATCCAGATGTGTGCGTGTGAATTTGCAAATGTGTGTGGGGAATCTCAGCGTCTCAAATCGCTTCGCATCATTGAGTGAAAATTGTTTTCTCGCAATAACATAACCCACACAATATGGGAGCCAGAGACCACACTGTATAGTGTAATGTCGAACCATGCAGCACAAGCGTGGCACCCAGTCTTAATGTCTAATATAAAAACAGCATTACCAACTCGCACAGCATTGCACCCTCGCCGGCCTACAATCACCCTCTCCCCTTGTCTCCCTCAAACCTCCCCCCCCCCCCTCTCTCTCTCTCTCTCTCTCTCTCTCTCTCTCTCTCTCTCTCTCTCTCTCTCTCTCTCTCTCTCTCTCTCTCTCTCTCTCTCTCTCTCTCTCCCCCTTCCCACCCCCCCCCCCACACACACACACACACACGCCTTCCAAGCCACATTGATGGACCCCGGGGGGGGGGGGGGGGGATGGGGGCTCATCGGGCTGAGGGGTTGGTGGGGCGGCCTCCCATCTCAATTGTCCTCCACTGCAAGAATTATGCAGAGGCGTCAAAAGCCCACGGCCGCCCACGCGGGATCAAGCAGCTCCCAGTACAGTCGCTGCGTCACCGAGTCCAGAGGCAACAGGAACTCGCTGCGGGCAAGCACGTCCTGATTAGGCAAGGCGCCGCGGTCGAGGCCGCTGAGCAGAGGCTCGCCAGTCGCTGGCGCAGCCTCGGAGTGCGTGGATACCTTGCGGGACTGCCTGCGGGACTGCGGGACTGCCAGGGCGTCCGGAAGAAGCAGCGGGGACGCTCCCGCCTTCAGATCCCGCTGCCTTTCCGCCCGCACTGGCTCCAGCCCGAACTCAAACCATGCGGGCAGCACCGGGGATGGGCCCTCCCCCTGTGCAAGGGCATGCCTCCTGCTAGGTGCCTAGGATTTAGGGTTTGGGGTGCCAGGGCAAGTCTCCTGCTAGGTTACTGTGGGTTTAGAGTTCCAGGGCAAGTCCCCCGCGGTGTGATTAGGGTTTAGTGTGCCACGGAAAGTCTCCTTCTGGGTTACTAGGGTTTAGGGTGCCAGGGCAAGTCCCCTGCGGTGTGATTAGGGTTTAGTGTGCCACGGAAAGTCTCCTTCTGGGTTACGAGGGTTTAGGGTGCCAGGGCAAGTCTCTTGCTAGGTTACTAGGGTTTAGAATTTGGGGTGAGGGTGCCAGGGCAAGTCTCCTGCCGGGTGACTAATCGATCTCTTCTCTAGATCAGCACATTTGATGAGAGGCAATGTCTGGGAACAGCAGGCTTTTATAAATGTCAGGGTCAAGGCTCAGCCGTTCAAGTGGCAACTGTTTTGGGCGAAGCAGCTTTCTGAGTGCCAGTATTTCAGGCACGGCCAGGGGTCGACGAAAGGTAATGTTTTAGGCACAGCATGTTTGGTCAATGGCAATGATGTTTCCACACAAGACATCAGGAGTTGTGCTGTTTGGGCGCTACAATAGGGGGGGGGGTGCGCGTGCACACACACACACACACACACACACACACACACACACACACACACACACACACACACACACACACACACACACACACACACACACACACACTTACATGCGCGCGAGGTGAGATATAAGGAGATGGGGTGGTAACGGAGCGGGTGGGCAGGCATGTCTACAAGACAGTGAGGGAAGGGGGCTTGGGGGGAGAAGGTCCCACCCGATTGCCGTGAG
>KV908559.1:60454-70454 GCA_002005505.1 Botryococcus braunii
TTCCAATGGTCCATCTGTGGTACAGGATGGAGCAGCAAGCAGTCTTTGGCGATGACAAATTAGTACGGTTCTACAAAGATGGAACACCAATGAGTCCACCTCCTGTTCAAGTTGGTCCCAATGGGAAAAGAGCGCCTTCAGGATTCACGCGGGAGTTTGAGGATTTGTACGAGGAACCCAAGCTCGTTCTCTAAACCCAAGCTCTCTGCTGGCAGGCACCCATGGCAGACGCTACTCATTTTGTGATCTGCCGTCACCAACTGTGTATATACAGAAGCGATCTGGATTGGAACTTCTCTTGCGTACTGCCCTCTCCCCCCTCCCCCAAATCTCTCTCTCTCTCTCTCTCTCTCTCTCTCTCTCTCTCTCTCTCTCTCTCTCTCTCTCTCTCTCTCTCTCTCTCTCTCTCTCTCTCTCTCTCTCTCTCTCTCTCTCTCTCTCTCCCTCTCTCTCTCTCTACATACATGCATGCATGCATGCATACGTACGTACGTACGTACGTAGGTACATACGTACCTACATACATGCATACATACATACATACATACATACACACACACACACATACATACATACATACATACATACATACATACATACATACATACATACATACATACATACATACATACATACATACATACATACATACATACATACATACATACGTACGTACGTACGTACGTATGTATGTATGTATGTATGTATGTATGTATGTATGTATGTATGTATGTATGTATGTATGTATGTATGTATGTATGTATGTATGTATGTATGTATGTATTTTTGTGTGTGTGTGTATCTTTCTGTGTGTGTGTGTGTGTATCTGTGTCTGTGTGTGTGTGTGTGTGTGTGTGTGTGTGCGTGTGCGTGCGTGCGTGTGTGTGGCCCCCCTTCCCCCAGCCTCCATCCCCCCCTCTCTCTCCCCCTTTCTCCCCCCTCCCCTCCGCGTGCGTGCGTGCCCATGGGCGCCTTCGCACGCATGTGCATGCATGCACGTTTCTGCGCAACGCGCGAGGGTGGTCATGAAGCGGGTTGCAGGCTTCTTTGCTAACCATTGAGCAGAAATCGAGGGATTGGAGGCGGGTGCGATCGGGGTTTAGGATTTGTACGCCAAAAATCTAAACTCGTTGCTTGTCTATGCTTTAAACCCAAGCTCTCTGCTGGCAGGCACCCATGGCAGACATTGCTACTCATTTTGTGATCTGCCGTCACCAACTGCGTATGGTCTGCAGCGGTTTGGATTAAAACTTCTCTTGCATACTGCCCCCCTCTCCTCTCCTCTCCCCCCCCCCTCTCTCTCTCTCTCTCTCTCCCCCTCCCTCCCTCTCTCTCTCTCTCTCTCTCTCTCTCTCTCTCTCTCTCTCTCTCTCTCTCTCTCTCTCTCTCTCTCTCTCTCTCTCTCTCTCTCTCTCTCTCTCTCTCTCTCTGTCTCTCTGTCACCCCCCGCCCCCCTTCCCCCTCTCCCCCATCCCTTCCACGTGTGCGATTGGGTATGCATGTGTCCGTGCGCGTGCGCCTCCGCGCGCATCTGCATGCATGCCCGTGTCCGCGCAATCGCGCAAGGGTGCTCATGAAGCAGGTTGCAGGCTGCTTTGCTGACCATTGAGCAGAAATCGAGGGCTCGGAGCGTGATTGGAAGCTGTCATGCATCCGGCGTTGACTGCATCCAAGCTTGTGCAGGTACGGGCGTCGCTGGTTCATCCTGGGTTGGCACGAGATCCGCAAGGTGCTGTATGACAACCTGCCTCCGGGCATCGTGCAGCACGGCCGGCGGGTGACGGGTTACTCCACCGAAGACAGCGGCCTTGTCCGTGTCAAATTCCAGGTATCCCCCCTCTGACACATGCTTTCCCACTCTGACACATGCTTTCCCACTCTGACACATGCTTTTCCCTTGTATCAGGTCTCGAGTCGCAGCTTTTACAAATTCCACTTATGTTTTCCTGCCCACACTACATTTATAGTTGTCCTGGCGTGTCCAGGGTCTGTCTTCCTGATCTGTTCAAGGCCTTGGCCCAAAGTTTGGAGAGAAGAAGTCTTGTGTCAGACTCCGGGTGTCATATTTTGTATCTGCTGTCTGGAATTAGGCTTGTTCTGTCTGAGGCCTGGGCTCTTCAGTCTGAATAAGTACCCCTTGCATCAAAGTCCAGGTGTCACAATATATATCTGTCTGTGTCAGGGGCAATGCCGCCTCTGGCTAGAGTCTGGGCCCTGCACCTTTAGAAAGGGACCCCTTGTATCGAATTCCAGGTGTCCATGGTCCATTTCTGTTGTCTGGGAACAGGTGATATACGTTCATCGCCACGGGCTCAACTGTCACAATCCCTTCGCGCTTGCGCGCGTGCCCGCCAGCGCGCGCGCTCGCGCGCGCACACACACACACACACACACACACACACACACACACACACACACACACACACACACACACACACACACACACACACATGCACGCGCGCCCACAGACAACGAAATGTACGTCAAGGGTCCCATACCCGGGGGGTGGGGGGGATTCAGAACCCAACAAAAGTGGGGTGACATGACATTGCTTGAACAAGAAGCCTGTCTTCCGAGAACGGACAAGCCGGGGCTTGCATGACATTGTCCTGGAGAGGGTGAAGAGACGAAGGAACAGATGCTTGAGGTGACAAGAAGAGGGCTGATGAGGTGGTAAAGGCACCCGTGGGAATCCGCAGGAAGGGGAGGATGTGAGGGCTCGGATCCTGATTGGTGCCGATGGGTACCGGTCCCGCATAAGGGCGCAACTGCTGGACGATGGGGAGCCCGAGTTCACCGGGAGGGTTATGTGGCGGGCTCGAGCCCCATTCTCTCTTTCTGACGCCTCCTTTGGGATAAGCACGTGCGTGAGAGCTTTCACTTTAAAGGATATGTTTCTCTCGATAGTGTACTCAAGGACCTGTCAATGGTTTTGTGTCAGGGTACATTTTACATGACTCTGGTGCCACCAACCCCCTCCCTAGACCTCTCCCTAGACCTCTCCCCTCTCTGCTCCCCTCTCCGCGAGACCCATGTGGGGCTGTGCACGTGGTGTTCAGGCACGGGTGGGTCACATGAGACCCATGTGAGGATGTGCATGTGGTGGCCAGGCACGGGTGGGATCACATGCGACCCATATGGGCTATGCAGGTGGTGGTATGACGGAGATATGGTCCCGGGGCAAATGCCGAGATTCATCACGTTCACTAAGATGACATCTGACTCGGGCGCCCTCATATGCTGTAAGTGTGCTTCTGCTGCCCTGTTTGTGCGGTTTGTTTGTTGCAGTGAGCCTGCTTGTAGAAGGATAGGAGCGTTCCCGTCTATTTCGTAGATCACCCTCTTGGCACATGGGAGAGCGCGGGCCCTCATACATGCGCGCGCGCGTGCATGTACACACACACACACAGACACACACACACACACACACACACACACACACACACACACGCACACACACACACACACACACACACACACACACACACACACGCAGGCACACACCCAAACACACACGCATGCACGCACGCAGGCACACACACGAACATGCACGCGCACACACGCGCGCGAACACACACACACACACACACACACACACACAGACACACACACACACACACACACACACACACACACACACACACACACACACACACACACACAGCACACACCCAGCACACCACACATGCGCACACGGGATGCAGGAGCAGAGCAGCGTGGGGTGGGGTGGGGATTTGGGGGGAGGGGGGTGGGACAGATGCCCCTTGTGGGGGATCGTGAAGAAAATCGGCAGTTGTGGCGACCCAAGGGGAGTGGGCTTGGGGTTGAGAGGAACAGACGAGTGGACCGGGGTGTAGGCCCGGGTGCCCCGGGCCTGCACTCCCTTGGCCGGGGAGGGGGGGGGGAGGGGGGGCTCCCCCCTTCCCCCCCCCTTTGCCCCCCCCGGGGGGGGGGGGGGGGGGAGGGGGAACATATGTTTATCACATGTGCATGCGCTGGTGCCTCCCCCCTCCCCCCCACAGCGATCAAGATGGCGAAGAAAACTGCCGGACATGTCCCATTTCAGGAAAGGAGAAGACGGCGAACAAGAAGAACTACGAAATGACACGTTGGGCTGGTCTTGTTAATGCCACTCCTGTAAAATTTCAGGAGCTGTCCGGCGGCTAGAGGCTGACGATATGGAACAGTCCCCACAGTGATCCAAGGGGCGGACTCAAAGAGAATTGGTTCAAGAGGTGAAAATAAGGGCGGGGTCGGGATTTTGAGGGCGGCAGACGCGCCCGTGGAGGAGATGGCGAAGAGAGGAGTGGAGTACGACCCCTCGAAGGCGTCTTCGGCGTCTATACAGGCGGAGTCGGGGCACGAAAGCCTGAAGCAGCGCTGCCTGACCGCTATGGAGGGCTTTGAGCCCCGCATATATAGCCTCGTTGAGGCCATCGAAGCGGACAGGTTCACAGAACACGGCCTGTTCCTGCGCCCCGTCACCCTTCTTCCGGACGGGGTGAGTACTTCTGTCATAATGAATCAATCATACATGGTCCACCGACTGGTCACATGAAGCTGTCTCCAATGCTAGTGATATCCTGAACAGGAAATCACTAGCATTTTTCTATTATAGAGAGATAAATCTAAAAGAGCAGACTGGTCGCATAACCTTGTCCCAAAAGGAAAACGAGACGGGTCACAGATAGGGTAGTCAGATGACAAAGGTCTTGAAAAACTGGTCCCCTAGGTAAACAGAGTGTCCCTTGAACAGTTTCGCGGTTGCTCGCCGCAAAATGAACCCCTTCCAAAAGGAGGCCAAGCGTGCGGTCGTGCCCGACTGGTCCTCCGTGTACCGTGAGGGCCTCACGTGCCAAGCGCAATCCATGTACCGGGACCGCACGGGGTACATTGCAATGGAGCCAAGCCACCGGGGGTGTTGGGGGGGGGGTTTGTGGATTAGGGGGCAACGTGCTTGACCCTCAAAGGGGGAATGCAAGTCCCTTGTGCGAATGGAACATGGCTCGTGTATGCATGATGCCAATGGGTGATGTTAGTCACATGGGTGATGTATGCATGATGCCGATGGGTGACGTTAGTCACGCGGCTCGTGTATGCATGATGCCGATGGGTGATGTTAGTGACACGGCTCGTGTATGCATGATGCCGATTGGTGATGATAGTCACATGGGTGTGTGGAATATGGCAAGTAGATGCGCTATCATGATGGTGGATGCCTTTCACATGGAATGTTGCGTGGAATATGGCAAGTTTCGCGTTCCCGCATGCACGATTAATGGTGTGCGGTTAGGAAGAGCTTCATTCTTTTTTCTAAGGACATGTGTGATGCAGATAGTGGATGCAAGTTTCATGGCTGCGAGGAATTGGGACAGAAAATGTGTTATATGCAGGTGAGGGGTGCAAATCATGTGGTTGTCACGATTGCTGAAAAGAGGGCGTAAACCTGACACTATTACCCTTTTCTGCGCTCCTGGAGAGAGGAAGAGAGTTGCGCCGCGCAGCACTAAAGAGTTGTGCAAATCACCCCGGATGGCATGAGGCGGGGGAGGCATGATCACATGCAATTTTTACATTTTGAACACTTTTCTACTACGGGAAAGGGGATGCGACAACACTGAGCAGGTGTAGTAGTGACCTGGGGGACCAGGGTTCTGAAGAGGGAGGCATGAGCAGTTGCCCTTGTGCACTTTGTACTTTTCTACTTCCGGATAAGGGACCACGGTGTGCGCCCGAAAGGGGTCGCTACTTAGAATAGGTGTGGTAGTGACCCAGGGGACCAGGGTTACGGAGTGGGAGGCGTGAGCACTTGCCCTTGTACACTCTTGTACTTTTCTACTACCTTGTTAGGGATTATGGTTTGCGCTCGTAAGGGGGCGCAGCTCTGAATAGGTGTGGTGGTGACCTCGGGGACCAGGGCTATGGAGAAGGAGGCGTGACGCTGATGGGAGATGCCAGTCACATGGGCCCCCCCAATGGGCTGGGGGTCAATTTGGCGATAGAGGATGCTGTAGTGCTGGGCCACAACCTGCGTCAGTACGGCATCACCCCCGAGGCCCTCCGAAGGTGTTGCATTCTCCCGCGTGCGCATTGCCTGATCAGGGCATTGCCTGCCTCATGAGGGCGCTCGATGCTTTTCTGACAGCTCTGCTTTCTCTCATTGATGGAAACCCTCATTGACGGAAAGAATTCAGGGATTTATTGATGGAAACCCTCATTGATGGAAAGAAGTACGGGATGTTTCCTTGGAAACTCTCAGCGTTGGAAAGCAGTACGGGTGTTGGGGCCCTTGCGTGAGCCATATTGTACGGCTCAAATAAAGGGCTATGGGTCAAGCAAGTGTTGAGCGGCTTTAGAATGCACTTTAGCACCATATCAGGTATACTTGATGTTGCGCTCGTGCTTCGCAAGGACAGAGACAGCTGTAAGAATTGATGCGCCACGAGGAGGTCAATTGACCTAGAAAAAGTGTCAAGTGTGCATGACCCGATTGTGTTGGCGCATACACACTTTGCGTGGTACATCCAGACTCATGGGGACTGGGAAACCTTGCAGGTACGAGGCAGAGCGCGTACCTCGGATAAAGGAGGTCCTCAGCAAGACGTCTGAGAATGTGGAGTCAGAGGACAAAGTGCGCCTGATTTACAAGGCAAAGTTCCCGTCCCTCCAGGTAGGCTCCCGCCCTCTCGCCGCGCTCCCAACCAGTGTGTCCCTCATTGAACTCAGATTTTAAGTCGCAATGAAACGGATCCGTCGAACTTCATTTGAGTCGTTTGACACGGAAATGGGACGTGGGTGATGTGAACGTGCATATGCCGGATCACAGCGATGTGTTTTTGGAGAAGGAGGAGGAGGAGGAGGAGGAGGAGGAGGAGGAGGAGAGGAAGGAGGAGAAGAAGAAGAGGAAGAAGGGCTTGGAGGGGCTTTGGAGGGGCAGAAGTGTGTTGGGAAGGTGATGTGAATGTGCCTGGTGTTCATGAGGCTTGGGCTTCTCGACAGGAGCATGATGGGGGTTTCGTCCTCTCAGGTTCCAAGTGGTTGGAGTGGTTGAAAGTCTCAGAATCTCGTTGCTAAAGGGAAGTGCGTGGGCCCTAAAATCCTTGTGGACTACCCTGTGTGAGAAGTTGCAGAAGGAGAACAAGAATATCCTGCATTTGGGCCCCCTCACAGCGCCCACAGTCGTGAGAAGCATTTGAAGCAAGCCAGCTTGCAATACGATTGCGATGATGGACTGAAGTAAGTACAGCTTCTCGATGCGGTACAGGCTTGGGCAGGCGCACCTGATCTTGCATCCGTGGGCGCACGTGGGCCCCCTGCCACCACCGCCTGCCTGATTTCGATGAGGGGCAGGAAGCAGGCCGTTGGCGGAACCATGGCTGCAGGCGTTCGGGAGTGGCGGGCCAAGTTGTCGAGCCAGTTGTCATCCAAGGGTGTGTTTTGCAAGGGTCTGTTTCGAAAGAGCCTGCGGGAGGGCATTTTTGCAAGACCTGCTTTAGGAGCCTCGTTGTCTCTGAGATGACCCCGACGTGGAAGTCGACGAGGATGGTCCGTACCGGTCTTTCGATATTGTATTTGTTTGACAATCCTGCTGATTTGGCGATGCTCTATGTTCCCGGCAGGGATCGCGGTGGCACTTATGGGACCTCCCGAGCTCCCATATGGGAGGTCGGGGACGGGGAAAAGGGGGAGATTAGCTCTAGTAGCTGTTCGCATTTTTAGAACAGTCTACGACCCTGAATGCTTTGAAAGTATCCTGCGTGAAGGTGTGGAGGGAGGGAGAGGAGTGGGAGAAGAGCGGGGGAGAGTGCGTGCGAGATCTCTCCAGAGGGAGAGCGGAAGTGAAAGGAGCCCGGCCCGGGAGAGAGGGGGCGGAGGTGAAAGAGGGTTGCCGCTGTGCAGCCCGCGATTTAATAGATATCTTTATGCACGAACTAAACCCATATGGACTAAACCCATATGAACTAAATCCATGCATGTAAAGAGTTTTCTCTTTCTGTTCAGAAAGTAGATCCCTGCTTCGGAGCAGAGGATTACGTGCTGACACCGCTGTTTATCAATTTAATTTCTGTGCCGGCACGTGTGCACCAGCACGTGAAAGAAACTCCGTAGATCAGCTATATGTGTATCTTGTTGTGTGTGTGTGTGTGTGTGGATGTGTGTGTGTGTGTGTGTGTGTGTGTGTGTGTGTGTGTGTGTGAGAGAGAGAGAGAGTGAGAGAGAGAGAGAGAGAGAGAGAGAGAGAGAGAGAGAGAGAGAGAGAGAGAGAGAGAGAGAGAGAGAGAGGGGGGGGGGGGGGGGGGAGGGAGAGGGGGGTGCTTCATGGCGTTACCGATCATTGGTAACGTCGTAACAAGAGGGATTCGAGAAATGCGCACCTGCCAAATCGACCCTCATATCCATCCAAACTAGCGGCTGTTCTTGTGCCGGTTCGGCAACAGGTTGGATGCATGCGCCACGTGGTCCACATGACGGTATGTTACAACTTCCAGGTTTGAATGGCCCAAGGTCAATTTGTCTTATAAAAAAGACTGTTACTCCGTAAAAATATCATTATTTGTTTTGATACTTTTCCAGAATGTATTGTTGTGCTTGACGTCTGATAGTTGGAGTTATCCTGCGCCGTCGTCGATCGAGTTGCACGTGAAAGCTACTATAACGAAAACAAATTGGCACATCTGTAGTCCAAACCCGTCAATATAGTATTTGAGATTTAAAAATGCAGGACATTGACATTGCAATAGCGGGTGGAGGCCCGGCAGGGCTCGCAGCGGCGAACGCTGTCAGAGCTGTGTTCGGAGATAATGTGCAGGTGCAGGTATGAATACCGTGTCTTTCCCGCAATTTGTTTTCCCCATAAGTTTGCTTCGCGTATTTATTTTGCTTCCCCTGGCCCCGGTGCTCGCCGACGGAACCTCCTACGTTCCGGCTAGCCAGGCGCTCGAATACGAACATCTTTTTGCTTCTTCTGGCTCCCAGGTATTTGAGACAAGCCCTTCTATCACTGTGGCGGGATCCGTGGTGTTGATGAACCTGAACGGTCAGGCCGCTTTGGAAGCTATCGACCCAGTCCTGCTTGCAAGGTGCGTGAGGCCATAACGAGCCCCAAACCGTTATGCTGGATTATACGCACACAACCCGCACATTGCCTGACGGGTCTATGTTTCGGTTAACCAATGTGTGTGGTACAGGATGGAGCAGCAGGCAGTCTTTGCTGACGACAAATTAGTCCGGTTCTCCAAAGATGGAACACCGATGGGTCCACGTCCTGTTCAAGTTCATCCCAACGGGAAACGAGCGCCTTCAGGCTTCACGCGGGAATTTGAGGATTTGTACGCCGAAATCTAAACTCAGTTGCTTGTCTATGCTTGAAACTCAAGCTCTCTGCTGGCAGGCACCCATGGCAGACATCGTTACTCATTTTGTGACCTGCCGTCACCAACTGCGTATGTTCAACAGCGGTCCGGATTAAAACTTCTCTTGCATACTGCCCCCCCTACTCTCTCTCTCTCTCTCTCTCTCTCTCTCTCTCTCTCTGTCTCTCTCTCTCTCTCTCTCTCTCTCTCTCTCTCTCTCTCTCTCTCTCTCTCTCTCTCTCTCTCTCTCTCTCTCTCTCCCCCCCTCTCTCCCCCCCTCTCGCTGGTTGAGTGTGTGTGTGTGTGTGTGCGTGCGTGCGTGCGTGCGTGCGTGCGTGCGTGTGCGTGCGTGCGTGCGTGCGTGCGTGCGTGCGTGCGTGCGTGCGTGCGTGCGTGTGTGTGTGTGTGTGTGTGTGTGTGTGTGTGTGTGTGTGTGTGTGTGTCAGTCACCCCCCTCTCCCCATCGCCTCCAAGTGTGCGCTTGGGTATGTGTGTGTCCGTGCGCGTGGGCCTCCGCGCGTATGTGCATGCATGCACGTGTCCGCGCAATCGCGCAAGGGTGCTCATGAAGCACGTTGCAGGCTGCTTTGCTGACAATTGAGCAGAAATAAACGGCTCGGAGCGAGATTGGGAGCTGTCAAGCATCC
>KV908559.1:75454-82954 GCA_002005505.1 Botryococcus braunii
AGTCATATTGTACGGCTCGGGTAAAGGGCTGTGGGTCAATCATGTGTCCCAGTTTTTAAGATGCACGAGCGCAACACCAAGAATGAGTGATATCTTGCTCGAAGTGCATCCTTGAGAATGCACTTGAGCAACATATCAAGTATACTTGATGTTGCGCTTGTGCATCTGACGGACCGAAACAGCTGTAAGGAGTGAAGCGTCTCGAGGAAGCCATCTGTGTTTGCCAACGTGAAAAGTGTGCATGGCCCAATATGTTGGCCGGTAGACACTTTGCGTGGTACAGCTAGACTCATGGGGACTGGGAAACCTTGCAGCTACGAGGCAGAGCGTGTACCTCGGATAAAGGAGGTCCTCAGCAAGACGGCTGAGGATGTGGAGTCAGAGGACAAAGTGCGCCTGATTTACAAGGCAAAGTTCCCGTCCCTTCAGGTAGGCTCCCGCCCTCTCGCCGCGCTCCCAACCAGTGTGTCCCTCATTGAACTATTTTTCAAGTCGCAATGCAACGGTTCCGTCAACCTCATTTGAGTCGTTTGACACAGGCATGGCCATGTTGAAGGGGTGATGTGAATGTGCATGTGCCAGATTACAGCGACGTGCTTTGGAGGGGCCTGAATATTCCATTAATGGGCTGGTGCGCATGAGGCTTGGGCTTGTTTTATATCATGAAGCTTGGGTTATTCCATTTCATAAATGTGCAAGTGATCAGGATCATTGGGGCTTTGGGTTAACAGTAGCATGAGGCTTTGGGTTAACAGTAGCATGATAGGGGTCTGGGCCTGTCAGGGTCCAAGTGGTTGAGTAGCCCCAGAATCTCGTTGCTATGGGGATGTCCATATGCCAGTACATCCTTGTGGACTACCCCGTGCGAGAAGTTCCAGAGCCAGAGCATCAATCGCATGCATTTGGGCCCCCTCACAGTGCTCACAGTCATGAGAAGCACTCAGAAGCTAATAGGCTTGCGTTCGATCCGGACGATGAACTGAAGTACGGCTTCCCGACGCGGTACAGGCTTCGGAAGGCGCAAGCGCACCTGATCTTGCATCCGCGGGCGCACGTGGGGCTGCTGCCGCCACCGCCTGCCTGGTTTCAATGAGAGGGGGAAAGCAGGCCGGTGGTGGAGTCAAAGTTCCGGGCAGGCGGGAGTGGCGGGCCAAGTTGTCAAGCCAGCCGCCATCCAAGGGTCTGTTTCGAAAGAGGCTGCGGGAGGGCATTCCTGCAAGACCTGCTGCAAGGGCCTTGTTATTTTTGAGATGACCCGGATCTCAAGAGGTGGACGGAGAAGAGGATAGTCCGTACCGGTCTTTCAATATTGTATTTGTTTGCTAAACAGAAAAAATGGAACTACTTGCTGATTTGGAGGGCTCCATGCTCCTGGCGGGGATTACATGCATGCACGGGTGCCGCGGCGATCCCCGCCAGGAGCTCCAAATCAGCAATTTGTCCCTTATTTATTTATTTATTTATTTATTTATTTATTTATTTGTTTATTTATTTACTTATTTATTTATTTACTTATTTATTTATTTATTTCGGACCCCCGACCTCGCATATGAGAGCTCTGGGACAGGGTGCAGGAGAGCTCGGGGACAGGGCGAAGGGGGAGGTCGGCTCAAGTAGCTGAACCCACTTCTGAGAACACCGTCTACGACGGTGACTGGTTTGAATCTATCCTGCCTGACAGTTTGAGGGGGGGGGGGGAGTGGGCGCAGGAAGGGGGAAGTGCGGGATGGATCTATTTAGAGAGAGAAGGAGAGGGAGAGGATGAGGGGAAGTAAGCGAAGGAGCTCGCCTCCCCTCCCCCCCGCCCCGCCGGGGGGTGGGGGGGGATGTGGGGGGAGGGGGGATTGAGAGAGGGTTGCCTGTTGTGCAGTTCTGCTGGGTACGGGATCTGCCTGTACACGACCTAAGCCCATGTATAGATTTTGCCCCCTCAGAAAGTACACACTTGCTTCGTAGCAGAGGGTTTCGTGCTAATCCCACCGTTTATGAATTTAATTTCTGTACATGCACGTGTGCACCGCGCAATACGCACACAATCAGCTGCTTCAAAGCCGATGTAGTTTCACGTACATGTGGCGAGGGCCTTAAACGCAATGTTGCCCTCCAGATCCACCAGAAGTATCCTTTGTCGCATTTCAGTCAACTGATTCGAACAATCACAATAATTGATTGTGTAGCAATAGAGTGTCGATCCGGACTGTTGCACTTCTCCAGTTAAAGTGCAGCGGACGCTATTTAAAGCCCATGCATTGATGCATTAAGATCGATACATCGAGGCGTGCCTGGGCAGGTGCCTTGCTATATGTAGCACATGCAGTGCATGCAAGGGGGCCGTGGCCGTGAACATACACTGTATGCCTACTATACAATGCGTGCATGCGGCGGTATGGGCACTGGTGATACCAAGCATCTTTTTGTTACCATCGTACATGGTATCGGTACGTTTTTGTTTTCTATGCTTCGACGAATTGGCTTTGCTTTTTCTCCGACGGAAGCTTGTGTGATCCAACCTTACGGTATCTCATACGGAAGATTGTATCATACGCAAGTTCCATATGACACAACCCTCCAAGTATGTTGTATCTTGCCGATCACTAGTGGACAAGATGTTGTCCCAAAAGGGTCCCAAAAAGGTCCCTGGGGTTCTCAGAAAAAGTCCCAGAACCTCGGATGTCCCAAACATGTCCCAAAATTGGATCCCAAGCAGGTCCCGTAAACCCCGTGTTCCCAAACTATTCCCAAAAAAAAATTCCATCAGAATCCCAAAAATACAGGTTCCCAACAGGGGCCCAAAGTTGCCCCCCAAGCAGGTCCCAAAAACCATTATGTCCCAAACGTGGCCCATATTGTTTCCCATCAGCCCCCCAAAAATGATGTGTCCCAAGCTGCTCCCAAAATAAGTGATTCCCAAAACCCTCCCAAGAATACAGCATCCTAACAGGAGCCCAAAGTTGTCACCCAGGCAGGTCCCAAAATCCATGATTTCCCAATCGCGTCCCATATTGGTTCCCATGAACCTCCCAAAAAGGGATGTGTCCCAAGCTGCCCCCAAAAATACAGATTCCCAAAACGCTCCCAAAAACTGAAATTTCCCAAATAGCGCCCAAATACCTCCCATACGGCTCCCACATGTTGATTTGATACATTTTTGAGTTTCTTATGAGTAATTAATGATGCTGCAGCTCTGGACCATTTCAACATCTGATTTAGATGTGTGCAGTGACGTAAGATAGATTGTGGGGCATGCAAACCCCAACATGGACAATAAACCAGTCTGGAGCGGGCCTACAGGCCCTCCACGCAAGCAAGCAGAGAGAGAGAGAGAGAGAGAGAGAGAGAGAGAGAGAGAGAGAGAGAGAGAGAGAGAGAGAGAGAGAGAGAGAGAGAGAGAGAGAGAGAGAGAGAGAGAGAGAGAGAGAGAGAGAGAGAGAGAGAGAGAGAGAGAGAGAGAGAGAGAGAGAGAGAGAGAGAGAGAGAGAGAGAGAGAGAGAGAGAGAGAGAGAGAGAGAGAGAGAAAGCGGGAGGGCGAGAGCGACAGGGGGGGTTGGGGATGCTTCAAAATCTGGGATGTTCTAAATGATTACATTGGTGCAGACTTGCACCACTCCCAAGTGAACTGCCTAGGGCAAGGACCCTAACCAATCGAGTGCCACTACTGTCAGAACAGGTATGCTTCAAAATCTGGGA
Source organism: Botryococcus braunii (assembly GCA_002005505.1). Lineage (NCBI taxonomy): Eukaryota > Viridiplantae > Chlorophyta > Trebouxiophyceae > Botryococcus > Botryococcus braunii. The sequence goes on from KV908559.1 coordinate 79,142, forward strand.
TGTTCTAAATGATTACATTGGTGCAGACTTGCACCACTCCCAAGTGAACTGCCTAGGGCAAGGACCCTAACCAATCGAGTGCCACTACTGTCAGAACAGATATACTGCAATGCAGTACCCTTGAACGCAAGGCACGAGCAACATTGACACAATATGCATCCCATGCCTTCCTCTTTTTCCCACTCTCTACAGCCTTCAACCCCACTCTTTTTTTAATTGCAGCAATGTTCAGTGGAACATGTTTCTTGTTGAACCCACATGTTTTAACACGGTTTCTATCCCGGCATTCCTCCAAGTATAATAGAGAGAATTCACATCTCAGCTGCCCACATGAATTCTATCTGGCGCTCGTCCAGGGTAAGCTCGGATACCCGAGCATCAATGCCCACAGCTGGCTTCAAGGTTTCCACACATTGATTAAAGCGGTCGTGCAGGCCAGGGCCGAGGGAGGACAGCTTCCGTTGGAGGAAGCGTCCAACCGTTGGGTCGACGCTCAGCTTCACCAAGGTCCCCAGGCCCGCAATGAGTTTCGGCATCTGGTCCACGTCTACAAACGCCGCAGAACATGTGGTGGTAAGCTCCGTGGACATGCGTGGCGCCGGCGGGTATCTCAACATGCTGCCCATCCTTCAAGGAGACGATCCACCCGCTCCTGTCTAATGTCCACTTGCTCTCTACACAACGGCCACACATGACTCGGTCCCTGTAACTCACTCACTGTGTGAATTATCCCAACTCAATTAAATGTGTTAATAGGTATCACCATTTGCGCTTGGCCCCTTGTTCCCTGGCTTTGCGCTTGATGAAGCCTTGGATTCGACCGGTCTCCCCCAGATCCAATGCGGGCAATGATTACATTACTTGTTGGAGGTCCCGCAGTATCTGAACTGCCAAGAGGGCAGAGCTCAACATTGTATTATTTAGGTCGTGGACCACGACTCGTGGTAAGCAGAGCTTGTAAGGAAGTCGTACACGGACAACACCGTGACCAGATAAGTTTTCTCCTGTGTGCGGTGATAAGCCTGCGGCCCAACGCAGAGCTCAACGGCTTTGGTATTGCACAGTATATTTGATTCTTAATTATGAGTTGAATAACACAGGCAAGGGCCCGGACATACGACTCCTACCCGCCGCTCGGCTCGTTGACGGGCAAACCTTGAGGAACGCAACCTCTGCGCCGCTTGTCCACTCTAGGGGCTTTGCCAAAGCATCCACGGGTTGCGTGTAGTTGCAAGGTGCGTTTCTGTTTCAATACTTTCTGACACCCATGGCACGTCAGGGTCCCTCCAGGGCGGTCCTGTGCGGCGCCGTCACCGGCTCCTTCCATTCTAAGTTACTGTTAGAAGACATGTGAACATCTCTAGACAAGGCAGTCGACAGGCACATACCAACCATCAATACTGATTCATGACAAGAAAAAAAGAGGATAAGGCCCTAGGGTGCGGAATCTTATCCAGAACAGAATCTGCTTGGGTAATGTTCGGAACTGCTTGGGGAGTCAGGAGGGTGTTACAGATCATGAAATTTGAAATGGAGTCACGGAGCGTCACTGAACTGAAGTCACGGCAGTCCGAGTGCCTGCGAAACCTGCATGGTCACAATACAGGTTTGCAAATATTAACCAAACGGTATAGTCCAAATGGACAGAGTAGTCCCAGAAGCAAAGCTTATGGGCTCAGAAGAGTCCAGTATTGTGAATCTTCTGGTGTCGCCAACGACACAGAAGATAGTGTTGTGTCAGCAATTCAAAGTAATTTTAACTAGTGTAAGACTTCAATTACTGATTTGCTAGTTTAACATGAAAATGGCGTGTCCTTATCGCATGCAGGAATGCTGGCGGAAGCCAGGTCCGCACAGCCCTTAGAGGGCTCTACCGGCTGTACAACAAGAACATTTAAAATATTCTGTACGGTAAGGGCTAAACCCAAAGAGTCCGGATCTGACGAGTTGGATAAAGCTAAAAAGTTGTGTAAATAACGTGGCAAGCAACGCTTGACCAAAAAAACGTCCTGGAAGGAGCACGTGCTAGATAGAATAAAGCAAACCATGCCAAGGAAAGATAATGGACTGTACCTTCTCTGGATTGATCTACATGAATGCAAAGGGCATAGTAAGTTAAAATATTAGTTATACATCGTTATGATAGTTCAAATGATGTGTTTGTAATCCTTGCTTTAATGTGAATGAGAAGATGTAGTCTCTTATCGTTTCTGCAGAGACAGAGCTCTATGCTTGTTGTTGTCCAAACCTGGTCAAATGAGCGATCGCGTCTGTCATGCACTTGACTGCAGCCCCAAACAAAAGGTCAATTTCAAATCAGCAAATAAGGCTTGATAGAAGAACCTTTGAGAATTTTACTCAAATATTTGCATTGCATTACAGCAAGGATTACAAACACATCATTTGAATTAACATAACGATGTATAACTAAGCTTTTAACTTACTCTGCCCTTTGCATTTCTGGAGATCACTCCAGAGAAGGTACAGTCCATTCTCTTTCCTTTGCATGCTTTTCTTTATTCTATCTAGCACGTGCTTCTTCTAGGACGTTTTTTTGTCAAGCGTTGCGTGCCACGTTGTTTACACAACTTTTTAGCTTTATCCAACTCGTCAGAGCCAGATTCTTTGGGTTCAGCCCTTACCGTGCAAAATATTTTAAATTTTCTTGTTGCACAGCCCCGTAGAGCCCTCTTGGGGCTGTGCGGACCTGGCTTCCGCCAGCATTCCTGCATGCGATAAGGACACCCCATATTCATCTTTAACTAGCAAAGCAGTAATTGAAGTCTTACACTTGGTAAAATTGCTTAGAATTGCTGACACAACACTATCTTCTGTGTCGTTGGGCGACACCATAAGATTCACAATACTGGACTCTTCTGAGCCCATAAGCTTTGCTTGTTGGACTACTCTGTCCATTACGATTATACCACTTGGTTAATGTATTTACAAACATGTATTGTGACCATGCAGGTTTCGCGGGCACTCGGACTGCCGTGACTTCAGTTCAGTGACGCTCCGTGACTCCATTTCAAATTTCATGATCTGTAACACCCTCCTGACTCCCCAAGCAGTCCCGAACATGACCCAAGCAGATTCTGTTGTGGATAAGATTCCGCACCCTAGGGCCTTATCCTCTTTGTTTCTTGTCATGAATCAGTATTGATGGTTGGTATGTGCCTGTCGACTGCCTTGTCTAGAGATGTTCACATGTCTTCTAACAGTAACTTAGAATGTAAGGAGCCGGTGACGGCGCCGCACAGGACCGCCCAGGATGGACCCTGACGTGCCATGGGTGTCAGAAAGTATTGAAACAGAAACACACCCTGCAACTACACGCAACCCGTGGATGCTTTGGCAAAGCCCCTAGAGTGGACAAGCGGCGCAGAGGTTGCGTTCCTCAAGGTTTGCCTCTCAACTAGCCGAGCGGCGGGTAGGAGCCGTATGTCCGGGCCCTTGCCTGTGTTGTTCAACTCATAATTCAGAATCAAATATACTGTGCAAAATCCAAAGCTGTTGAGCTCTGCGTTGGGCCGAAGGCTTATCACCGCGGGCTTATCACCGCACACAGGAGAAAACTTACCTGGTCACGGTGTTGTCCGTGTACGACTTCCTTACGAGCTCTGCTTACCACGAGTCGTGGTCCACGACCCAAATAATACAATGTTGAGCTCTGCCCTCTCGGCAGTTCAGATACTGCGGGACCTCCAACAAGTAATGTAATCATTGCGGGCATTGAATATGCGGGAGACCGGTCGAATCCAAGGCTTCACCAAGCGCAAAGCCAGGGAACGAGGGGCCAAGCGCAAATGGTGA
>KV908559.1:87954-105454 GCA_002005505.1 Botryococcus braunii
CTACAACAGTCCTCGTCATGAAATGAGCGGAGCGTTGCAAGCACGAACAAGCTGTACGGTAAGTCGAATTGCTTTAGAATATTTACGTGTATTGGGGCGGCGGTACTACCTCGTCATCGAAGTTGGCGACCGCCCTTCATCCCCACAAATTGGCATTTCGATTCTGCCAGCCACCTGATGTTCTTTTTAAGGAGAATATAACAAGATTATGGGTAGCCGTTTTCCTTTTGTCGAACATGAGCACCTTGCTGTTCATATCGTGATTCCTCCGGTAAATACTTTCAGTCTCCATAAGCAGTGGAACCTAGCCCACCTCCTTCAAATATGCTTATATGGAAGGAGGGAAGGGGCCAGGTGGAGGGAGTCAAAGTCGAAGTGGGTTTGAAGGATAGCTGCAGAAAAGTCTAAGGGACATCACACCTTGGGCCTTTTAGGGAGCAGTGCTCGTTGTTACCCATATGTCATGTACTGACTGTGGGATACTAGGACCAAGATAAGTTTCCTTCCCCAGGGTGCAAGAGGAGGGTGAGAGACAATACGCAGGGACGCACGTACACACACACACACACACACAACACACACACACACACACACACACACACACACACACACACACATACACACACACACACACACATTACACACACACACACACACGCACACGCACACGCACACAGAGCGCGCACGAGAGAGAGAGAGAGAGAGAGAGAGAGAGAGAGAGAGAGAGAGAGAGAGAGAGAGAGAGAGAGAGAGAGAGAGAGGAGAGAGAGAGAGAGAGAGAGAGAGAGAGAGAGAGAGAGAGAGAGAGAGAGAGAGAGAGAGAGAGAGAGGGGGGGGGGGGGAGGGAGGGGGGGTGGCGAGGCAGGCGGGGTAGGTTTTTAACACCAGAGAGCAGGTATGAGAGAATAATGGGAATTGGACCACCTTCTTCTTGGAAATCGGTATGCATTAGCTGCTAATGAGACCCCATCTAAAAGGCCTTAGACTCCAGGGGGTCGAGGCATCACCCCCGTGGGAAGGACCGCGATAGGCAGTCGGTGCGTCGGCAAGGTAGGAGCAAGAACCCGCATGGGATGTTCGACAAGTAGCCATGCCCCGAATGTATGTTTGTCACGGCGGTAAGTATGAGGAGACCGTCAGAGGGTTGGAGGGAGGAAGGAAGGGAAGGAAAGAGCGAGGGAAGGGGCGGGATGGTGTGAGGAAGATAGGAACGGAGGAAGAAAGAGGGCGGAGAAAGTGGCTGGGGGGGGGGGGGATAGATGGGATGCGTCATTGTTGGGGGAGAGGGGGGGTGGAGGGGATTAGGGGTGGCTGTCAAAACTGGAGGGTCACGTGGTGCGTCCATGCACTTTCGGAATGAGATCGCAGTTCTGGATAAGCGTTCCTTACGTTGATAAGCTCGTTCTGGGGTGCACGGCTGCAGGGACCATGTGGATGCAGCCCAGGCAGGCCACCTGCACTGCCTTGGCCAATTCTGTAAGGAGGGAGTGTTTCTTCCTCTCAACAGCCCAGACTGGGCGTCAGCAGGAGAATCCAGAAAGTGCCAAGTTTTTGAAGCAGCGATAGCAGGCTGCAGCACCGGCCATGCAAACGTACTCGCCTGGCTCTTTCTCACTGGATGGCCGTCCGACATCGAGACAATACACCGCTGGGACACGCAAGACCTCTGGGAGCAGCACGAGGATTTTGCAAAGGCGTTTCCTGGGTTGAGGATCGACAGCGAGCCATTCGACCTCGAGTACAAGCTGTGTTGCTGTGCGGTGCAGCAATCAACATCAACATGTTTGGAGACGCTGCTCGATGTGGGTTGTCGCTCAGTGTGGATCTGCCGCATTGCGGCGCGTGAGGGGAAGGCTGACTTCCTGGCCTTGGCGGCAAGGCCAGGAAGCGAGGATGCCCCTGCGACTATTGGGTCTGGAAGTTTGCGGCCAGCACCGGCAAGCTTGCAGTGCTGGAGTTGCTGGCATCTGATCACGCTATGTGCAGCATTTGGAAAGAGGCTTGCAAAAAACTTTGCTCCTGGGGGAGTTGCTTGCTTTGGCTGCATCAGACGGCCAGTGGGAGTGCATTCAGATTTTGGAAAGGTGTGGACCAGGGCCTCGGCGTTTTAAGTGACCACTCTGCTGTTATATAGCAGGACTTCCTGCAGGTTTATGTTATATTTGGGAGATCCCAGCCTCGTGCACTCTCTCCCTCCCTTTGTACCAACAAACACGGGGCGTTGCCATCTGTTCACAGACATTCAGTGGGGAAACCACGAGCGTTGAGGAACAGGGTTGGCACTTGCTGCCATTCTGAGCTCCCGCACTCCTTGGCTGTGGTGGAATTTTTGCCGCCGTGGCAATCGACAAAGTGGGCACGCATGCGGAAAACATTTGCTGTCTTCCAAAGTTTGTTTTGTCATGGGGTCTGCAGAGTTGGCTGTGGAGAGCGGTGGATGGCAGCTGATAGTGCGGCTCGTTCAGGCCAGCTCGAAATCCTCCAGAATCTGGTTCACCTGGATGCGAGTCTCTTGGAGCGCCCCGAATTGTTCATTGCTGCAGCCCAGGGTGGAAGCCTCGCCTGCTTGGAGTTCCTGGAGCAGGCTGGCTGCCCGTGGGACAAACGGGCGGCAATCTCGGCAGCAGGCTCCAGGAGCTCAGAGGCCCTCCGCTACTGCCTCAAGCGGAGTGGACGGCAGCATCGGGACGGGGACTTGGCATCTTGCATGGATCAGGCAATCAGGTCCAGAAGCCCTGCCTGCATGCAGGCTCTGTATGACAGCGGGTACCAGTGCCCAGCCGCAGAGAGTTGTTCCCACCCGGTCCGTCTGGCAATCGAGTACAACAGTTTGGCGTGCGCACAGCTCGCAGTACAGCGCAGCGGTCCACCGCAGTTGCAGACACGGGACGTTGGGAAAGCTGTTATATGTGGAGAGGAGATGCTTCAGCTTGTGCATGGGATGGGGGGTACATTGGACAGCAAGGCAGCCGAAATTGCAGCAGATGCAGGCCAAGTTGGTGCCTTGCGGTACGCATTCCAGCAAGGTGCCCCTTTGTCCGTAAACACAATTAGACGCGCGGTAGACGGGGGTTCGGTGGAGTGTGTGAAATGCGCGTTCGAGCACAGCCTCCCTGTTAGCTTTCCTGTGGCTTCTTGTCGGCCTCCAAGAATATGTTCCACAACATGGGACGTTGTCATTCCGTGCTTCCAGATGCTGCGGTATGTCTGCGAGGTAATGCGCCCCCCATGGGTGCAGCAATTCCTTGCATGTGCGGCACGTTCCCTTGCCCGTTCAAAGTCGAAGGGGGGAAAGGATGGGTGGAAGATTTGCCTTTACATGGCACAGAAGATGAAGGGCTTAATGCCGCAGCCGCTGGATGAGCTGGTCCGGGTGAGGAGGGAGAGGGCCTGAGCCCTTGCGAGGGTCTTTTATAAAGCGAAGCAGCTGGCCCAAGCTGGGGGGCCCCCGCCGTCGCTGGCATTGTGGAGGCCATGGACAGAGTGCCCTGCGAGTTGCGGGAGCGCATTGCCTTTGAGGCCCACCTGATCTGCCCCAAGTCTCAGTTAGGGCCTTTATAGGCTTGCAGGCTATACCCAGCCGCTTTCCAGATTGACTTGAGAAGATTGTACGTGTCACGAGATTTGCTTAGTTTTTTTCCCCTCAGTTGGAAGCTTGTAGGATAAAACCTGCATGCAAGTTGTATACGGGGCAATAGGGGCGCTCAACAACCGACGCACACATTGGCAACAGGTTTTTCTGAAGGATTATTTGCGATGTTTGAGTCCCTGTGTCACCCAAATAGTTGTAGAAGTCTGCAATCGGGTGGTTGAGTACCATTAGTCAAGGCATAGCTCAGCGCGTCGGGTTCAGCATATAGACGATTCATCCCGGGATGGTGCCCTTGAGCCACATTCTGAATCTGGCGGGAGTATTGGGAAGGATGGCAGACGCAGTCAGTCCACCGGTGTACATAATGGGATGTGTTTGCGTGACCAAATTTCTGAAATGCTCTCTTGCTAGGTTCTGGTCGGCCCCTTACCCCGATTCGGGCGCCTAGACGTAACACACCGGTCCCTATCATAGTTTATGGATCATGTAAGAAAGCATGGTCGAGTCATGTGTGTGTGTTTGTGTGTGTATATGTGTGTGTGTGTGTGTATGTCTGTGTGTGTGTGTGTGTGTGTGTGTGTGCGCACGCGCGTGCGCGTGCACGCGCGAGTGTGTGTACGTCCATGTGTACGTGGCTCTCTCTCTCTCTCTCTCTCTCTCTCTCTCTCTCTCTCTCTCTCTCTCTCTCTCTCTCTCTCTCTCTCTCTCTCTCTCTCTCTCTCTCTCTCTCTCTCCCCCCCCCCCTTGGTTTCTCACCACTCCCCTTTGTTTTAGGCCCGTAGATTCCGTTACCTGCATGCACGATTTATGGTGTGGGGTTAGGATAGGCTTCACTCTTTCTTCTAAGGACTTCTTATCCTTTCGAGAGGGCACGGACCGTGTCCTCTCGACATGAAGGCTCTTCTGCATCTTCGTCTCTGACAGTGTTAGTGACAGGCCCCGTGCCACCCTCTTGGGGATACTTCCTTCGCTTCTTGGGAGGGACAACGACGGAGACCCTGCAGGGTCGCAGTACCAGGACCGGAAGGAATGAGAATGTTATGATAGTACACGTGTACCGTCCTCGCAAATAGATCTGTCGTGGCTTGTCGGTCCCTTTTATAGCTACTTTTGTACGAACCGATGGACTCCATCGGATGGAGTCGTGGATTGCAAATAGGCCGAATTACAAACCCGTGGGACCGTCCGGGCCACAAGATCGGAGGCCTTAATTTTCTGCAAATTGATTAGTTATCGACGATAAGTCCTTTGCCAGATGCCAATCATCATTGCCGTTTGAAAATTGTACCGCTCTTTCACGGAAGCTACCCCTCATCCAGCAAAAGCAAGTTGAAACTGAGCCTCACTTTGGAAAACCTCCAAAGGGAATTTTGAATGCTATAGAGAATGGTGGAAATAGATGTCGCAATTGCGGGGGGTGGTCCGGCAGGCCTGGCAGTTGCCAACGCAATTCGTTCGGTGTACGGCGACAGTGTTATTGTGAAGGTAATGCCTGTTTAGATTATCATTAGCATCGACTAATCGATTAATTAACGGATGTGTCTATGCTCATGAAATTCTGGTCAGTGTTTGGGGTTGCTGTCAGGTTTTAACTTGCAGCCTCGGAGGAGTTGCGCAGGTGTTCGAAAGCAATGCTGCAAATTCCGTTGAGGGGTCAGTTGTATTGATGAATCTCAATGGCCAAGCAGCTATCGAAGCGATTGATCCTGTCCTTTTGCAGAGGTAAGTAGTTATGAAAGCAGGACCCTGTACCTGTACGGCGACAATCACCGACCGAGCACTTGCGAAGTCACTGGCATATCTCTAACATACGAGGGCATGTTGATGTAGAATGCAGGATCAGGCAGTATATATGGAGCATAGAGAGAACGGTTCAACACTCTTCAACCGTGAAGGACAGGAGATGGAGATGAAACCTCGCCTGTCCCCAGATGGGAAGCCTGCTGTCACAGGCTTTTCGAAGGAGTTCAAAGAAATGTGAGCATATTTGTTGTTGTTTAGAGCAATACCGCTCAGAACTGGAGGGTTGTTTGTTCTATTTTGGTTAATTCATCAGGAATCCCTGTGTTGTGTGTATAGCCTTTCCTGGTGTGTCCACTTTTGTTCGTACAGGAATCAACCCCTGGATTCCTTGAAGTGTAGTGTACACAGTTAGATTCGTGCACTGCAAGACCAGAAACCGCACCAGGTAGTCAGGGTGTCTACAGATGGTTGTTCCTCTCATCACTGGATATGTTTGTGCATGTGTCTTTGCCTGGCAGGGTGCCACTCCGACAGAGACAGTTACAAGCTTGTAATATACCATCAATCTATGGTGATTTTGTTTCATACCTGGGTGCTGGTTTACACTCTTCAAGGCTTAGAGCAGCGTCACCAGTGTCGACCCTGATTTCCACGCTTGAAAATAGAAAAGCAGTGCTGATGTTAGAAGGACAGAAATTATGTTGGCTCCTATGTCAAAGTTCGTTTTGAGGCTGGGTTATGTGCATAAGGAAGCAAGCTAAAGAGGTTAATGCCCTCCTGCATCTCACGTCCTAATCCTGATTGTGGGCACTACAGATACGGACGAAACTTCTTCATCTTGGGCTGGCATGAAATCCGACAAGTTCTCTACGAGAACTTGCCAGCAGACACTGTGGAGCATGGCCGCCGGGTGACTGGCTATGAAGATGATGGGAGTGGCTTCATACGCCTCAAGTTCAAGGTACAGCAACGTCTTCTTGGGTTCTGTATTTCATTGCCCTCACGACGAGATGGGAGGGACATGCGGCTGGGTCTATCATTTCAATACGCATCAAATGAGAGGGAAAGGAGAGGCCAACTCGAAGGCCATTGATAACCATTTTACAACGTGTATCTTGCAGGGGTGAGGGTGTCAAGAGAAGTCCATTGTGTATCACAGAGTATTCGCCAAGGCAGTCAAACACGGCGAAAAAATCACGGTGTCTTAGGCTCCTCAGCAAAAAGGAAACTAGTGCATTCACTTTGGAGAGCACAGATGCATGTGCACCTGGTTTTTTGTGCTTCATAGGTCCGGGTTGAGTAAACTCGTGCCTGGCTACCGTCGACTCTGCTTCAGGCGTGGCAGTCTAGCAGTTCTGTCACAGTAGTGACAGTCTCCCATCATAACATTTTAATAGATAAGGAATCCTCATTCATATTGTTTTGTGCATCAATTTGGGCCTGCAGCTTACCACAGCGATGGCAGCTGATCTTCAGCCTCTAGAGGCTGAAGAACAGCTGCCACCGCTGTGGTAAGCTGCTGGCCCAAATTGATGAAAGAAACCATGTGAATGAGGATTCTTTTTCCTTGGTGGCAAGTATAAACTACCACCAAAATTACAGATTTCTTTGGGATCCCAATGTGTGTTCTCCTTTGAACAGGATGAGGAGGGAGAGGAGGTGAGGGCGCGGATATTGATCGGGGCAGATGGATACCGCTCCCGTATAAGAAGGCAGCTCCTGGCAGATGGCGACCCGGAGTTCCAAAACCTTGTCATGTGGAGGGCACGAGTGCCCCTTTCCCTCTCCGAGCCCGGCTTCAAAACAAGCACGTGCGTTTCTTCCGTTTTCAAGAGACCTCTGTCAGCCCTTCCTTCCCTTCCTCCGCTACTCCCTTCTCCCCTCACCCCATGCTCTCTCTCTCTCTCTCTCTCTCTCTCTCCTCTCTCTCTCTCTCTCTCTCTCTCTCTTCTCTCTCTCTCTCTCTCTCTCTCTCTCTCTCTCCTCTCTCTCTCTCTCTCTCTCCTCTCTCTCTCTCTCTCTCTCTCTCTCTCCTCCTCTCTCTCTCCTCTCTCTCTCTCTCTCTCTCTCTCTGGGTGTCTCTCTCTCCCCTCCCCCCTCCTCTCCCTCCTCCTCCCTCCCTCCTCTCCTCTCTCTCTCCTCTCTCTCTCTCTCTCTCTCTCTCTCTCTCTTCTCTCTCTCTCTTGTGTGTGTGTGTGTGTGTGTGTGTGTGTGTGTGTGTGTGTGTGTGGGGGGGGGGTTAGTGAACTAGCCGCCTGTAGTACATTGTCATGATGCGAGCCAGTGAGATTTCAAGAAAGTCGTACCTAACGCTCACAGATTAGCTTTCGCCCTTGAGTCACTATCAGAGATGGCTACTGCACTTGCTCATGTTATAGGAGTTAACACAGAGGTGGGACTTTGGGACTGTGGGAGCCCACATCTACTGTTCCATACTTCAGGTAGGTCTTTGTGTGTGGTCTGACAGTGGGGATTTGGGAAAGTTGATTTCATATGACCTACTTCTTTGATTCAGGCATTTTAACCCTCTCCCTGTGTGTTGGTTTGGGGATTGGGAAAGGGGCAGGAGCGCTGGAAGTTCATATCCCATCAGGTTCTTGCAGGAAACTGGGATTCAATGAAGGTTGATTCGAACCCTTTTACCATCATTTGAAAAAGTTAATTGACATGCCTACAATGAAACGGCTGGAGAGTCCAGGTGCTAACCCTTTGAATGTCCGTGTGGACGCAGGTGGTGGAGGGATGGGGACGTTGCACCCAGTCCGATTGTTCGCTTCATTGCTTTTGTAAAGATGACCGCAGACTCCGCAGCCCTTGTTGTCAGTAAGCCTATCTCTTTTCCTGTTGGCCCGCCAGGCTAGAAACTGTCCCTCTGTTAGTACCTGTTAAACACACCAAGTTTTAATTCATGTCAACACTCACAGTCTGAAAGTCAGTCCTGAAGGTTCAATTGATGAATTTCTAAAGGAAGGACAAGTAATCGGATCAGTTTTTTGGAAGGAATTGGAAGCTCGCAAAGTCAGTCCAAATATTGAGATGCACCCTGAAAGGATGGATCCCTCCTAGTTTAGAAGGAGGTGCACCTCTTCGCCTGGGTGGAAGGCTCTGTAAAAGTCATGCTTGTGCACATCCCATGTGGCAGGGAGGAAAGGGATGTCAGGGTTCCCCGGGAGAGGGAAAGGGGGGGGGGGCGAAGAGGGATATCCAAAGCTCGACTTTCAAACTGTGCAGGAAGAACATGTGCGGCTATGTTTATCCGTTTGCACACCCCATAAGTTAGTAGTTGTGGCTGCAGTGGCAGTCATTTACAGATGATTCTTAATCAGCAGAGGATCGATTCGAGTTTGGGTGTGTGCATATCTGTCTTGGATCCAAGCAGGGGATATATCGGGTTGGACCAGCATACCCTGTTTGTCCAGCTTGCACAGATGGCTTAGGCAATGAAGCTGTTAAATTTAACAACAATCCCCAGAAAATACTTTGGAGGGGAGGGAGCGTCTTTTTGATTGTTTGGAGGTCAATGTCAGGTGGCTGGGAGGAGCTTTAGTTCATACGTTAATCTTGCTCTGACTTTCAGACGAAGCCCATGCGGCACTTTTCAAGAAGGGCAAGATTGTACAGTGATCCTTCCCATTAGAGGAAGAGCAAGAGATCTCTCGAGTGTTTGGTCAGCCAAACGCTTCATCTTCCTCTCCTTTATTTAAAGGCTCCATCCGTAAGTTGATGGGAAGATGTGAGGTTGACAACTGAAGCAAACTCCTCGGGAAGGCTAGAGGTTGAAGACTGAGAAGAAGGGGTAAAGATGACGAATACCATTTGAGATGGGTGACTGAGAGGAAGGGGTGACGATGAGGAATACCATTTGAGGTTGATGACTGCAGGGGAAGGGGTAAAGATGAACAGTTCAAATTGCAAGAGTGCTGCTTTGCGCATCTCTGCGCACACAGAGTGGCCTGCAGGGGCCATGCCAGAAGGGTCGAGATGATGATGGAGGGTAGGAGATTCGTCTGAAGCTTACACCTGGCCGACATGATCTTCTGTGTTCCAGAAGACTTGGCGCATGCAGCGTGTTTTATCAAACGAGTTCATTAAGGTTAAGACTCTGTCCTGAGGCATTGAGGGGCTGATGGGGTCCACCTATGAGAAGTGGTTCTCACACAAGGGGGTCGATCAAGAAGGGTGGAATGCTGATAGGTTCAGGGTAGGCGATTTGTCTCATAAGCTTAAACCCGGCCGACGCGATCATGAACGTTCCAGAAGCCGGGGAGTCCAAGCCGAGGCATGGGTGGGGCTGGTGCAGGTTCACCCATCGCGGAAATGAAGAAGAGAGGAGTGGAGTACGATCCCACGAAGGCTTCCACGTCATCTATCCAGTCTGACGGGGTCGACCGTCACTTCAAGGAGCGCTGCTTGGCAACTATCGAGGACTTCGATCCCCGGGTTCTCCGCTTGATAGAAGCCATCGACGCCGACCGCTTCACTGAGCACGGCCTTTTCAAACGCGACATCAACCTGTTGCCTGATGAGGTGCTCCGCCTCCCGGGGCTAGGCCTGATGAGGGTTTAGAGTTTAATGTTTCGTAAGCGTCTCTCCACTGAAGAAACTTAGTATGTGCGCATCCATGTGCGCCTTAAGCAATGTTGCTGCCTTCCTTAATTGGGTGGGCTTGCATGTCACACCAGGGTGCCAGGCATTTACACAAGCGTGACAGGCGCATACATGTGTACATGGTGACCATTGTTACAGGCATTATCAAGTGTGACAAGCCCTTATAAACGCACACGGAAACCATGTAAACTCGCAAGTGTCACGGGCACTTACTCGCAAGTGTACATATTGACAGGCACCTCACCAGCCGTTTGAAAGACTGAAGTTATCTGAGGGATAGGAAGGATGCTTCAGTCATGTTGCAGAGTGAGTGAGAGATCTGAGCAATGTGTAGATAGGCGCAGGGCTTTGGGAGAGGTGGAGTAACGCTGGTCGGAGATGCCACCCACATGGGTCCCCCTAATGGGCTGGGAGTGAATTTGGCCATGGAAGATGCCGCAGTCCTGGGTCAGAATTTGCGCCTTCATGGCATCACTCTGGAGGCTCTCCGCAGGTAATTCATTATGCTTACACGCATGTGGACCTCCCCCGCACGACCGTGCATCCTGTGTGTGTGTGCGCGCGCGCGCGCGTGGGGTTGCGTGTGCAACCGCGCGTGCGGGCTCTCTTTCTCTCTCTCTCTCTCTATCTCTCTCTCTCTCTCTCTCTCTCTCTCTCTCTCTCTCTCTCTCTCTCACACACACACACTCTCTCACTCTCTCTCTCTCTCTCTCTCTCTCTCTCTCTCTCTCTCTCTCCCTCTCTCTCTCTCTCTCTCTCTCTCTCTGTCTGTCTCTGTCTCTATCTCTCTCTGTGTGTCTGTGTGTGTGTGTGTGTGTGTGTGCGCGTGCGCACGTGTGCGTGTGCGCGCGCGCGTGCGTGCGTGTGTGTGTGTGTGTGTGTGTGTGTCTGTCTGTGTGTGTGTGTCTGTGTCTGTGTGTGTGTGTGTGTGTGTGTGTGTGTGTGTGTGTGTGTGTGTGTGTGTGTGTGTGTGTGTGTGCGTGTGCGCACGCACATGCACATGATGAAACTCGTCGGCTGTTCAACGCAGCGGACAGCGGCATTGCTTATATGGATAACATCAACGTGTCTTGAGTCTATTGTGAACTTAAAATCGGATTTTGGTTTGTAAATCGATGCAGGTATGAAGCGGAGCGGGTGCCCCGGGTGAAGGAGATCCTCAGCAAGACGTCCGAATTTGCTGAAACACAGGAGAAGATTGACTTGTTGTACAAAGCCAGCTTCCCATCGCTCAAGGCAAGAGTTTGATCACACACCCGTTTGCAAAAGCATGAACAGTATATGCCCGCACCCTCATGATGATGCCAGCTGGTGTCACTCCCATGGCGCCAGCTGGGTGTCTGGCAACATCTGTTAACATGTTGCAGGGGACATCAGGCTGTGGGCCTGATGTGGCCGAAACCGTTGTGGATGTTCTTATCAGTGGTAGTCACAAGTCTACCCCCACACATAAACCCAGGAGTGCACGTATCACCTGATGCATGTTGTTTCTCCATATCTGCCCAATTACGGGCTCATGCGAAGCGTCCCGTTTTGCTTTTGAATCGTGATGGATCTCATTGGGAATTTATGTTGGGAAACACGTTCTGTGTGTGCGCTTGGCCTTTCTGACGAGATTGAATTTTGCAAAATGGGAAAGTCCCAAGCTTTTCCGCTAAAGATTTAGAGTCTCTCAAGATTCGCCCCTCCAGGGGTCCAGAGACTCGCTGGCACTGCAGGGTTCCTCTTTAAAGAATCTACTTTTACATATATAAGTCATGTAATACGGACCGAATATAATACATATGTCTAGCCGTGACATGTGGATAGAGTATCCTTGCACAGTACCACTCCAGTGCAGCTTCTGCATGTCGAAGTCTTCCTTAAGGAAAAACCGAGGGGCGGGTGGGTATGAGTGGAAAACGTAGAGGGAATGTTTTGTGTTGATGAAGAGGGAAGGCTAATGCCCCTAAGACAAACCGAAAACGGAATTGAATACAGCTGACCTTGGCTTTTATCTTTCGACAGACGCTATCATGGTTTCAGAGCATGCTCCTCAAGTGAACATAGGTCCTTGCTCGCGGGTGTGGTCGAGAAATCCCATCTGAGTGTCCTGGGAGGCACTACAAGGGAGTAGCAGCAGATGCGAATTGCACGCAAGCCATGGGCAACATATTGCAACAGCGTTGCACGTGTCATTTGCAGGCGCACCGACCGCAGTGCACCACGTGGTTAGCTATTCGACAGACGTCTGTGGAAGTACTTCCCCAACTAGTGCCATCGTGCTTCGACCTTACGGCCAATTGCAATTGCGGATACGCTTTAAAAGCAAGGTTGGGCTCTTTCGCAGGTGCCCGTCGCCGTTGGAGCAGCAAACAATGGCCTGGAACATCAAAAGTTGCCGACGGTGGCTGTACATCGAACGGGGCTTACCTCCACCAATGTCTCACAGCAGTTGCCACGAACCAAACAACTTAGTTGCCATTGGGTGAAGGGGAGCATGAGAAATTTGAGTCCCACGTATCTGATGCGATCCACGTCTGTGGCTCTTGGGCATGCTCATGATGGCCAGCATTTCAGGAGAAGGCGATCGAACCCTTCAAATACAGGACACTGCGTCTCACAAATTGGAGTACGTTTTACAGTTACAACTCTGCCTTTATGAATTAAGAAGAAAACGGTTACATGGCGTCGTTTTAAAAAGGCATGCGAAGAGATGGTCACTTCATGTTGCCTTGCCTCCAGACAGGTGTACCCTCTAGAGATCTCAAGCCTTGAGAATGGGGAGGCATATAATCGAAACGCAACATTGAGTCAATCTGTTTTCCTAGGACAATTTCTGCCTGCAGACTAAGGAGAATTGCGGTTATTTCTCCCAATCAGCTTCCCTACGGCGAATAATCTGACAGCTGTTAGGTTATTGGCTTAGCCTGATTGTATAAGTCAAGACGACACGTGGCCAGCATCTAACAACGCAGTAGTAATCCGCCGTTGCAATTGCCAGTGTGCAGGGTCAGGACAGTCCTGAAGTCAGTCACTTCGAAGTCTGGAAGGAATTCCTGGCCAGGCAGTGCCATGGCAGCAAGCACAGAGAGGAGGGATCCGGAGGGGGGGCGTCCGCGTGAGCGGGGAAAGGAAATTTAAAATATTTGGTAGTGCGTATACATATGAGCCAAGGACATGCATATGCCTCTCATGGATTGTGTATTTCATGGTCAAATAAGATTCCGCAGCTGCAGGTGTGAATTAAAGGAGTATTAACGGTGGTCAAGTAATTATTAGACTCAGCCGCACGCGTGCGTTGATACACGTATCTTGTCCATGCATTCATTCGAATAATTAGGGCTTAGGGTTTAAAAACCTTCTCCATTCGACTGATTGCATTCATATATTTCTTTACGAGTTTACAACATGTAAGACGATGGTGCAGGCCTGTGTTTAAACGTAAAACTCCCGTCAACTTTGGCTATGATACCATCTCCGGATATGCCTTGACCAAGGCTTCAGCAGCTTTTGACTAAACCAGCTCTGCGCAACATGTCCAAAGAGTGCGGTGCGGAAAATCTCCATCTGCCTTTGGGGTTCCGGCCGGCTTCGCCTAACAATCACCTCACATTAGTGATATTTGCCCATATATCCCTATACAGACGTCCCCCTTTCCCATCCCTTCTTGCCATCCCTGCTCGGAACCTGAACACATCGCCGAAGATGGGATCCCACCGAGAGTGGGAAGTTATTAGCCACATTATCATGACGACACCTCCCTTCAACAAGCAAAGCGTTGTGATTCCAGCCATCCTCTGAAGCACGATTTGGTGTAGCATGCATAGGCTCATATGGGTTCATGAAACGGCCTGGCCGGGGTTGTCTGCTAGTGGATGTAATATTTCCTTCCTTCCTGCCGTCCTTCCTTCCTTCCTTCAGCTGCATTTGCGCTGTGGTGCAACATGTCTGTAGTTGCAGCCGCACGTATGTCATATCCAGCGCTGCAAATGTAGCTGCTTGAGGCTAGCATCAAAGCGGGGAGACGATGAAGGTTGCATGTTGTGGTCGAGGGCTGCCCTCAAGAGATTCCACCTGGCCAACCAATCATTCTCGCATAAGGGTGTATATTCTATAAAGTTAAAACACACGTATTCCTTCTGTGGTGCGTATTTTGCTGCAGAGGCTTCCAGCATCCAAGCACACGCTGTCTCAAATTTGTTTAAGCAAATGGGGCGAGGCGGAAAAGTGCCCACAGGCGCAAAAAACGGGGCCTGAAAAACATTTCCATACAGCCCAACACTTCAAAGGCGAATATGGGGAGGAACCTACTTGTAAAGGCTCGAACCGCGTCAACCAGATGAGGCGTTCCTTTTGCTCGTCATTTCTAAAGTCATGGAAATCTCTGATGATCTCCTTTACACGTGGTCCCCTTTCTGCCTCATACCTGCGCATTAGTGTGGAGTTATCTTAGAGACTTGTGCGCACCAGCATGATGAGATGTTTTCTTTACAATATAGAGCCAGGCATCTTATGTTCATGATTGGTATACCCACCGGAAATGGAGTTAAGATGTTTGTTTGGCTTTGTCGCATTGTTGAATTCGAAATGCTCTACCGGCTTTGTGGCATTGCCCGCCTGGCCCATTCCCTTTGCAGGAGGGGGGAGATGTAGCATTTCCTAGGGTATAATGCTCTACTAGGGTCCTTGCTCTATGAGTTGCCTAGCTGACCTAGATCAGCAGTACAACCTCGCTCAGATAGTTCGCTCGAATGGTATCGGCGAATACCAATGCAGCGACACAGCAAAGCGGAAGAGGTTTGGCATGAAACAATTCACGAGTCCACGGAAAAGATGTTACATGAATGATCCGAGTGCCCACACTTAAACTCAGGGTCAGTCTAATTATAAGTGTACTGCCACGTACACGTCGAACGGGCAACCGAGCGAACTATCTGAGCGAGGTTGTACTGCGGATCTAGGTCAGCTAGGCAACTCATAGAGCAATGCCAAGGACCCTACTGGAGCATCATACCCTAGAAAATGCTACAGGAGGCCTCCCCAGGGGAGGTTTGGAGTTTAGTCGTTGGGGCGGCTGGCTGTGTCATAATCATGTTAGCGCATTTTGTCTGGTGTGTGAGTATGGCACTGTGGGATGTAAGGGAAGCATTCACAAATTTCCATCTGAGGGCTGCATTCACATCCTTATGGCTGGGTAAATGATTTGCACGTGTTTGAACACTAGCACTCGGATTTTCCATTTGATTTCCACTGCAAGGACCCATCAGAATCAAAACGGGAAACGCATCAAAGGACATCCAGATTAAATCGCCCAATGACATATATCTGCAAGTGCAAGGGCAAGTGTATTTTCATTGGATTACGAACCACCCGTGTTCTGTGACATGAACAAAGTTTAGTCGCATTTTTATCACTGCATATGCCGCCCCAGGGGGCCTCCCACTAGTACTGGGCACAAGGCAAGATGTTCAAGACAGGTCGAAGTCTGAACAACAAGATCAAAAGAGACAGAGGTATTCCCCTACAAGTTCGTCCTTCCCAAAATCCGGCCCCCCTCCATGAATGCGCGCATGTGCGCACAGACGCACAGAAACACTACTTAAACTTCCTCGCTTCCAAATCCCGCCCTCCCTCTATGAATGCACGCGCGCGCGCACACACACACACACACACACACACACACACACACACACACACACACACACACACACACACACACACACACACACACACACACGCGCGCGCACACGCACACACACACACGCACACACACACACACGCACACACGCATACACACACACACACACACACACACACACACACACACACACACACACACACACACACACACACACACACACACACACACACACACACACACCCCACATCTGCTACAGAGCAGGTGGATGGGCTTTGTAGAATGCAAACAAGGACAGCATGCCTGCGAAGAGAGGAAGGGTTCAGTCCACCCTCTCGAATATGGAAAGCGAGCACTGCTGCATCCTCCAATGTCAAGTTGAGCCCTTGGCCATTGGTGGGGCCCACGTGCCACGCGTCTCCCACGAGGGTCACCGGTCCCCTTCCAAAGTCCTTCAAACGAACAATGTTAACATGTTCTTGTCAATTTCCTTCTGGCTTCCAACCCATTCACGTCAAATTACTCTTGCCCGTTAATGACGACCACGACATTGCCCTCTAGAAACTCCATTCAATCCAATGCACCCCTCACATCTGACAATCATAAAAGAATGCATTTATGTAAGAGACGATTGTCCCATGCCACCACCTATTCATCATTTAGCCCCCCATCCTCTTGGTATTGTTAGTCACTACATGTAGTGGTTACAGGGTTGGTATTGTTAGTCACTAGCTGTTTCTATGACGGTGTTACTGTAAGTCATTACATGTTGTGGTTACAGGGGTCGTACCAGTG
The DNA here is from genome assembly GCA_002005505.1 of Botryococcus braunii. Classification (NCBI taxonomy): domain Eukaryota; kingdom Viridiplantae; phylum Chlorophyta; class Trebouxiophyceae; genus Botryococcus; species Botryococcus braunii. The sequence continues at coordinate 104,313 of KV908559.1, forward strand.
CCTTACCCGTAAACCCACGAGGCCGTGCACTGAGTGTAGGGGCAAGGCATGCCATTTCTCTCTATGAGAAATGGCTCAACGTTTTTGCGGTAATCATGCCTGTGCGGCAAACGATAATGAGCAAGGAAGAACGTTTTCTGGAATGAGGAAAGGGGCGGAGGGAACGGTTCTGGTTTCTCCCCTTCTCCCAACCCGGGAGGGCTGTGGGAGGGGGGTCTGCCTAAGGATCCTGAGCCAAATCCTGGAGGACTTCGAATCTAGAAGAGAGATGGGTTGCTCACCGACCCTGGCAAGGAATCCAAAGCAGAAAGATGCATCCATTTGGGTTTCTCACTGTTGCTGGTAAACCTTGCGTAAGGAGTCGACGGAAGGGGCATGGAAAGGGACATGAGAAGGGGCATGGCAAGGGGCATGGACAGGGGTGTGTGAAGGCGCATAGGAAGGGGGATGGGATGGGGAATGACAAGGGGACCAGATTTCTCACCGTCTCCGGCAGTGAGTCCACCGAACGCGTGTAAACACCGTGCTCTGTGAAAGTGGCAGGATCCAGGATATTGTCCAGGATGTTCAGCAAATACGGGTCTGCACCCTCAAACACCTGCAAAAGTACACATCTGCCGTCTCTCGTTGTGTGGGGCTAGAAACCTAGTTAATCCGCCGGCGTGCGGGCGTGCGGGCGGGCGGGTGTGTGTGTGTGTGCGTGTGTGTGTGTGTGTGTGTGTGTGTGTGTGTGTGTGTGTGTGTGTGTGTGTGTGTGTGTGTGTGTGTGTGTGTGTGTGTGTGTGTGTGTGTGTGTGTGCGTGCATGCGTGCGTGCGTGCGTGCGTGCGTGTGCGTGCGTGCGTGCGTGTGTGTGTGTGTGTGTGCGTGCGCGGGCGGGGGCGCGCGTCTATGTACATGTGTGGCACATCGCATTCGTGTCTGCGTCAAGTACAACTTGTGCAATAAGCGAGTGCTCCCCCACGCAGATTCTTGCCATGCACTCACGGGTGGAGCAAGAGGATTCAGCCAGCATGGCCCTGACGCCAGTATGGCCTCTGACATCATGAGGGGTTGGCAGCACACCTTGCGGCAGCGTTGGAGGGCAATTGGGCCGTAGTCGTCTCCCTGGACAGAGGCGCGCCGCTGGGATGGGTCGTAAGA
>KV908559.1:110454-139126 GCA_002005505.1 Botryococcus braunii
TGCAGCACATCTTCTTTGTGCCATGCTCGCGCGCCCCTGCGCGCGCGTGCGTGCCTGCGTCTGTGTGTGTGTGTGTGTGTGTGTGTGTGTGTGTGTGTGTGTGTGTGTGTGTGTGTGTGTGTGTGTGTGTGTGTGTGTGTGTGTGCATGCGTGCCTGGGTGTGCGTGAGTGCATTCCGCAAGGCCGGGAGGAGCAGACACAAGGCAGACGAGGCGTGCGGGCGCGCAGAGTTGCGGGAGGGCCGCAAGTCATGCGTGGACGCCCATGGAGAGAAGGTACCCTGCTGGTTCGCCCGCACGTGCCCCCCCCCCCTCACTCTCTCCCTGCGCCCCTTTCCAATTCTCTCTCCCCCTCCCGCTCTCTCTCTGTTCCTTCCCTCTCCCCCTTCCCCCCCCCCCTTCTCTCCCTGACCTCCCTTCCCCTCCCCGTCTCTCCCTGACCCCCCCTCTTTCCCTTCCCAACCCCTCCCTGCCTCCCTGCCCGCCCGCCGCTCCTCTCTCCCTATCTCAACTCTGGCCCTCTCCGCCACTCCCTCCCTCCCTCTGCCTCTCTATCTCCCTACCTCCCCCCTCCCTCCCTGTCAACTACCTAGCAAGCAGGGGGATTCGACATGCATGGCAATGCCAACATGTAGGAAGACAAGGCAGAAACCAAGACACGATCTGCCTTTCAAATCAGGCAGTTCACACCAGGCTGCAATCGCTGCAAAGCACAGTCTAACTTGCAGGAATACCACTCTGGACAACATCGGTAACCAATTTGATATCAATCGACCCTAAGAATCAATGCCATGCTGAACTCCTGCTATGTAGCTTGCAGCCTTGCCCCATGGATAAAGAGGCAGCCCAAGCTTGAAGCTGCTAACAACTTGAACGCCCTATTCAGATGATTGCCAGTCGTAGTAACAATCTGCCATGCTCAACCTTCACAATCTAGCTTACTGCATTACCCCATGAATAAAGAGGCAGCATGACATATATGCAGACATACCCCAAGCATAGTGCTGCTTTCAGCTCACAAGGCCTGGTCAAAGGACCGCCTTCCCCAACCTAGTAGTTTCCGCAACCCTAGGGTGGCGTTTATGCCGTAATCACGGAAGTAAGAGGACAGCCTTAACTTGCTTGGTAATTCCCTGAATGCCAGGGCGCCTCTTACGCGCATGCACCATGCTTAAAAAGATGCATTTTCTTTGCAAACATTTGCCAGATATCCATGGGAAACCCAAGGGGCACATCCGTCGGCAACCTAAGCCAGGCTGGGGGCCAGGGGTGGGGGGTGCACCTTTCCTTGAAGTTCCTGAGAGCATCCTCATATACATAAGACCACATACAAATGCATGAGCAGCATCCTCTTCTTTTTCATATAACCCCAGATAGTAGTTTTTGTATCGGGTCTGGAGCTGGACAATCCACTTCCCAGTTGCCCGATGGACCGAGACCCCAGGGAACTTTGATTTTCCCCTTGTGAGCGGCCTAGAATGGAGAAGAGCCAGCGCATCTTGAAAGGAGACCAATCCATTCAGTTTCTCCAGTTCTCCACTAGGGAAGGGTTTCCCTCCCTCTCGCCCAATCATGTAACGCATCCTGCTCACACAACACAGCTGAATATGCAAGTGTGTGAAGACAGGAACCATCCATCTATGAGGCGATTCTCTCAAACAAGGGAGCCTCTTGCTGGGAACAAAACTCACTCTTGAAATATGACGAACCAGCAGTGCATGAGTCAAGTCTTGTAGGATTACTAAACCATGTATGTGAGCCCTTGCCTGGCAGGATTAGTAGTACAATAATGTCAGAAGTCTGTTATTTTCAGAAGATCTGGCAAGGGGGGAGGGCAAGAATTGTTATTGCTACTCTGAGTCTTGACATTTGATCTATGCAAACTACAGCAGGTAATACACCTGCAAGGTCAAGGTTGCAGTCTCCACATATGTCGGTCGACATAAACCATATTCATGTTACTAACATTCCTTGTGTGTGGTCCTTTGCAGTGCACGAAGGGGATGTAGTTCAGCCCATACCCAGCTAGCACACTGGCAGCCTCCTCGGCTGTTCGATATGTGGGGGTGTAAAACATCTTTCTGCTTAGTTTCAAGCCACCTCGCCATGAGAATCCTCCAGTCTGACTGTGGACTCCCTTCAGTTCAGGATGGGGGAGATACATGTTCCGTCCCTTACCGACTCGCGCGGCTATAGAAAACATCATCATGGATTGTTACACCGTAACTAACAATATTTTCCGTACCCTTGCTCAGAAAACGCCTTCTGTAATAACGGACAAGGATAATGTCGTGGTCACGGGTGTTAACAAGACTTCCCCGGGGGCCCCTGCAATTCTCCGACCATCATGATGCAAAAGGATAATAAGTGCAATGGAGGAACTCTTCTTCGCCTAAAGTCTTCGCCTAATGTCTTCAACTAAACTAATTTCGGACAAGGCAGAGTTGACATCCGCCGACTTTGCCGATTAGGAAGTCCCTCTCTGAGACTGCTGATCCAGCAGCCGAAGATATCCGAATCTGAGGAGCGAGCTCGATAATCTCTCAGGAAGAAGAAGAGGCTGGTCATTCGCAAATTCGAAAGACAGAAATACATGAGGTACCGGATGCCTACGGCCTTTGTACTGCTAAGCTGCCGTTGCCAAGTCGCCGACTTGAAGTCGGGCCCATGTTTAGTGAACACGCAGCTTATCGCTTCCCATAGTGATGCAACAAATTCCTTTGCATGCGTGTGCAATTTGCTGTTCTCTGTTTTGTGTGTGTGTGTGTGTGTGTGTGTGTGTGTGTGTGTGTGTGTGTGTGTGTGTGTGTGTGTGTGTGTGTGTGTGTGTGTGGCGTGTGCGCTCGCGTTCTGCTCATCCATTTCTTTTGACTTTCCAAAGCTCTGCTTGCTGCAATGGCTTACTAGCCTTACTCGATGCATGTATATGCGAAACCGTTATGATTGATCAATTCATTGGCGCTTGCAATCGTTCCCTGGTGTATGATAGGGCCAAAACCTGCTTGAAGTTGTGGAATCCTTGCATATACGATACCCCGTAACCACACTGCTCTGCCATATGGGTACCCGTAAAGAGGTTGCCCTTCCTGTAGACCTATAGAATCGGTTACCCTGGTCCCAACCGTGATATACATACCAATATCTCTTGAAATACTGTTATGCGTCATGGAGGTTCTTGCGTCGAGCTCCCGTGGTGTCAGCAAGTTCCTCAGGAATGAATCCGCAGTGTAACCGACTAGCATATGGAAGGCTTGCTTCTCATATGGTTCGGATATCATCCTTACTCCTATGTAAATTGTAAATCGCGACCGAACTGTGTGAACTGTTGGGGGGAGGGAGAGGGGGGAGGAATCGCTGATCTTGTTTGCAGGCAATCGAGTGTGTGCCGTTACGACAGATTACCCAAAATGTCATACGAGTTCCTGGGACCCCAACGAATCGTTGTGAAAGGCTGTTTTCATTAAGTATGCAGAGGAATGTATAACTTTAAAGATTCACCCACGTTCTGACAAATTTGTTTAAACTAGGTAGCTCATGGTCACCTCCCTATGCATATATGGCAGGCCTGCGAGCAAAGGACGAGTAAAGTCCGGTCCTTACGAAGCCGGAAGCCTCCGACCCCCACCCGGAATTCTTGTGGAATTTTGTCTCAACCGCAAATCCCAGACCTCCAAGCTGAAACAAGGCTGTACACGCCTCTTTGGGCCCCCCTACAGCGCAATTGAACTTTTGGCAGCATGAGCGGAATCAAAACATATAGTCTCCTCCTTAAGGTCGGAGTCTAAAAAAGGATTTATGATGCGCGTAAAAAGGATGCAAGATGCATGCACATGTGCTCTGGCACCTAGTCGGCAGGACTGTTGGGACAGCGCTTTTACAAAATGTTGCTTGGTTCATTGCCATTTGTTATGTCGAGAACAACATCTATAATCAATATTTCTGGATGGGCCCCTGAAGAACGTGGATGAACGCGCATGCCAGCCCTGGCATGCGCGTTCCCCTAGGGGCGGACATTCCACTGCAATTGCAGTTGCAAATGCAAGTCATCCTTGGGCTAGGAACAAGCTTCAGGTCTTCACAATTGTATGAATATGGCTTGCTTGGAACATCGCCAGTGCAAAGCTAGGGCATGCTTTACGTGCGAAAGACAGATCTCTAGAGGGCTATTACTTGTCCTCTACCTGCTGTTCACTGTACGAGTAGCCTCTGACGTTTGATGTGTTCCCAACGTTACGCAAAATTCGTGTGTTCTTATTACATCTGTCCACAAGGACCATTAGATTTGAACCTCGATCTGATGCCCTTGTTGACTGACTCGCGAGAAGATATGAAGGGGTCGCGAGGGAAAATTTATCGCTTTAAAGACCCACATGAATGCTTCAGAGGCATCCTGCTCTTAGTAGTGGATCTATATCCTAGAAAATCGTATCGTCATCCCTTCAGCCATAATGGCTCCAGCTGCAATATTTCCTTCCTTCCTTCCTTCCGTCCTTCCGCCCTTGGCACTAGTACTGAGTTTGCATTGATGCAATTCTAATTCATGTTTACATGCACAGGAGCTAGCTACTCTCCTGCACTTGCCAAAATGGCAATACCAATCACACGCTTTGCAACAAGCTGCAGAAGACAACCTTTAACGCATGTGTCACATCAAAATAAAGAATCCCTCCTTCCCAGATGTCATATATATAGGTGGAGCCGTACAAGGGGGACAACTTTGAAATGCGAGCTGATCAGCGTGGTTGCAAGCAATTCTTGATTTATTAGCCTGCTGATGAGCTTGCTTGAAATCATGTAGCATTTCCCACTAAGCACGTACACTGGCATGTCTTAGGCCCTTCAGCTCTGCGCTCAAATTCACCCGGTGCATCACTTCTTCTAATTCATATTCAAAACAGACGTCCACCAATTCGGACACGTCTGTAGCCAAAAAGAAGGCGATGACCATGGTACATTTGATACTTCCCTTGCACATGCTAGTCGCTGTTAAATCCTAGCCAACCAAGCGTAAACTGATGGAAATTCCCACACATCAAAGGTGATATGACCTCGTTTGTGTTGGGCTCCATAACCAGTCAAGCTAGGGCTTTTAACCAAGTAGTCGACTTGCACCTTTCGAAGGATCGCCATTATGCAAACCCATGTTTGGCTAAGAACACTTGCTGGCTGGCTATTCCCCTGCATCACATACTCTAGCTTGCGGCTTTCTCATAGCGCTCTGGCTTGCTCTGGCCGCTAGCTTGCTCGTGGCGCTCTGCGTTGTGGATACTGATACCATCTGGGTTTCACTGTAGACCGGCGAGAACATGTTCTTCGTAGTTGGCGCCGGCCCCAGCCGCCCAACCTGATGCAGCTGCAGGCTTGTCTGATGGAGCCAGCTGTACAATTGTACATGTGTACATACAAATTTGTCTAAAATACATGTCGCCATGTTTGTTGATCTGAAAGAAGAACTCCTTCCAATTTGCGCCTTGCGCTGTGCACTTTGGCACTTTGCAATTTGATTTTTTCAACAAAGGAATATAACGCATACAGGTGGCCACCACTCTGCTGTATGGCGATGCATCATCGTTCTAGAGCTTTTGATCTAGATCTGTAGCAGGATATCCAAGAATTTCGTCCGCAGTCTTGAAGTTTAACTTGTCCAAGCTGTTCATGCAAAGAATCCGTTAACCAAATACACATAGAAAACATGGATCGACCAGGCATTCACATAAACAGATACACATAAAAGGAAAACGATTGATCCAACCAGGCATCGATACTCACACACTACTAATGCCTTGGCTGGGGAGAAGAGGTAGTCAGCAATGATTATATATCCGTATGTCTTCCATTGCAGTCGTACAACTACATTGGATAATCCTGACAGTGTCCTCCTCCTCGGACTCGGTGGCCTCATGAGATGATGGCACCCGGTCGTGGTCGCTCTAGAGATCTCCCCCATCCTTGACACCAATGCATGTTCATCGAACTGTTTTGCTCCGGCCTATGTCCCATCTATGCCCTTCTAACGTCTGCCACTTCTTGTCCCTCCCACATTCCCCTCCTCAAAATTGCCCCCCTTTTGATTGCTCTGACATCTATCGAAATCTCTCTCCCATGGAGTGATCCACTCCCACAGACCCCATTCTCCTCTCCATCCACTCCTCGAGGGCAGTTCACCCCGTCGTCCTCTCGCCCACGCCCTCGCCCAGGCCCTAGGGCGCCTCCTGCTCCCTCCAGTGGGATCATCGCCTCTCTTAACCCCTCCCCTCTGCCTAGGCCCTCCCCCTCCCCCCCCCCCGGGGGGGCTTCCATGGTCCTCTTTCCTCCCTCTCTAGGGCATCCCGTCTCCCTAGGCCTCTCTCCCTTCTCTCAACCCCCCCCTCCCCCCCCCTCCCTCCCTCCCTCCCTCCCTCTCTCTCTCTCTCTCTCTCTCTCTCTCTCCTCTCTCTCTCTCTCTCTCTCTCCTCTCTCTCTCTCTCTCTCTCTCTCTCTCTCTCTCTCTCTCTCTCTCTCTCTCTCTCTCTCTCTCTCTCTCTCTCTCTCTCTCTCTCTCTCTCTCTGTGTCTCTCCCCCCCCTCCCTCCCTCCCTCCCTCCCTCGCTCGCTCCTTCCCCCCTCGTTCCCTCCCCCTTCCCCCTCTCCCTCCCCCTCCCCCTCCCTCCCTCTCCCCATACCACCCCACCCTCCCTCCCTCCCACCCTCCCTCCCTTCTCTCCCTTCCCCCAAGGGGCCCTCCGGATAGACCCCGACAGGAATCCTCCCCCCAGGGGGCCCGGCGCAAAGTTGTTGAGGTGCATGCACTCCGTCCAGGTTCACTGTCTGTATGTACTCCGTCTCCTTCTCCCCTTCTTTTATATTCGCCTCAATGCTGTGGGGAAGGAGGAAGAAAGGGGTTGGCACCTCCCACCGAGCTCAATAAGCTTCTTATCATATGCTTTAGCGGCCCGCTCCTCAGTTTTGAAGTGTCCCAGAGGATGCATTACATCGTCATACCGGATCTGTGCGCGCCACTTTTTGGTGGGTGGATAGAAGGATGCCCCATTGTATTCTGATGTTTTCTCCGTTGAAGGTAATGGAAAGTCCGGGGGTGGCTCATCTATGTCATTTAATAATTCTGCCCTGCCCAATAAGCTTGCAACCAGTGAGGTTCATAGTAAAGAAGCAATGAGCAAATGCCGGATAATCTGTAACAGTAAAGAATCAGACCAACATCCACGGGATGCAAAGCGTAAACTTTAGAACTTACAAGATGGGCATTGATGCATATTATGAATTAGAAAAAGAACTGTCAGCTAAAACTGAATAATTAAAGGTATCAGTCTGAAGGGAATGGGCAGAGCAATTCCCCGGGGGGGTGGGGGGGGGGCAAGTTATTAGCTTAAAGAGGCGGAAAACATCTCAATGATGACACTAGTGCTAACAATATTAGCACAGTATACCAAGCGCTCCTCATTGGCCATGATCCCGCACAGTCAAAGAGGGTGGGGAGGGATAATTCTGGGCAAGGCCCTCATTGGGAAGGCCTCTAGCTACAGGCAACCCCCAATCAGAACCCCCCCCCCCCCCCAGCATTATTTCTCCCCCCCCCCCAGCATTATCTCTCCCCCGCCCCCCCCCCCCCCAGCATTATCTCTCCCCCTATGTAGGGAACCCCAGATGCCGGTTGAAAATATTCACATGGGGACAGACACATCACCACCACCAGCAGGTTGCCCATCAGGGATGTTATTGTCATGCGGGTGACGTATACATACGAACACATGAAGGCTTCCATTCAGGAGGCCTTTCAAAATGCCCCCTGGAAGGACCACCGCTTGGTACGGGAGGCAATTACCTAACGTAGCAACCTTTGGAGTTGGATGCATGCATATGTATTGCTTTGGCTTGGACAGGTTTGCGCTTTGACAAAGTGTGTGCTTGCAAATCAACGCAAACGGTCATCACATCTGCATGCAAAGCAAATTACTAGTGTGAACTGGGCTATAGCTAGGCGTAGGTGGGACCACCTGCCACCATGTGTGAGGAGATGTTGGTTGTATGCCCAGGCGGCCGCCTCCTTCGAACTGAACACTCCCAAATACTCCCCAACGCCATTGACTTCCGCTTGTGCATACCATCTCCCAAGGTCAGTCGATCGATAAATGTAGACCCCACGGTAACCTGACTTGTTCTTAACTGGTAATGTACGAGGATCCTGTGGCAGTGCATCTTGCCATGACGCCAATCCATCCAGCTCAGCCATTTCGTCCTCCTCCAAAGGCAACTTTACCTTTCTCCCAAGTTTATAGCAGACCCTGTTGACAAACAGGCAAATGTAAATGGCAGATCTTATCAGCACATTTCTGTTTCATGAACTGCACATTCCCTTGCACACATACATTGGAATTATGCGGTTGATGACGTAATGAAAGAGACCTGAATGTTCTTAAAACGACGCCACCATCATTTGAAAATAGACTATTAATTTCTCCAGTACATCGCATACTGTGGACAGTTAACACCATGCCATGAACAAGGTTTTTGAAACCATGGCCACGTGAATAACCTGCCTGTGCTCAGGAGGTTTAGAAGAACAAGAACGTTTGCAGAGCTCAATAGGATATGTCGCAGCAATAAAAACTGACTGAGTGGCCATTTCTTGATATCAACATGTCAAATGCAGCAAGATTAGCACAAGAAGTCTTGAATGATCTCCAGTAGCAGACTTTGCCCTTGAAACAAGCAAGTAAACAGCAAATCAGGGACAGCTCTGACTTCGAAAGTCTTCGACTTGAAGGGTGAAGTTTAACGAAAAGCATAACTTGCCTGGCCTTTCTCCGTTTGCAAATTAGTGACGGCTGTGTTCTTCCCCTACCTGTTCAGGGCACGAGCAGCCTCCTCCGCTGTTTGATGCGTACCAAGACTGAACCTCGTCTTCTGCACACTTATACTAGCTGTCCACGAGAATCCTCCTGTTCGACTGTAAACCCCTTTAAATTGAGGATGCGGAAGGTACTTCATGCCGTTCTTGTCTGACTCGCCAGCGCACGGGGATGGAAAAGCAGGTTTGTATTAAACGAGTTATATCAGTCAGACATTGAGTCACGGTTGATAACGGGACTTCCCGGGGGCCACGGTCACGGGAGTTAACAGGTCTTCCCAGGGGGCCCCTGCGTTTCCGACCATCACGATGCAACTGGAGAATAAGTGCATTGGAGAACTCTTTCTTCGCCTATAGTCTTCGTTTAAAGTCTTTCGGACAAGGCAGAGTTGCCATCGGCCGGCCGATTTTGCTGATTGAGGAGTCCCTCTCAGAGACTGCCGACTCAGCAGCCGCAGTTACCCGAATCACAAGGTCTTAAGAGATCGATGATCTCTCAGACTAGTATGGCATGCGGCATTGCTGCGGAGCTGCGTTTATTACAGTATCATCGATACATATTTATCTCGCTGCGTGCCAATCTTGATTAAGTATATCGGAAGCAAATCTTCCCCCGTGGGTACACAGGTGACGTTTTCAGTGCAACCTTTCCCTGTCAGTGTCCTTGTCATTGCACTTAAGAGTGATGCAACGAAGGTTTTATAAAGTTTAAGTGTAATTGCATGTTAAGTGTCATATCAAAAGATGACGAATGCGTAGAAATGCGTAGCGACGTCGTACTCGAACAACCATAGGCACGTCTTATGCCTTATAACTATCATAAACGTAATTACAGCTCCTTGCACACTTCTTCACCCGATTTATCACTTCCTCAAAAACGATTGTCAACCGATACGGACAAGTCTGTAGCGAAGAGGATGTGTTGAGAATGAAGTATTGATTCCTCCATTGCAGAGCGTCACCAAACTGCAAGAAGCACATGCAAGTCGCTGTTAAATCCTAGCCTGGCAAGCTTCAACTGATGGAAAGTCCCACACATCAAGGGTGATATCTGTACACAAACGAGGTCATATTGGGCCCAAAATGTTGGGTTCAATAACCAGTCAAGCTGGTCGGTGAGCCCTACGTCATGACCCCTAGGTGATTATCATCACCTAGAGGTTTTAGTCAGATACTCCAAATTGGACACTTCGAAGGATCACATGATGCAAACCCATGTTTTGGCTAAAAATTCTTGCTGGCTGGCAGGCTGGCGGTTTCCCTGCATCACATATTCTTGCTTGTGGCTTGCTCGTGGCGCGCTGGCTTGCTCTGGCAGCTGGCTTGCTCATGGCGCTAGGCGCTGTGGACTCTGCTTTCGCCTGGGTTTCACTGCAGGCCTGCGAGAAATGTTCTGCGTAGTCGGCGCCGGCCGCAACTGCCCAACCTGATGCAGCAGCAGGCTCGTCTGGTGGAGCCAGCTGTACAGTTGCACATGTGCACATGTATGTACATGGTCACACAGCAAATTCGTCTAAAAAACATGTCGACATTTCTGTTTGTCTGAAAAAAAGAACTCCTTCCAGTTTGCTCCGTACACTGCGCACTTTGGGATTAAATGAATTGAACTGCAGACAGGTGGCCACCTGCCTGCTGTATACAAACGTATGGCGATGCGGCTTCGTTCTAAAGCTTTTGATCTGGATCTGTATCGAGATGTCCAAGCGTTCCGTCCGCAGGCTTGAAGTTCAATTTGTCCAAGCTGTTCATGCAAACAATCCGTTCACCAGATACACATAGACAACATACTTCAACCAGGGATACACATAAACGGATACACATAAAAGGTTTTATCTGACGAGAGATCGATACTGACACACTTTTATGCCTTAGCTGGGGGAGGAGATAATCATCCATGATTATATATAAGTGTATCTTCCCTTTCAGTCGTACAACTACATTGGATGATGCTAGCAGTGTCCTCCTCTCCTCGGAGTGGGCGGCCTCACCCGGTCACGGTCGCTCTCAGAGATCTACCCCATCCCTGATACTGACACCGATTCCTGTTCATCTGACTGTCTTGCTCCGACCTATTTCACATTTATGACCTTCAAACCTCTGCCAGTTCTTATCCCTCCCACCTTACCCTCTTCCAAAAAGCCCCTTTGTTGAATACTCTGACATCTGTTTCTCTTTCACTCCCACAACCCCCATTCTTCTCTCTGTCCCCTCATCCAGGGCAGCTCACCCCTTCCTCCTTTCGCCCACGTCCTATCCTCCTGCTCCCTCGCGAAGGATCGATGCCTCTCTTCCCCCCATCCTCACCCTACCCCCCCCCCTCCCCCCACCGGTGGGCCACCTTTTCCATGGCCCCCCTCCCTCTCTAGGCCCCCCCCCCTCCCCCTCCCTCTCCCTCTCCCTCCCCCCCCCTTCCTCTCTCCCTCCCTCTCCCTCCCTCCCTCCCCCCCCCCTCTCTCTCTCTCTCTCTCTCGCTCTCTCTCTCTCTCTCTCTCTCTCTCTCTCTCTCTCTCTCTCTCTCTCTCTCTCTCTCTCTCTCTCTCTCTCTCTCTCTCTCTCTCTCTCTCTCTCTCTCTCTCTCTCTCTCTCTCTCTCTCCCCCCCCCCTTCCTGCCCCACAAGGGCCCTAGGGGGTCCCTCTGAAGGCTTCCAGAGAGACCCTGGCAGGGATTCTTCCCGTGGGGGCCTAGGCGGAAAGTGGTTGAGGTGCATGCATGGCGACCAGCTTCAGACTGAGCGGAATATCTGTTTGTACTCCGTCTCCTTCCCCTTCTCCTCTTCGTGTCACGTTTACCTCAAAGCTTGGGGAAGGGGTGGGGAAGGAGGGGGAAAGGAGTTCGCACCTCCCACCAAGCTCAATAAGCTTCTTATCGTATGCTTTAGCGGCCTGCTCCTCTGTTTTGAAGTATCCCAGACAATAAGATACCCTGTCAGACCGGATCTGAGCGCGCCACTTATTGGTGGATCGATAGAAGGATACCCCACGGTATTCTGATGTTTTCTCGCTTGAAGTTGAGGGAAAGTCCGGGGGTGGCTTATCAATGTCATTCAATAGTTCCACCCTGCCCAACAAGCTTGGAACTAGTGACGTCATAGTAAAGAAGCAACAAACAAATGTAAAATAATATGAACTGTAAGAAGAAGACCAGCAAACATGGGATATCATCTTCGAGGCGCAGCGTAAACTTTGGAACTCAGAAGATGGACATTGATGGATTTCGTTAATCAGAAAAAGACCTTTTAACTAAAATTTAAACATGAAGGAAGATATCACTTCGAAGCGATTTCGAATTCGAGGGGAATGGGACAGCACAAGCAAAACAAAAAAATGTTAAGTTGTAGCTGAATCATCATGGTGATCACACGAGTGCTGGTGATGTCAGATCTGTACACCAAAACGGTCCTCACTGGCCATAATTCCACACAGACAAAGAGGGTGCACCATCCCCGCGTGGGAGAGATGATGCTGGACAGGCACCTCATTGGAAAGGCCTTTCTAGCCTGAGGCCTCCTCAACGAGGGGCCTGCCCAGCATTATCTCTCCCCAAGTATGGGGACCCCAGCTGGTCTGCAGATGCCTGTTGAGAATTTCTGCGTTGGGATAGACACATCACCAGCAGCAGCAATTTGCAATTTGCAGCAACTTGCAAGTTGCCTTTCAGGGATGCAATTGTCGTGCGGGTGACGTATATATCCCAACATATGGAGGCTTCCACACAGAAGGCTTTTCTAATGCCCCTTATGGGATCGGTACGGATACCGGTACGAGAGGTAAGAAACTAATGTTGCAACCTTCAAAGTTGAATACATGCATATGCATTGCTTTCGCTTATAACCCAAATTAGAAGAGTTTGCGCTTTGGTTATATATACGGCAAAGTTTGTGCTTGCAAATCAATGCAAACATTGGATCACATCTACAATCACAGGGAATCACTAGGGTGAATCAGGCTATAGCTAGACACCTAGCTTCGCCGGCGTAGGAGGAGAATCAGGAGCACCTGCCACCATGTGTGAGAAGATGCTGGTTGTATGCCCAGCCGGCGCCTCCTTTGAAGTGAACACTCCCAAATGCTTTTTTAAGCCATTGATCTGCGCTTGTGCATACCATCTTCCACGGCCAGTCGAAGCTCTGTAGACTCCTCGGTAACCTGCTTTGTTCTTAACCGGTATCATAAGCTTATGAGCATACTTGGGCAGCGCATCTTGCCATGACGCCAAAGCATCCAGCTCATTCATTTCGTTTTCCTCCAAAGGCGTTTCCACCTTTCTCCCAAGTTTATAGCGGACCCTGTCGACACAAAGGCATCTGTAAATGGCAGATCTGAACATCAGCAAATTTTGATTTTATCGACCGCATAATTCCCATATGTTTCAGGGAATATGCTGTTTATAATCATACACAGCATATTCCCTGAAACATATGGGAATTATGCGGTCGGTGAGGTAACTACCATCATAATGAAAGCGACCTTGAATAAACAAGACCCTGAAGAAAACATATGGAAATTATGGGATCAATGAGGAAATTACCCTTATAATGAAAGCGACCCTGAATTTCGTACTGAACTGAGTTCACCACAGTTTGAAAATAGAATTTAAACTTCCATAGTCCAGTACATCGCATAATGTGGACAGTCCTGCCATGGCCTCTTGGCGTGCATGTACGTACATGGCGTGCATTACACACGTGTGTAACATGTCCATATAGGCATGCTACACAAATATGAGCTGGAGCTGGAGCTGGAGGTTTGGAAGAAGATGTCAGTAAATCTCAATTGGATATGTTGCCAACAACAAAAGCTGATTGAGTTCCAAGTTCTTGATATCAACATGTCAACGGCAAAGTGTTTAGAACAAGAAGTCTTAAAATGGTCTCGAGTGGCTGACTTTGCCCTTAAAACAAGCAAGTAAACAGCAGGTCAGAGACAGATCTGATTTCGAGAGTCTCCGACTTGAATGCTAAAAATAGAAATCAGGATTTTTTGCTTGCTCCATCGCAGGCGCGGTGCCTGAACTTGCTCACTTTGCAGGCCAGTGAGGGCTATGTTTTTCCCCTACCTGTTCAGCATATGAGCAGCCTCGTCCGCTGTTTGATGGAGACCAATACTAAAACTCTTCTTCTGCACAACTATATTAGCTGTCCACGTGGATCCTCTCGTTCGACTGAAAACCCCCTTAAAATGGGGATGCGGAAGGTACGCCATGCCGTTGTTGTTGTCTGACTCGCAAGCGCACGGTGATTGAGAAGCACGTTTTGTACTAAATGAACTATTTCTATCTGAAGGTTTGTATCCCTTATTGGCAAGAAGTTTTCCGTGAGCACCTAGATCACATCGCAGGCCTACACTGGTGGCGAAGACCTAGGCCTAGGCTCCTGCAATTACCGATCACAAGGTGTGAGAAAGAAAATATAACGTCGATGCAGACTATATTGTGCCTTATTCCCAAATTTCGAAGGTGAATAGAAGGGCGATCGCAGCTGAGTTTGAATTGCGAGGCTGGACATCAGCACGTTGCTAAATTCGAAAGACACAAGTGTACGTACAAAGGGACCGGGTGCCTAAGATCTTACCTTGTACTGCTGGGCTCTAGGTGCCGTAGGGACTCCCGACCTTGATATACGTGCACTAAATAACTCTTGAAACACTGTTTGCGCCACAAACGTTATTGAGTCGAACTCTAGTGGTGTCAGCAAGTTCCTCAGGATGAATGGCCAGAAACATTCCTCAATCTGATGGAAAGCGCACCTCAAGATACATATGTCCTAGGACATACGTTTCTTATAAATTGTGCATGCTATTATCATGGCTGACATCAACAACGTGGTCAACACCGGTGACGACAGATACCTCTAGGCGACATGAAGTCGATCTGTTCGAGGCTTTTGAATGCCATCCGCATGGCATTCATATGAGGCTGCAACAGGTAATACCTCTTTTCAACGTCAACAACTGCCGTTTCAGTGCTAATGAACTAGCAATTGGTACTTCTGTATACATGTGTATGCGTGCTCTGATGGCCTAGGCCTTGGCTGACTTCCCTATAGCTATAGAGAAGGCTTAGGCCGATTCCAATCTTGTTGTACACATGCCGGTAATTCCATATAGCAGCTCTGAGATGTACGCATTCAACTAGTGACATATAACTACCTACATCAAGTCGGAAAATATCATCTTCCAATTACAACCCGTTATAACCCGTTGTATAACCTGTCGTTTTCCCTGTACTTAACGGTACAGTACCATAGTGATCCATCTGACTACTACAGTAGTCATTGCAACAGTCAGAATGACTATAATCTATGATAATATATAATAATAATGTAGTACGTAATTACTTACTACTGCCAAGTTGGTAAGGACCTTGGCGCTGCAACGCCTGAAGTTTTAGCTGCAGGATGAAAATAGGGGGAAGTCTCCTTAAGAAGACTAGTCAGAATAAACCTAGAATCTGGTTTTTCGCTGCGTGAAAGGGACCCTTACACCCTTGTCGTACAGAACAGACCATCATTTACTAGTTACTATTATTTCCAGTACACTCTTTATCAGTACACTTATGATATACTGCTGGGAGCGTGTACATACATGCTATAATATACGTAGTCACAGCTACTCTGCTCCTTACCGGAGCTATGGCTTTAAATAACAACATGAAGCTCCGGTAAGAACCACTATGTACACCTACCACGAAAACCAGAAATATCCCACATATGAACCCATGCACGCTGGGCACGTGCACGTCACATGACCTACACTCTCACAAGCTGCTTATTGATCTGCTGATAGAAAATGTACCTTGCGCAGCATCCTGCGGGTCTCTTTATGAACTGCATACTATGCACAGCCTCTTCCTGGGCATGTCATAATAACCAAGTCTTCATCCACCTCCAGATCTTTCAACTTGAAAAGAAGCCTCCTGGCGTTCTTCAACACAGCCACCGTGTGGATCCGCCTGACCATCATGCAACTAGATCAACAAAGAACAAATGAAGATAAAATTCTCCCACATGAGATGAGCAAACCTTGAACTTTGACCAATGCAGAGGATGCGATTTTCAGTTCACTTCTACAGTTGCAGACTTTAAATTTAATCGTTTCGTATAACACCAATTACAATCCGCCATCAATCTTCCCCCCTCCTTGAGCTTGCCCCATCCTCGTTCCCCATCCCCCTCTCTCTTCGTCTATCTCACCCTCTCTTCCTACCCTTCCCCTCTTGATGGCCAAGCTTGGGGCTTATATGAGGCATCGTAATTACATATACCCACTCCCACAACCTTCCAAGGTTCCTATTGCACGTGCATGCACACGCGCATGCACACGCGAATGCACACACACACACACACACACACACACACACACACACACACACACACACACACACACACACACACACACACACACACACACACACACACACACGCGCGCGCGCGCGCGCGGGGGGGGGGGAGAGAGAGAGAGAGAGAGAGAGAGAGAGAGAGAGAGAGAGAGAGAGAGAGAGAGAGAGAGAGAGAGAGAGAGAGAGAGAGAGAGAGAGAGAGAGAGAGAGAGAGAGAGAGAGAGAGAGAGAGAGAGAGAGAGAGAGAGAGAGAGAGATACGAAATCGCCACAGAAAAATCCCTTGTGTTGCACTGCTATCATCAATATAATACCCAATTGGCAAGCACCTGCAATTCAATAACCCTTAAGAGCTGTGCTGCAAACGTAATTACATGGACACAACAACCGCCTGGCCAAAACCCTCAGTGGATGTTCTGCTCATATAAAGTGTGTTTGCTACATGAGAATGTTACATGTACAGAAAGGCACCAGAGACATGCTGCATGTACAGCAACAGTGTTGGCCATCGAAATGATGATAGGACCCCTGGCAATCGGACTTGTCGCAGCAATTCCCGTACTTCAGGTATTAGTAACAGTCAGTGTAGGGCCCATACCAACTGGATCCACCTTGGGAATAGTCACACTAACAGCCCTAGCAACAACACGTAATACATATGGATATCAGTAGCCACATTAACAGTAACCGTAGTACCTCCAGTAATAGAACGTGCCTTGATAGTAGTAGACACACTGACATCCTCAGAAACATGTATTTCGTACGGAAAACAGCAGCCACACTAACAATAACAATAGGTTCCCTATTTGTAGGGTGTGCCACATTGGGTAGCCGTATGGATAGGCCATCTATATCTATGGCAATCAGGAGCTAGGATACTCAGCTAGAGCCACTTTAGTACGACCAGACATCTATATCTATGGCAATCAGGAGCTAGGATACTCAGCTAGAGCCACTTTAGTACGACCGGAGCAGCGCTGCAGCAGTAAGAACAGTACCCTTAGTAAAAAAATTGGAGTAGAAAGCAGGCATATTGATAGCCATTAAAGAATAACAGCAATTTTGTGGTGAGGCTGCATAGCCAAAGTGACAGCACAAGCCAGGCTGTTAGTAGACCGACAGTCTGGTTTGTGGCAGTAGTAATGGCTCGTGCTAGTAGTAGTAATGGTAGTAACACTAGCAGTAGCAGTAGCAGGGGGAGGAGGAGGTGGAGTGGGAGGAGGAGGAGGAGGAGTAGACAGACTTACCCGCAAGGGGAGAAACCGAGTGAGCCACAGTAAGCGCTCTTTCTGCTCGTCATGCTTGACGTCGGTCACGTCCCTAATGATCTCCTTGACGCGAGGGGCCCTCTCTGCTTCATACCTGCCCCCAGCCAAAGGATGTGAGCAAGCAAACATCAGGATTCAAAACATCAGCGTTCAGGACATCAGGAAATGCGTCTGCAAACTTCTGCCAACTGCACTTTGGCCCTGATTGCTATCGCCCAGATACGAGTTTGCAGCTCGGATACGATCATGCTATGAATTCTCCGCTTCGGTAATTCTCCCCACTTTTTTGATGAAGGGGGTCAGACAATCAGAACATCGCCAAGCCCTTTGAACTAGTTTTCAGGTCTTTATAACTGTCTTTACCATCATTCGTGAGGAAATTTAAACGTTTGGTACCTATTCTGCAGTACGTCTGGAACGTCGAATCTCCTATTTTTCCCAATATGCGGGGCTAACCTTGCTTTAATGTTTTTACCCTCCTAGGAAGGATGGGGCGGGGAATGTAGGTGAGAGGGTGGGGTGGTGGTTGTGTGTGTGTGTGTGTGTGTGTGTGTGTGTATGTGTGTGTGTGTGGGGGGGGGGGGGTGTGCCCGTGCGAGGCTCTGCATAGAATGTGTCAAAGACTGGAGGGGTGTCCAGCAACCTGCGCAGGGAGAGGGGTGTGAGGCCGCCCTTGCGCAGGTGGAAGGCCAAGACGGCAGCATCCTCCATGGCCAGGTTCAAGCCCTGCCCATTTACAGGACCGCAGTGAGCCGCATCTCCCACCAGAGCCACGCGCCCTCTGCCATAAGCCTTCATCCCCAGCCCTGTCAGCTTCCAATCTTGCCAGACAGTAGCCAGAATAGCTACTTGCATGGCAGTTGAGTGCATTTCTTTTACAGCTGACATACATTCCCACATCCTCCACCCGACCCTCCCAACACAAATAGAAACGGCATGCACGCGCGGGCACGCGCGCACACACACACACACACACACACACACACACACACACACACACACACACACACACACACGCGCGCGCGCGCGCCCGCAAACGCCCGCACACACCCAACCACAAACGGCACACAAGCACGAACGGGGAATATATGCAGATAGGCAAATCTGAAAGTTTGGAGTGCATGGTTTAAGAACCAGAGATTTGTGGTACGGTTGCTACCACGAATCATTGTTACTAACACATGAAATGAAATGACCACGCCCGTTCTGATGAGGTTGTCTGCGCATCTGTCTTAGCTGGACAACGCACAGAGAACACCCACAGGAGCATCACTCGGCATGGCAGATCGTAAGAGCTGACAAATGTGTTCCACCACGAACGTCCTGCTCTTCCTTACCAATGCATGAAAGAGCCGTTACCTGTTCCACGGAAAACAGCCGTCTCCTGCTCTAGAGATACGGGAAAAAAGACAAATGCTAAGATCCTGGGGGAAACAGATTCACCAAGAAAATTTAGATCCGAGTAAATGTTATAATCCTGCTCCAGAGAAATTGACACCTCGTTCAAGCACTAGTACTGTACAAAAAGTGATGACCTTCGGGGTGGAACAGAACGGGCAACCCCTGAAAATGAGCTGTATTTAACTTCCCCATCTTGAAAGGAGTCCTTACCAATTCTAAGCTAAATTAACCCTGAGGCACTTGGGGGAAACCCAACAACATCTGAACTCTCATCCTAAGGTCTTTGAGAAAAACCTTACGGCTTCTGAAGCTTCATCCTGACGTGTTTGAGGAAGAAACCCTTTCACATCTGAAACTTCATCTTGAGGCCTTCGAGAGGAACCCTACGGGATCTGAAGCCTTCCTCCTGGGGACTTTAAGGAAATCCCTACTGCATCTGAAAGCTAAACCCTAAGGCCTTTATAAGGCCTCTTTGAAAGGAGCCATACCAATGGTACTACCATCACCCCCAAACAAAAGGATTGTGCAAAAGCATACTAGTTTTTACTATTTTTCGTGAAACATACAATTGAGGCAATCATTTTCCGAAAAAAGACCAGTTTCGAGAAGATTGTGGCTATGATTAGTAATCCAGGGCGCCGCACCATATTCGTGTATACGGATTATGACGCGTTTACGTACGGCCTATCGATAATGACAGTACAAGACATGCATGTGTACCCTATGTTGATCGAACTGGTAAAGGCATGAAAACGTGCTTGATTTCCATGATCAAGGGTCCACCGGATTAAATTTGAAATGTATATTTAATGTGATGATCAGCGAGATTTATTAATATTGGTGTTGGTGTAAGTCTTCTTTTGCCCAAAAACTACGAAATCCGCCGTGAATTGGCGTGCTAGCGCATGTTTCTACTTATGTTACGACAACGGGGTCTTTCCTTTTTTAAGTTTAGACTTTAAGCACTACAAGCTGTTAGAAAGGGCTTACTGTGGTCTCAAGTTCAGCGGGAAATGCTCCCGCATACACCGGCTGAGAGAACAACAGGTGCGAGTGCGTGCACCTAACAGAAGCAGGGCTGATTTCAGGACAATGACTGTTCAAACAGTGGACTTTACAAGAGCCATGTATTATGTAGAATTACAATAATCGGTGTATGCGGGAGCATTTCCCGCTGAACTTGAGACCACAGTAAGCCCTTTCTAACAGCTTGTAGTGCTTAAAGTCTAAACTTAAAAAAGGAAAGACCCCGTTGTCGTAACATAAGTAGAAACATGCGCTAGCACGCTACTTTACGGCGGATTTCATAGTTTTTGGGCAAAAGAAGACTTACACCAACACCATTATTAATAAATCTCTCCGATGATCACATTAAATATACATTTCAAATTCAATCCAGTGGACCCTTGATCATGGAAATTAAGCACGTTTTCATGCCTTTACACGTTCGATCAATATAGGGTACACATGCATGACCTGTACTGTCATTATCGATAGGCCGTACGTAACCGTGTCATAATCCGTGTACACGCATATGGTGCGGCGCCCTTGATTACTAATCATAGCCACAGTCCTATTCTACTCGAAACTGGTCTTTTTCTGGAAAATGATTGCCTCAATTGTAAGTTTCACGAAAATTAGTAAAGGCTAGCTTGCTTTAGCACAATCCTTTTGTTTGGGGGTGCATATCTCAAGCATGACCCAGAGACCTTTCAGAAGAAAACCCACCTCGTCGGGAAGACTGGCAGGCTCTCGTGAGTACACGCCGTGCTCAGTCACTGTCGATGGGTCCAGCACATTTTCCAGAATGTTCACCAGACGGGGATCGGCATCTTCAAAGACCTGCTGACAGAGCACACACGCTGGACCGCGATGCACCACTCCTTTGCTGGCCACTCAAAGCCCAATGAGCTCTTGTTCATAACTGGTTTTCACCGCAGATGCACACCATGACAGGGAATAAGACTCCTGCCCCCCGCCCTCCCTCCCTCCGCCCTCCTCCCTCCCCCCCCTCCTCTCTCTCTCTCTCTCTCTCTCTCTCTCTCTCTCTCTCCTCTCTCTCTCTCTCTCTCTCTCTCTCTCTCTCTCTCTCTCTCTCTCTCTCTCTCTCTCTCTCTCTCTCTCTCTCTCCCTCCCCCTCTTCTCTCTCTCTCTCTCTCTCTCTCTCTCTCTCTCTCTCTCTCTCTCTCTCTCTCTCTCTCTCTCTCTCTCTCTCTCTGTGTGTGTGTGTGTGTGTGTGTGTGTGTGTGTGTGTGTGTGTGTGTGTGTGTGTGTGTGTGTGTGTGTGTGTGTGCTTGCATGTCTGCGTGCACGTCTATGTGGGTGTGTGTGTGTGGGTGTGTGCGCACATGCACGTATACGCATATGCACGCACGCACGAGCGCGCACGCAAAACGTGTACAAACACGCACGCACGCACGCGCGCGCACGGCCAGCCATTATGGTTATCACCTGGGACCACTATGGTTGGAGGGGAAGACAGTTAAACTGGTTACAAAGAGAGTCCTCGTAACGAGGAAACTTTCCTCGTTACGAGGAAAGTTTCCCTGAAGAAGATGTCAACATCCCAAGACAAACGAGGGGGAGAGCCCCCACCTTTTGACAGCGTTCCAATGCAAAAGGGCCGAAATCGTCTCCTTGAATAGATGCTCGGCTCTGCGATGCGTCGTACGTCAAGCCCTTTGCCTGCAGATTGGCCACGGGGGCTCCTGCAGAGGGCCGCCAAATCTCAGGTGGGTTCCTAGGCTCTCTGACTACCACCCCTCACATCTCTGCCCACACATCGCAGCCGCACAGCCCCCCAGGCGCGTGTCTGTCTGTCTCTCTCTCTCTCTCTCTCTCTCTCTCTCTCTCTCTCTCTCTCTCTCTCTCTCTCTCTCTCTCTCTCTCTCTCTCTCTCTCTCTCTCTCTCTCTATCTCTCCCCCCCCCTCTTCTCCCTTTGTGTGTGTGTGCGTTTCCCCAGGGGACCCGCGCTTGACGGGGAGCGGGGAATGAGGGAAGGGGATTCCCGGGAACGGGGAGGGTGGAGGGAGAGGAAAACGAAAAGAGAACTGCCCGGCTTTCCCTGGCTGTAGATCAGCCACTTCTTCAACTTGTACTTTTTTGAAACACCAAGGACATAAGAGATGCATTCAGAAGAGCACACTCAAATCCACATCGTCACACACAGAAAGCAATGTAGCGGATGTAATTAGTCAGCCAGACAAAGTGCCCCGGCAGGGAAAGTATTGTATCGGAACTGAAACTGTCAGGACCATGGCGTGATGGCCGTGCCATGCCACCTGCAAAACCAGCTAAAAAGCTACTTGCACAAGTAATTCTCAGTGTTCGAACTGCATTTGTTTGTGTGTGTGTGTGTGTGTGTGTGTGTGTGTGTGTGTGTGTGTGTGTGTGTGTGTGTGTGTGTGTGTGTGTGTGTGTGTGTGTGCGTGCGTGCGTGCGTGCGTGCGTGCCTGCGTGCGGGCGTGGGTGGGTGCGTGGGTGCGTGTGTGCGTGCGTGCTTGATTTTCTTGGTTTTGGTCGAGGAGAATTGTGAAGTGGGCGCTCAACAACATGGGGCTTACGCAAAACGATGCATTGAAGGTCATCTGAGATGGCGTAAATTACAGCCCAGCGTTTCCGGAAGTAGTCCTCCCTCCACCACCTAAGTCAAACGATAATCAGAAGTAAACAGCCACATCTCACAGGGAGGACCTTCCAAGGCCCTTAAAAAGACCAAAGGGCTCCCCCCCTCCCCCCTCTCCCCTCACTCTTCCCTCTCTCCCTTACTCCATCCCTTCCCCTCCTCCCCGCCCTCCCTCTCCCACTGTGTCAGCAGCTATCAGATACAGATACACCTACCAGTTTCCCTTCCAAAAGGGGGCTGTCTTCACAGCAGGACGGTCCAGATGGTAAACAGAACAGAAGCCAAAATCTAGAAAATCCATCGATGGGGCTGCGAAACACTGTTTGCGCTCTTCTTTATCTTTCGGTCACTTGTCAAAGCATGT
Organism: Botryococcus braunii; assembly: GCA_002005505.1. Classification (NCBI taxonomy): domain Eukaryota; kingdom Viridiplantae; phylum Chlorophyta; class Trebouxiophyceae; genus Botryococcus; species Botryococcus braunii. Next base: position 133,295 of record KV908559.1, read on the forward strand.
AAAAGCAAGGTCTAACTTTCCGGACGTCCTCCTGACCCGGGGGGGGGGGGGGGGAGATGACAGACACAACAGAAGAGGATTGGGGAAAGGTAGCCACCTCCCAGCAGATGGAGAAGGCAGTCCCGGACCGTGAGGAACTCGAGCCCGCCAGGAGACCGCATTTTGGAAGGTAGGGGGACCATCGCCCAGCATCCCCTGCCTGATGCGGCTGAAGTAGCCATCAGCCCCTATCAGTATGCGGGCCCTCACCTCCTCCCTCCCCTCCTGCGCCACCATGTTGCTTGGTCAGGCAACACAGATCGCGCAGACAGGGACAAACAGTTAAATCCATACATTGAGACACGACGCGGGCCAAGTCCTCCTATTGAGACGAGAGAAGACAAGAGAAGTGTGCGGGGAACGACGTCATTCGCCCAAGTGATCCCCATCAAATTCGCTAAAAAACCACACGGCATGCTGATGTCACCATGGCATATCTGTGGCCATATGACTGGTTTGGAATCTGAAAAAAAAATGGGTTTTCATACACATTCATAGTGTAGGTTCTTTGAAAAGGTAGTCCTTAGAAGAGGATTATTTATGAAACCACGTGCTTTGTTTTATCGGTGGCTTACCTGAAACTGGAGGGTCACAGTATCATCCTTGTTCTCTTCATACCCCAGCACCTTGCTTCCCATCTGCACAGTCTCTGGGGGCAAGGGTTCTGCTAGAGCGTTTCGAATTTCATGCCATCCCAACACAAAGGGGTTCTTGCCATACCTGCAGTCCCCGAAAGCCGGCACAGATGTGTGAAAAGCAAATTGAAGGAGCTGAGCCTGTTTCTTGTTTAAAACGTTGATTCCAGGGCATGCTTGCCCAAGACAGGCATGAACTCAGGATCGTGATTTGTCAGATTTGATCACATATTGTGTTGATCGTATCTGCCTCACTAGTGAAAAGATGCCCATACACCTGCTGACAGAAAGGCATTGCTTTCAAATGCCATGATCATGACATTGATGCAGCCTGTCGAACAAAGCGAGTTGGTAGGTCAAATACCACAAAATAGATGATGAGGAAAGATAACCAGTTGCCTTGAAAGGCAGCGCCAGTGAAAAGGCTTTTAACAAGCACAGTCAAGGTACAGCAATACCACCTGCAGTTATTTGTTGCGATTACCCAGCGCTACCTGTTCTTGAAATCTTCCGAATACATTGGAGGGAAAGCGAAATTTGAAGGAGCTATTCGAGATCCAGTTAAGGGCTCCTCAGGTTCGCCTTGAAGATTGCCATAGTCCAGTCTCCTTGCTGGGTCTATCCAGGCTAAACTGGCCATTCTGCCGGGGCACAATGCCGTCAAAGTTCACGGAACACTAAACCCATTGCTACTTAATACTGGCCATTCTGCCTGTTAGATTGCATGGAAACTCAAATCGTCGTTACTCAATCCTCGCTTTGAGGGCATTGCGGCGGGGCTGGAGTTTTGGACCGAACATGTCACACCGCACCTTTTCTCAATGGCTGGATTTATGGCTTCCAGAGCTGCCAGACCATTAACATTCAAAAGGACTCCAGCCCCTTGTGCTGCCATTCTTCGACTACCCTCGTAAACCTGCTTGTCGGAGGTATCAAGTCATTGGACTCGGCGAACGAACATTAAGCCTTAAGGCGTCACTACTCTCTATTGAGCCTGGAAACTGCGTGAATTTTAGTACTTTACCTTAAGATTGACGTTAGGTATTGCCCGCAACAATGCATTGGCTGTTGCAAGCCCGCCTGGGCCGGCTCCGACGATCGCCACGTCGAGTACCACCATAACTCCTTCGATTACTTTGTTTCCTCAGAGCTAGGTTTAAATTGCACGTTGCACAGCTTCGCACATTCAATTGTTAAGAGTTGGTTTGGTAAAAGCTAGCGTTCTCAATGATCGCAGCCCTTACAACCACTTTTATCTGAAGGTACAGTACAGCAGGTCGGAAAAGTAGCGCAGCCCTCAGCACATCAATGATATCACTGCATCAATGATGATGATACTGACATCCGTATCAAGCCAGACTTTTACAGAACACTTTTGATCGGCGTTAAGGTCATTCAAGAGTACACCCAAGGCATCTTCTCGACCTTGCAGGTCCAAGTTGCAACTCCCATGGAAAATGTTGCAAGTTGCAGTTGCTAGGTGCATAAGAAGGTACTCAATCAGATCACTGGTGTTTGTCTAAATGCCACAGACGATATTCTTAGCTAGGAGTTGAACATCAACTCCTTGTGGTCCACATGGCTGTTACGGATGGTTTGGCCTTTGGAATTCAATTCTTGATATGGGTCCAGAAAGGCTTCACTATATGGTTCTTGTGACGGATTTCACCTTAGTCATCATTACTAGGCGTAAAGCCTTGCAGGAACTGTGATTAGGCAATTAATGAAGATTGGATATTACACTGCCGATCACATCGGCACGGAAATGCCTGATGTTTTAAAGTATAAACTGGTGTCGGATCTGAGCTCGGACGTGCTTGACGTCATGCAGATCTCTTGTGGGAAGGCTTACACCCTACTCCTCGCTCCTGTATGTCAAGTAGGGCATTGTTGGTAGATATTATAGATGGCTTATTTGCCCCCGATATATACCTATGCATACAGGTGCCCTCAGACTTCATCTTCTACTGAAGAATGTAAGGACCCATTGACAATTCCGCTAAGGGTGGTAGCTAATTGCCTACTTTGCAAACGGTGCCGGGTTGCACGGTTTGTGGTTACAGCTTAAGTGCCTACTTGAAAAGAAATACTTCAAGGACATCCAACTCTTAGTAGTGGATCTGGATCCTGAACAATTATATCGTCATCCCTTCAGCTTGTACAAGCTACATGTTCTGGATGTAGTTTTCCTTCCTTCATCCTTTGTGTGAATTCATGATCACTTCGAAGTCCCCCCTCCCCCTTGGGTCCGCACTATTTAGCTAACCAAGTTTATCGACCTTCTGACCACATGTGCTGCACATGATGTGCAGCATGACTAATAACAATACTACTATTATGCTTAAGGCTAGCGGGGTGAAATGCTCTCAACTAACAGTTGCAATGCTCCCAACATTTTCGTAGCCAGCTGCTGTGAAACGTCATAATATAATCATAACATGTGCAACGTCGTAAATGAGAAAAAAGTGTCTAGCATCATGGAAATGTACGGGAGTAACTTTTCGGATTTATTGCCGCACACATTGGACGTGACGCTGGATATGTGAACTGAAACTGCTCATCAGCTCATTGGAGACGTCGCCGGGAGGTCTCCCGTGACGGGGAGTCGCTTCTCCAATGAGCCCCAATAGCTTTCTGCGCGTTGTGCAGTCTGTAGCAGCTGCTACACCTGCAGGCTGTAGCCTAAACAAAGTAAATGTGAAACGCAGTACTCAATAGTGCAACAAACTGGAGCTGGCCCACCTTGACGCAAGCAAAAATGCTCGTCCGGACTTTGATCCAGAAGAGACTTTGATCCAGAAGAGGACTTTGATCCAGAAGAGACTAGGGGGAAGAGAGCATCGGCCTTTCACCCACGTGGTTTGGCACGTGGGGTTTTTTTACCGGGTAAAGTTCGAAATACCCAGCGTCAGCTGAGGGTATACTCGCAAATTCGCTTGCACACTACGAGAATAAAGGGAGAAACGAACACTAATTTCTGCTGAGGTCCCCTCTAGATTCCATTGAGGTTAGCTGAATGTGAGTTTATGGGATTTGTAGCTCGTTCACGAGGCCACAGGAGTGTTCAGGCTCCGCGACTTGCTAATTCTGACAAAATAAAACTTCACACACAATTTTTTCATGTCGGATGGTTTGGGGAAGGAAGGCTGTAATGCGGCGTATCCTTTGAAGCACGCGCACCTCATCCGATATGTCCCGGCACGACAGATATAGCAGTCAATTACTGGTCACAACAATTCTCGCTGTGATATTATGGGCGTACGCAACTTGGAAGTTGATGATAGTGCCTCTACGGTGGCCTACCTCTACCTCAAACTCTGGGGTAAGGGAAACATTATCTTGTGATCTCGTAGGTCACGTTAACTTCCTTCGTGACAGAGCCTGCTGAGAGTTCTACAACCCAGAAAAATTCTCATCAACCCGTTTCCTGGTTTGGGCGCGCTTACCTGTTCTTGGGCCTGTGCGGAAGAGTCGCCAGTCAACTGAAGTAGAAAGGGTCACAGCTACCATACGTGACAGAGCTACCCTAAAGAGGACTTTAAATTGCCTGAAATATGTTAACAATCAAGAGATATGTCGAAAAATTGCAGGAGAAAGTGTAGGTCTTCGAAGTCAGTCAGGGGAAACAGTCCCCTCTTTAATGTTGGTGCTCTTCGAAGTTATGCACACTCTGACCGCTGTGTGTATATTTTCCTTACGGCTCCGCTTGGTTTCACTATTAACGGCGTGCACGCACCTGTGTTCAAGCGCATTCTGTCCACTGCTGGACTTGCTGAGCAGCAGCTCCCCTCGATTTCGTACTGCGACCACTGCGACTGGTCACCACAATTGCTACTTAGGGCACCCTGAACCTCAAGGGCAAAAGGCTCCAAGTGTTGTCATCTTGAGCCGATTGCAGGCAGAGAGAGCATGGGCTACCCTGCATGCTGTGCGGTGCGTGCGGGCGCACACACGCGTGCTCGCACATGTGTGTGTGTGTGTGTGTGTGTGTGTGTGTGTGTGTGTGTGTGTGTGTGTGTGTGTGTGTGTGTATGTGTGTGTGTGTGTGTGTGGGTGGGTGTGCGTGTGTGCCACACTGTCCGTGCGCTGGAGGACAGCACTTGCGGGCAAAGAAAATGAGAGCCGGACAGGGGGAAAGGACATAGACATGGGATGGAGGTGACGGCCAAGTTTTATATGTTTTACACCTCCATGCTCTGGTATCTTCCTCCCTACCACTCCTGCTTCTGTCCTACAATCATTTTTTCAACCTGCTATGCATTCTGCCTCAAATTTGATAACGTGTGTCCCGGGACCTGCAGGTACATGCACGACTGCAGGCAAGGCTCAGAGCCTCTACAGCAGTGCCACATACCGGGGAGTCGTCAAGGAGAGAGGGAATGGTAGCCAACGGGTGGAACGATGCAAACATCCTCCATGATTGGATGCCCGGCATGAGCTTACAACCAGCAGCTCAATCTCGGCGGAGGGGTGCGGGCAAGTGCAGATGGATTGTTACATTCCAGCACTAGTGCTGAAGGAAGAAGAGATGGGTGAGAGGGCTGAAACCTTGAAAATGTTCTGAACCAATTTTGCTGCCCTTGGTGTGGAGCGCGTCTAGAGGCGAGCGGTCCAATATCCTTGGCTGCCCTCCAGTCATTGATGTAGCCGCACCAACATTTTAAAGAAAGTTGCCCAGGAAGACTCTGTATCCCTTGACATTTCACATTGTGCCATCCACCCACCCACCAACACGCTCGCGCACTCTCTCTCTCTCTCCCTCCCTCCCTCCCTCCCTCTCCCCCCCCCCCCTCTCTCTCTCTCTCTCTCTCTCTCTCTCTGTGTGTGTGTGTGTGTGTGTGTGTGTGTGTCTGTCTCTCTTCTGTCTCTCTCTCTCCCTCCCTCCCTCCCTCCTCCCTTCCCCCCCCTCTCTCTCTCTCTCTCTCTCTCTCTCTCCTCCTCTCTCTCTCTCTCTCTCTCTCTCTCTCTCTCTCTCTTCTCTCTTCTCTCTCCTCCTCTCTCTCTCTCTCTCTCTCCCCCTCCCCCCCCCCCCCCTCCCTCCCCCCCTCCCCCCTCCTCCCCTCCCCCTCCCTCCCCCCCCCTCTCTCTCTCCTCTCTCTCTCTCTCCTCTCCTCTCTCTCTCTCTCCTCCTCTCTCTCTCTCCTCTCCTCTCTCTCTC
>KV908559.1:142710-165965 GCA_002005505.1 Botryococcus braunii
GCCCCTTTCTTCTTCCAGTCCCGGTCCCCAGGGGACCGGGACCCTGGCAGGAATTGGGGCCTTGTTCCGGCGCCTGATCCGGAGACAACTCATCAGTTCTGATAAAATCCATGTGGCACCGATTCCCGAGTCCAAAGGATCGACAAGGCGGTTGTGGACCCTGCAGAACCACGAGGGAGACTTTGCTTCAGGTGGCGGTACCCTGGACGGGACTGGAGAGAAACCACGTGGGGCCAAAGGGGCTGATGGTACCCAGGGAGAGACCGGAGTTGACAAGGGGGCCGAGGACACCCTAGAAGGCCCCCAGGGGACTGGCCCAGCAGGAACCAAGGAAACCGAAGGAGGCTCTCGCGACGGGTCTCCCACCCGCTCTGCCCACTTAACCGCTGGCACTGTTTCCCACGGGGGGGATAGCGCGTCAGGCTTGCAGAACCAGGCTGCCGATGTGCCAGCGGATACCCTGGAAAGAGGAAGGGCCACCCCAAAGAAGGCAGGCGGAGAGGAAGTGGGGATAGTGGGCACCGGAGAGGGTCCCTCAGAGGCCCCCGCAGAGCCCCCTGGGAGAGGGGAAGTCAAGCCAGCGTCATGGGTGGACCTTTGTGGGCAGGGGGAGGTCGGGCTGCTCACGCGGAGGGCATTCGCACCCTGGGCCCGGCGTCGCAGTTTTCTGGCGCGAACAGCTCTCAGGCACGTTGCTGGTCTGCTCAGCCACCCACGGCGCATGCTTGTCGAATGCCCCTGGTTCGAAGACGGTGGGGGCGTGGGTGGGGGGGGGTGTGGGCGGGGGGGGGCGGCGGGGGGAGGAGAGGAGGAGGCATGGGGAGGGGGGAGAGATAACGAGGTGGAAGGGACTGGAGGGGGGAGAGAAAGGGGGGTGGGAGAGAGGGGGAGGGGGGAGGGGGAGGGGGAGCGAGAGGGAGGGTAGGAGAGGGAGGGGGGGGGGGGAGAGAGAGGAGAGAGAGAGAGAGAGAGAGAGAGAGAGAGGAGAGAGAGAGAGAGAGAGAGAGAGAGAGAGAGAGAGAGAGAGAGAGAGAGAGAGAGAGAGAGAGAGAGAGAGAGAGAGAGAGAGAGAGAGGACGAGGCAATAAGAGCCGTGGGGGCTGACCTTGCCTTCTGCTGCCAGACAGTCCACATCCTGAGCTATTGCAAAATTGCGTGCATGTTTGTTTGGGTTTGCAAACAAACATGCAGGTTGGTTGGTGTCAATTGGTCGTGGTTCTGTGGAACAGAAGACATTGTTTTTTTTTTTTCCCCACCCCAATGGAAGGGGGGAGGAAAAGCGACACTGGGAAAAGTTGACAAGTGCCTCGTTTACAAGCCGAAGAATCAATTTTTCTTACTATAAACAAATATAAAACTAATGAAAAACTCACCGCAGCAGGTCATAGGTTTTTGGAGGGATTGAACCCATGCCTGTGCCAAGCAGTACAGTATTCTCTACCACACTGCCTTCACACCCACACCTTGCCTATTCGAAATTGTAAATACTATAATTAGACCTCTTGAAAGACAGGAGCTTGACTGGAGCTTGCTGAGAAGCAGGTTCCTTGCAGCCGCTTCATCAACCAGAGGGTCCACGTCATCGCTGTGCCTTTCCGTGCACAAACCATGCTGGCCGACTGGATTCCTGCAATGTTTGTGGAGTATGCCTCCATGCATTCTCGCGGGCTCCTGCCGGACATGCACACCCACATCTACATCCCTCATTTCGATTCCGAGGTGCCCACTTTCTTGGACCATCTGGGCTTCTTCTCTGACTTCTGCTGGCGCCGGCTCACCGACGTGCTCATTCCGACCTGCTTCTGCGCTCCCGCAGAGTCCCAGGCCGGCGCAAGTCACTCAAGGGACGCAACGATCCCCTCAGGCGACAGCCATACCACCAGCCCAGCCGGAGAGCTGAATGTGCCCGTCGGTCTTCTAGGGACCGCTCCTCAAGCAAGAGCAACTCCCGCTTTCCAAGGAGCCAGCCTTTTGGAGGCATCGCAAGAGGCTCTGTTGGGTCACCAGGGAACCGGGCCCCTGCGGGCCCCAGGCGCTGGGGACTTTGCCAGTGCTCCAGCTCGCGTTGACCCTGAGTCGACCTCCCTGTTGGGGAGCACCCGGCGGGGATTGCCGATCTTCGGAGTCGCTGATGTGTCAGCACGGGGGTCGGATTCCCTGGGGTCCCCAGGATCCCTTGGGGGCCCGGACGGTGTCTCTGACAGCGCCCTGCAATCTGTCGCAGGCGTCGATGCCGAGACCCGCACGGGGATTCGGCCCGAGGGGACCGCACCATATTTGCATCAAGCGGAGCGGGGGGCGCAATTCGGAGGGTCCAGAAAGGGTTGGATTCAGCCAAGACTCAACTCCAGAGGATGAGATCCTAGGTCACTCGGGGGCTGGGCAGACAAGCAAGACGGACAAGATAGGATGGAGTCGGGGATGCAAGCCTCTGCAGACGGTGGGTTCGGAGGGGGACTGCCTACCGGAGTGGTGTTTGAGGAGGAGGAGGTGGAGGAGGAGGAAGAGGTCTCTGGAGTGAGTGAAAGATATGGAGACCTTGGGGCGGGGATACCCCGATTGGGTGAGGGGAACCACGTGCTGAAACACAGTGAGAGGGATGCTGGGATTGAAACGGGGGTGACTGCTACAGAGGAGGCGGAGGAGGCACCCAAGGAAAGTATGAAGTATAGCGGGTATGGAATGGGGCTGCCTGTCAATGATAAGGAGGAAGAGGTCCCTGAAGCAATGGAGAGGTACAGTGGGCTTGACGCGGGACTGCCTGCTTATGGAAAGGATGAAGAGGTCCCGGACGTGGTTGAGAGGTACAGAGGGCACGGGACTGAGTCGGCTACTTGGGATAAGGAGGAAGAGGTCCCTGAAGTGGTTGAGAGGTACCGCGAGACAGCATTGCCTAATTTAGGTACGGGGGAAGACGTTCCCGTAGTAAGTGAGGGGTATGGAGGGCTTGGGGCAGCACTTCCTACCTTGGGTAACGGGGAAGAGGTCCCGGAAGCTAGTGAGGGATATGGAGGGCTGGTGGCAGCACTGACTACCTTAGGTAGGGGGGAAGAGATTCCCGAGGTGGTGGAGAGGTATGGCGGACTTGAAACTGGATTACCTGCCCCAGATGACAGGGAAGGTGTCCCCGAACAGAGCCGGAGGTATGAGGGGCTCAAGACAGAAGAGCCTGCATGGGCCGAAGTAGGACAGAAGGGTAACTCAGCGGACAGGGAGAGATATGGCGGACACCAAGCAGGAGTGATCGAAGAAGAGGACAAGGAAGTGGTCCAGGTGGTCGGACAGCAGGGCAGAGGGCTGGAAGCAGAAGCGCAGACAAAGGGGAACGCGGAGGCTCTCCCTACGGGATTTGGGGGGGATGAAGGGCGTGAAGCAGGAGCGCAAGCAGAAGTGGATAAGGAACGGATGCCTGAAGATGCGCAGAAGCAGAGTGAGACGATGTCGGGAAGGGGGGAGATATTGGGAGAGGCAGATAAGCAGGAGGTTTCTCCAATCCTGGAAGGGGTCCCTTCAACCGTCCAGGACCCAGAGAGACCGGCTGGGTCCCTCAGCAATACTCTCACAGGAAGCGGAGGTCTTGGGGAGGACCAACCTGCCCACACAACCGTAATCTCCCTCGCGGACGCCGGTCCAGGTTCCCACTCCGGTACCAGGGCCATCGTGGATCCCCGGCCATCCGGCGTCTGCTGGACCAGGGGCTGCTCCCGCATGGCATCGAGCCCTCGCCCGGCAGCACGGTGGGACCCTGCTGGGTCTGCAGGGGACTGAGGGGGTCTTGGAACACTGGGCGGGCCCACAAGGAAACCAGGGGGCCGCTGACCAGCTGCCCATGGGGTCCCATGTGACGCAGAGGGATCCGCAGGGAGGGTTTCGGCCCGCACCCGACCTGCGAACGCAGGCCCTACAAGTGCTGGGGTTATTGCCTGAACAAGCTCCGGACCGGCCTCGTCTTGCGCTCATCTCCCGCACTGCGAAGCGGCTGTTGTTGAATGCGAGAGAGCTTGCAGACACCGCACGCCAGCTGGGGGTTGAGACTTCTGTACTGCCCCTGGAGGGATTGACGCTGTACGAGCAGATCCTGGCCCTCCAAAGCAGTACTGTGCTGGCTGCCGTCCATGGTGCTGCCCTGTGTACTGCAGTGTGGCTTCCCAGAAATGCCACTGTCATTCAGGTGCGGCCACTTGTGCGAAGGCTCATACATCTTTCCCTCTTTTGGGTTTGCTCCCTCCATCCTCTCCCTCCCTCCCCCCCCCCCCCCTTTCCACGCAGGGCCTCCCCAACTCCCTCCCCTCTATGCTCACCGACCCTATCCACCTCCACATTGTCGCTGTCCCCCCCCCCCCCCCCCCCCCCCTCCTCTCCCCCCCCTCCCTCTCTCCCTCTCTCCTCTCTCTCTCTCCTCCTCCTCCTCTCTTCTCCTCTCTCCTCCTCTCCCTCTCTCTCTCTCTCTCTCTCTCTCTCTCTCTCTCTCTCTCTCCTCTCTCTCTCTCTCTCACTCTCCCTCCCTCCCTCTCCCTCGCTCCCTCTCTCTCTCTCCCTCCTCCCTCTCTCTTCTCTCTCTCTCTCTCTCCTCTCTCTCTCTCTCTCTCTCTCTCTCTCTCTCTCTCTCTCTCTCTCTCTCTCTCTCTCTCTCTCTCTCCCCCCCCCTCCCCTCTCCCTCCCTCCCTCCCTCCCCTCCCCCTTGGTCTCTCAGCTTATCCCCCTCCCCTTCCTTTCTCTACCTGGCCCCTCCCTCTACCTCTGTCTTCCCCTTCCCATTCTCTTACCTCCCCTTGATGCTCAATTTCCACGCACCTGACCTCGAGAGGTCGTCGAGAAGGTAAGAAGCTGAGGCAGGGATGGTCTGGGGTCACAGCTTATACCCTTTGGCATTCGGGAGGTACCGGCTGTGGATCCGTGGGCCACTAAGGCCCTCGCGGAGGCAGGACAAGCAGTACATTGGTTGACATGCAGAACGTGCACCGCAATGGCACCGTCCACATTGGCACCTGTTGCCGCCAATTTACAGACGAACCCCCTGCAGGAGCAGGTCCTGGCTGATGGATTCCTTTCGGCCGGTGCTCCTTTCTTCCTTTTTGGTATGCCCGAATGCTGTATCCGCAACCCCCACCCTCTCCTCTCCCCCCCCTCTCTCTCTCTCTCTCTCTCTCTCTCTCTCTCTCTCTCTCTCTCTCTCTCTCTCTTTCTCTTCCCTCTCTTCTCCCCCCCTCTGTGTGTGTGTGTGTGTGTGTGTGTGTGTGTGTGTATGTGTGTTTTGTGTGTGTGTGTGTGCGTCTGTGTATATATGGTTGAAATCTCACACAACCACGGTCTTTTGGGTGTTTAATATTGCCTGGAAGAGGCGTGTACGGTTCAGAGCACATATGGTCAGCTACGTTTCCTTTCAGCTGCAAATTTCGTTCTTCGTTGAGCAGTAAAGCCACACATCATATTAAACGTATGCAGAAGATCAACCAGATTTACTTGTGTTGTGGCTGTACAATGTCAGTCAGTACACCATTGTACTGCCGCTTTTCAAGCAGAACCAAGACTATTGCACACCTGAAAGAATACCTGGGCGGCTGCTGCACACACGTACATTTATTTCTGAAAACCTGCGCGGCTGCCATACAGGATCAACCAGGACACACGTGTACCGCCAGAGGAGTTCACGAGCGTTTTGCTGTCGGCAATCGACGAGGGCCCGCTCAACCGCGCTGTTTCAGGCTGCCACCTTTATGCAACCGTCGTTGCAAATCTTCCTCTGTACTGCCGGGCCAGGCCACGTCGATAGCAGGGGGGCATACACGAGTCCGAAACAGCCCAAGCTGGTGGCAAGTGGACCCTCTCACAAGAGCTTTAGTTCTGCGATCAACATAATTGCTGGGGTTATCCCGGGATCAGTACTGGGATAGTTACAGTCACTGCGAGAGACACAGACGGGGGTGGGGGGGACGGATGGGTGTGTGTGTGTGTGTGTGTGTGTGTGTGTGTGTGTGTGTGTGTGCGTGCGTGTAGGTGCGTGCACGTGCATGTGTACATATGCTTGGGTTGAGGTCTGGCGGTGGTCCTTCCCAAACTGGACTTGGGGGCCCTAGTTGGGGCCCTGCACTGTTTAGGAGTCGCCGATGCAGTAGCTTGGGCTTAAAAATGAACAGTTTAATTGTTGCCTTATATTCGCCTTAGATAATCTTGCAGGATCCAGCAGGCATCCCTTTTCCAATTGAAGTACCCTTTGGAGATGTAGTAGATGACAACGTCTTGGGATCGACTGCCAACGAGGTGGCCGCTTATGTCAGGAATAGCAAAACATGTAAATCAATCTTGACCAGGATGGGGCGAACTGCCTCAGACATGCTTGCACCATGCCTCGCTTTGAAGACGTCCTGCGCATTGGAAGAGAAAGGCAGTTAGAGGTGCTTGTGTGATTTTAATAAAAATGATAGGACACTTGATATTCTGATATATCTGTCAATGTCTATATAGACATTGACACATAGAACATTCTTATCAAGAGAGGGCAGGTTTTTCGACTCCAGGAAGTACGATGGCATCTGGTTCTTGAAATCTCAAGCAGCGCTTATGAGGCAGGATGTTGCTCAGGTGCATGCTAACTTTTCTTGAGATCTCACGCAAATGTGAGAATTTTGCTGAGTTTGTTCGAAGACCCCTCATTGTACAATATGTTAATGGCAATATTAGCTTGCAACAGCTTGAGAGGCCGGGGTTTTGCAGAAGATACGGTTTCATCATCGTGCAGAGGTGATTACACCCCTCTGAGGAAGATATGTGTGTACATACATGTATGCATCCTGCGTAGGCAAACGTACTGCGTACATTACGCATACCGTTACATCCACCCAGGCAGTCCTAGAGAAGCACTTCTCTGCGACGTCAAGTGCCTTGTGTCACGTGACCCATACTTTGGCTGACGTAGGTGCTATAAACTTTTGAATTGTTATGGCGCAGCACAAACTTCGTCGAAGCTGGTTGCGCCAGGAATTGTTGGTGCTGTGCTAGGTTGCGGCATTAGTTGATAGGCCTCTGGGATGTACACTATCCGGTGTCGTGCTTGCATCTGCACTGGTCCCATATCTGGCGTGTGCGTGCAATTTTTCCAAATCCCAGAGTGGCCACTCTCGGATATGGGAAAAAAATCGCACGCGCGCGCATGCACACACACACACACACACACACACACACACACACACACACACACACACACACACACACACACACACACACGCACGCACGCACGCACGCGCGCGCGCAGGGGTGGGGGCGCATGTGTGCGCACGCACGCGCGCGTGCGCAGGGTAGAGTCCCAGGGGCCCTAGCCCCCAGTTGAGAAAGCAATGTCCAGAACGAGTTGCATCTCTAGCGGAAGATGGAGGCCGTGGGGCTTGTGAACTAACCCTGCTGGAATTCGCCCCAAAATGCGGTGTCAAATCTAAATCATAGGCAGGAGTGTTCTGTCCAAATATTTGTTTGGGGGCAATAAACGCAAAGGATCATTCACGGCGCAACTGGGCTAAAAGAATTGACGTACCTACTCGAGACACACAATTTTGTGCCTGTGTTTTTTCTTCGAAAAAGAACATGTTGTACAAAGACACCGTCGGCGCACCAGTTTGGAGCAAACAGATTCACGCATGTATAAGCGGCGAAGGCTTTGTGTACTAACGCAGGCCAGAACACGGTTGACCTCAGCGACGTTGCATGAGCACCGGCGCAACCCGTGAGGAGCTTAAAGTCAAGGCTTAAGCTTTAAGCGTTCTTCAATACGTGCAGTACTTGCGCTAGTAGTGAAGTTAGCCCAAAACCGAGACTCAGAGCTCCTCACGTACAAATACAAACAGCCCGTTCAGCTTTAAGAAGGCCCAGACTCGGAGCTTGCGCGGCAGACCATTCTCATTGCACATTGCAGAGTGACGACGTGGAGTTCACAATGGGTATACCTAATGTATTGTACATGTAGGTACTACAGCAAGGAAATAGAGGAGCCCACGTTGGGGCACGGGCATGTTTCGCCTTCTTTGGAACCGATCTGAGGGAGAAGAGCTGGATGCAATAAATCACAAGCTCAACTGCACGCGCGCGCACACACACACACACACACACACACACACACAGAGAGAGAGAGAAGAGAGAGAGAGAGAGAGAGAGAGAGAGAGAGAGAGAGAGAGAGAGAGAGAGAGTGAGTGAGAGAGAGAGAGAGAGAGACACCTCGCGCCCGCGCAAGTAATATTATGAACGAACTAGCCTAGGGACGCAGCAACATGCTCTTGCATCCCCTATTTCTTTGGAAGAAGGTGCGACTTGCATGCAGTTTTCAATTGCCTATGACCAACATGTCCGCTTGCAAATAAATACGGCGAGGGCACTAGATACAACTTGATAAGCTGGGGTGGGCCACCACTGACAACTTGCCCTCGCATGCCCCATTCAACTTTCAGGAAGTCTGTTCAAATGTTTCTTCCAGCCCTGAGACAAACGCAAAACATCCTTCAAATTTCGGACCCCGCAAACGGCGCACGAACCCCTTCGAAACCCCTGCGTGTCCCAAGACTGGGAAAAGTCCCTTCATGGGGGTGAACGTCCTCCCCTTACTTCGACTATACTGCCTGGGAAAAGCCGCTGGTCAAGCGGAAGCGGGCAACGCAAAACCAACAAGCTGTTGACCTGTTACTCATGCGGCCCCGCGGTACCCATGTATAATCTTAGAAGGCCGCGCCCGCAACCAATATCGATGTACATCATGGGGCGGTGCCAGCTGCGGCAACGGGATCGTCGACGTCCAAGCAGTCCTTCAAGACCACTATTTTTCTGAGCAGAATTTCTATCGCCGTCATTATGATGTCCGATACTGGCAGCACCCCCGTTCCCTCCACCTTGAACAGGAACATGTCCTGCAGCCCCCCCCCCCCTCCCCTCGCATTCAATTCAATATTACAAGGCTACACACCATGATTACATTCACGGCGAGCAGGCGCCCCCCACCCCCTTTCTCGTTAAAATCATATTTTCAAGGCTGCACACCAAGGTTACATTCAATGCGGAGCACAGTACCGAACCGCACACAGCTGATCAATCTGTCCCGTTTGGGCGAGGGCGAGGGGTGTTGACGATAGGGGTCTATCTGATCTCTTGGGCGAGGGCGAGGCGTGATGACACATGGGTCTATAAGTTTCTTTCGGCCGCGGGCGAGGGGTGATGACCACAGGGGTCTATCTCTTCCTTTTGGAAGAGGGCGAGTGGCAATGACCATCATCCAAGAGTGCACCGCCATTTGAAGGTTCCCAATGGGCAAGTAAGCACAAGCAAAGCGAGGAGATGAAGCTAGATCGGAAATGTTGGCTCTCCATGCTCTCGTGGTTCGACGGCGCCTCAGCTTACCTGTTCAACTCATGCCCTGCTATTTTACAACGGGCTGAGGATGGGAAACTCTGAAAATGGGAATGTTGGGACGCAGCGGAGCTATGCCGCTCACGCCCTTGGTCATGGTGGTATGGCTGGCCCCGTAACCCTCAGCCATACTGCCATGGCATGTTTTGTTGGCCGCCGATACAACGGTACATTGTACTGCCATGCAATGGGCATGGCCTGCGAACTACGTGACACCGCAGCTGCATTTCCTCTAAAACCACCCGCCTATAAAATAGCTGGAAAAGTTCAGATGGAAAAGGAAGCCCGAAAAGTCGCAGACGCCCCACCTGCGTGGTTGGATAGGACATGGCCTCGAGTGTTCAAATCTTCCGCCTTGGCCAGCACTTCCCAGTCAGACGTGGGAAATGGAAAGATAACCTAAGGGCAGAGCAGGCAGGGTGAAGGGTAAAATACATTACTTGAGGGCAGGGCAGGGCAAATGTAATCGGGAAGGGAAAGGCGAGGATCACCACTTCTTGCTTCCTCGGCGAGAGGGAGAGGTAAGGCGGCAGAGAGGGTGAGAAATATCAGCAGGAAAAAGAAGAAGATTCGCACCTGCTTGGGTCGGATAGTGACAAGTCCTTGAATGTTCATATCTTCCGCCTTAGCCAGCACCTCTCCATCATACATGTATGCCTCCGGGTTTTCCACCTCAATCTACACCCCCCCCCTCCGAGTCCCTCGCACTTTAATCAAAAAACTGTTGGAGATGACTATCGATATAACATAAAAGCCATAGAATGCTTGTAACATGCATCATGAGCTGGACTCTGATGCAGTGTCCGAAGAAAACGCACCGCAATGAAAGCACAAACCCAACGCCTGTGTTGTGAGCACCTTCCATCATCGCACACACATGCATTGAAAGTAGATATTCACGGGAATGCGCGCACTCACAGGCACACCCATGCACACGGGAACACACACGCACACACACACACACACACACACACACACACACACACACACACAAATGCACACACAAATGCACACACACACACACACACACACACACACACACACACACCACACACACACACACACACACACACACACAACACACACACACATTCACACATGCATACCCGTGCGATAAGTGCACCCATGCGCGCGCGCGGCGCGCGCGCGCACACACACACACACACTCCTCTCTCCTTTTCTCTCTCTCTCTCTCTCTCTCTCTCTCTCTCTCTCTCTCTCTCTCTCTCTCTCTCTCTCTCCCCTCTCTCTCTCACTCACTCACTCACTCTCTCTCACTCTCTCTCTCTCTCTCTCTCTCTCTCTCTCTCTCCTCTCTCTCTCTCTCTCTCTCTCTCCCCTTTCTCCCTCTCTCTTTCCCTCTCCCCCGCTCTCTCTCTCTCTCTCTCTCTCTCTCTCCTCTCTCTCTCTCTCTCTCTCTCTCTCTCTCTCTCTCTCTCTCTCTCTCCTCTCTCTCTCTCCCCCTCTCTCTCTCTCTCTCTCTCTCTCTCTCTCTCCTCTCTCTCTCTCTCTCTCTCTCTCTCTCTCTCTCTCTCTCTCTCTCTCTCTCTCTCTCTCTCTCTCTCTCTCGCTCTCTCACACACATACACACACACACACACACACACACACACACACACACACACACACACACACACACACACACACACTTCCCACATCTTCCTACCCCGCCCCCCCATAAAACCCCTTCCACAAGAAAAACCCGAGGAAGGGAGGCACCTGGCCAGTGACCTGTTGTGGGCAAAGACGCGCGTGGGGCAGCTCTCGACCCAGGCATCCTTCTCCTCGGGGTCATTTCCGCCACGATGGATCTGTCAATGTCGATCTCCGGCACGTACTGGAAGACGGCCATGCTTACGGCATCCATTTGGCGTGATTTTGGCAATGCCTTTCCGTGCAATGGCCTTCAGGCGGAGCTCCTGGCCCCTCCTCAACTTCACCAGCAGAATGCCCTTGCGTTCCACGTCCGCCCATGTCGGTCGGTCGTAATCTGTCCGTCACACACACACACCCCGCCCCACACCCCCAGTGTGCCCTGTCAGCTCCTTGTAAGAACATTTGCTGTTGCGAGCCTAGGTGATCTCCCCACCAACACCATTTGCCCGCGCAGACACTTTCAAAGACAAGTGTTCATGTCCATTCACAGGAGTATGCATGCACATGTTCATCTGCTCTCATCACATTCCTCCCTCTCTCTCTCTCTCTCTCTCTCTCTCTCTCTCTCTCTCTCTCTCTCCTCTCTCTCTCTCTCTCTCTCTCTCTCTCTCTCTCTCTCCTCTCTCTCTCTCTCTCTCTCTTGCTCTCTCCCTCTCTCCCTCTCTCCCTCTCTCCCTCTCTCCCTCCCTCCCTCCCTCCCTCCCCACCCCCTCCCCCCGGGGTCCTTCTATGGAATGTATAGTATTCAGCAGAAAGTTGGTGCAGTGGCATATATCATCACCCATTCGAATTAATGCTTTTCGATGGCTCGTGTGAACTCTCTTGCCCCTCTTCCTCCACACCTCTCTCTCTCTTAAACCCCAAAGCACCCTTGAACCATCTCTGCACAAACTCTATTATCGTATCCATCTGTATCATGGGGTAACCAGCATATTTAGTATTTGGCACCAGGGTAGTGCAAAGCACGTCCGCTGGGCAGGTCAATCATGCCAGATACAATTTGTATGAGCCCATAAGGCATCTGACCCAGTCGGCATGTTGCATCATATATCCATTAAGTTCATACTCTTGATGTTCCAATGGCGAAGCCCTTCCCAAGGCTTGCCAAGGGCATACCAACAGGGTACACTTCTGGGTGCTCTGGATCCAAAACAAGATCATTGCTTGTCACATCCATAGTCTCGTCTGATGTACATTTTACATTCAAGCTCATCTCCACGTCGGTCCATTCATCCTCATCTCCAACGCTTTCAAAAGGCGATGTCATTCTCCTGACGGCGGTGCTCACCAAGGGGACAAGTCCCAATCGATGAGCAATGAATTCATCGTTCAAAACTGTACTATTAAACTCTATTTCCACAAGATCTATTGCTATGGTGGGAACTTCTGCTGTTATGACTCGTCTCAAACTATTCGCCACAGACGCATCTGTGTTGTGCAACTCGAACTCGCAATAGTCATCTGATCTCTCGCGTATGACAACACGTGGATATCTTCGGTTGCTCTGTGATTCAGTCATCACAAAAAAACATATGGAGTTGTCTCCATTTACAGGTAGAGGTTAATCACCGCCCCCAGAGCAGTTCGGTTGCAACACTTCGTCGCAAGCCTTCTCACCGAACAGGCAGAATTGGGCATTTCTCCCTTTACATAGCCATTCTAATTGCCAATCATGGAGGGCCGAAGGTAATGGGAAGCAGAGTATGGGGCCCACTCTAGTGGGTTTCCGGACAACCCCGGCGACAATGGTACAGTACGGCATGCTCGGCAGACTGTCCCGCAGAGGCTGCAGCCCCAAAAGCCATCAAGCTTCACCTTTGATAAAAGGAGAAAAGTTCGTGGGACTTAGCCTTACAAGGGTCAACAGTGGCCTCCTCAGTACCTCTTGTCAAGGCATTGACAGCTGCGGGAAACCTCTGCCTGTCTTGAGTGCGACGGCAAGGTGCAATATCCTGCTCGGCGGTGGACTGGTCCGCATTGTTACTGGGTCTCCCTGCATACGCGATCGACAAATAATATTACCGTTTATCCATTGCTGCTTGTAAGCCGAGGTAGGATAAAGATGTCCTATTTTATCGAGTGCGCACGCTGATTGCCTGGCCCACGCCAAGGACGTCCTGGTTGTTTTCGTCCAGAACCCTTGGAGGATGTGTTTAATTTTTTGGGCTTGACGATGACGGTTTTGGGAACAAGAAGACCGAACGGGAAGAAATCGCAACTGGCTGTTGCTGACGTGGACATCTCAAGCATAATTGAATATGCTTTGATGCGTGAGCTTAAGAGCCTGCAGAGGTTGGCGTGAAGCTTTATCACTTAGTTATCTGAGACGAATTGCGCTTTACTGTATCCATGAGGCAGTAGTCTCACTTAGCCAGCAGTGTTGGTGTACTTTACCCTGTCACAGCAGGTATCTGTCCAGAGAACACTTTCGTTTTGAAAAGAAGGTTGATATGGTCTACAGTCGCGTGATGATTGGCAAAATATCTTAGGACACCTGGATAGTGGCTGCATCTAGCACCCACGGTGACCTGAACAGTGCTTTCTGACGACTGTTGTTACCAGAAGGTTTAATAAGCCCAAGCTAAAGCCTTATATGAAGTTTCTATTTTCAGGGATACTTGTCAAGGCCCCCTCAGAGGAAACTGAGCCGAGTTTTACCTTTAGACCCACTGGTTGAAGGTTCAAAGGTAGTTTTGTTGTAGTTTCAATCCAGGCTCCTTTGTAGGAGTCTTGGCCAAGGTTTATGGTGTGAAGGCTGAAAGTGCACTATTTTGTCTTTCTCTTGTAGGGCCGCCATACTATTCAGTTAAATCAGCCATCCATCCTTTCTTCAATATTTGGCCCATCAATTTTCATCCTTGCAGCTATCCTTTCATTCAGCCAGTGGTCCATGATGTTGTTGCCGTCCATTTCTTCTCATGTCATTCCCCAAGTCGATTCCTCCATGCACTAAGCCTGCCATTCATCCAAAATTACCATCTTGAGCTGCTTTGAACCTGAGGCGCACATGCCTGCATTTGCAGATTCATTCACTCACACCCCCGTTGATCCCATCACTCATCCACCCATCATCCAAGTGTCACTAGCTAAATACACACCACACGGGGTTCACACCCCATCTAGGAGAGTTCTCTAGGCGAGTTCCCCTTTTTCCTTTGAGTTCAGCGGTATTGTCGCCACCATTGTTGTTGTCATCATCACCATCATCGTCATCATCCCACCATTGTCGGCGATGTCATAGGCGCTGGGCATCATCATAATTCCTTCTTTATCACAAACGCAATCATCATCATCATCATCATCATCATCATCATCATCATCATCATCATCATCACCACCGCCTTGCTCTCATGGCATCATTATTATCATCATCATCCTCACAACGCTATCATTCTAATTGTGAGCATCATCATGACCATCATTGCCATCACACCATCCTTTGATTGTTGCGAAAAAAAGTCGCTTTATTCGCATGTGCACAAACTTTTGTCAATCTTATTGCGGGGGTTGTTGCAGGCACAGATGGGGTACCTCAACGTGGAGAGGAAGCCAGGCGGCTATGCAATCGTTTCCCTTTGCAGGGAGCCTGTCAACACGCTTGATCTGGTGATGTGGCAGCAGCTGAAGGAGAATCTCACCCAGTTAGAGGCCGATCCCACCGTGCAGGGGTCATTTACACCAGCGGACTGAAGCGCGACGTCTTCACGGCAGGCAACGATCTCATGGAGCTCTTCGCACCCAAGACCAGCGAAGAGCGGTGAGCGATCTAAATCAAAACCCTTGGGCTCGGTGATATCTGAGTCCTCATCCCTGAGCTGTAGGGTTGCCTTGGTTCCGAAACTCCTGATCTCCCATCGTCTTTGAGCCCTCTTCCCTAAGATTTTCACGGCTGGCTATGGACTAGGGAAGCTGATTTTTTTGGGTGGATATTCATTCCTGCCTTCCTTCTGCAAGGTCAAGCTTTTGTGGTAAATCAGGGCTGTACGGTGTTTGGAAAAGTGCGGTGTAAGGTTACCGTAAATCGAAACCCCAAGAGCCCCAACTTGTTGATGTCCCGTCGCTGGCATGTTTTCAGCAGTTGCTGTCTCTCTCTCTCTCTCTCTCTCTCTCTCTCTCTCTCTCTCTCTCTCTCTCTCTCTCTCTCTCTCTCTCTCTCTCTCTCTCTCTCTCTCTCTCTCTCTCTTCTCTCTCTCTCTCTCTCCTCCCTCTCTCTTCCCTCTCCCCCCTTCTCTCTCTCTCTCTCTCTCTCTCTCTCTCCTCTCTCTCTCTCTCTCTCTCTCTCTCTCTCTCTCTCTCTCTCTCTCTCTTTGTGTGGTGTGTGTGTGTGTGTGTGTGTGTGTGTGTGTGTGTGTGTGGTGTGTGGTGTGAGAGAGACATGTGAGTAGGAAAGTATGGTTTGGCTGTGAGGGCTGCAGTGTCTTGGGTGTGTAAACGTGTGTTTGTCGGGCCAACTGCTGATGTGGCACGGGATATTGCAGGTATACAAACTTTTGGGTGACACAGAACCACTTTTTGGCACAGCTGTACCGCTCCCCCCTCATCACAGTGTGCGCTATCCGTGGGCCTGCCCTGCTGGTATTCCCGCGACTCCCCATCTGTGTGCCTGAAGGCTAGCAGTGGGGTGCACGATGGGGAGTGGTTGGGAGCGTACACTGGACTGAGAGAGAGAGGAGCAGGATCGGAATGCCGAAAGACAGTATGTGGATCAGAGAATATTTGTGTGGGAGGGGAAGAGCAGGAGGGAGTAAGGCAAATCGAAAGACATGAAGGACGGGAAAAGCGGGGTAGTGCTGATTGGGAGAGAGAGAGAGGAGAGAGAGAGAGAGAGAGAGGAGAGAGAGAGAGAGAGAGAGAGAGAGAGAGAGAGAGAGAGAGAGAGAGAGAGAGAGAGAGAGAGAGAGGGGGGGGGGGAGAGAGGGGGGGGGAGGGGAAGAGCGGGAGCTGGTATGCCGATCAAAAGAAGACCTG
This sequence comes from Botryococcus braunii, assembly GCA_002005505.1. Classification (NCBI taxonomy): domain Eukaryota; kingdom Viridiplantae; phylum Chlorophyta; class Trebouxiophyceae; genus Botryococcus; species Botryococcus braunii. The sequence goes on from KV908559.1 coordinate 158,719, forward strand.
GGGTAGAGGGGAGAGGAAGCAGGGGGGAGAGGGGGAGGGGGGAGGGCAGTGGGAGAAAGAGAGAGAGAAAAGGGGCGGCGCTTTCTTTGCCTGAATGTTGCTCTTTGAGATCCTACATGTGATTTTCAGTAGGTTCATTAGTCTTTCTTATGGGTATGGGTATGGGTTTAAGATTCAACCACGCTATCTTGCTCATTTGGGATTTTGAGCATACTTTTTGGATACGCTCGTTCTTTTATCAATTTTGTAATCCCCCACCCTTTCTGTATGATTGTGGGTGTGTATATGCATGTGTGTGCGTGTGCACTGACGCCGTGTGTGGTGTGTGTGTGTGTGTGTGTGTGCGTGCGTGCGTGCGTGCGTGCGTGCGTGCGTGCGTGCGTGCGTGCGTGCGTGCGTGCGTGCGTGCGTGGTGTGTGTGTGTGTGTGTGTGTGTGTGTGTGTGTGTGTGTGTGTGTGTGCGTGCGTGTCCGTTGTGCGTGTGCGCCCACGGTGTCGCACCCCCCCTCCTCCTCACTCACACACACACACACACACACACACACACACACACACACACACACACACACACACACACACACGCACAACGGACACACACACGCACACACACACACACACACACACACACACACACACACACACACACACACACACACACACACGCGCGCGCGCGCGCGTGCGTGCGCTCTCACACCCAAATCACGCCCAGTTTCTGCTTGTTCTGGCTGGCAAGGAGGAAAGGGGGGGGGTGGGGGGTAAAATGTTAAATGGCATGCGGGGCGGGGCAGGAGGATGCATGCTGTCAATGTGTTGCGACTACCGGGTTATGACAGACTTTGGGCATATTGGGCTGAACGAGGTGGCGTTGGGTATCACTGTACCGCTGTACTGGGCCGCCTCATGGCTCGCATCATAGGGCAGGGCCCTGCTGAACGCCTCTGCCAGTTTGCTGCACTCATTTCTCCCCAGGTACTTACCCCTGCCCGCCTTGTGCCTCTCCTAGCTTTCAAGTATCTCTAGACTGCAAGCTGTATTCATTTGGGTGCCGTCACCCGCGCGCGGGTGACTGCACCCGCAACGCATCTTACTCCTTACCCCTCAGGTGTACGCAGTGCTTACCAAATGTATCAGTCAGCTGCAATGGATGTTGTGCTAGTTAAATAGCCTTTGGATTGCCGCAGTGCATTCGGTATGCATCAGGGGTTAGCCACCCGCAATGGATACTGCGCTAGTTAGTCAGCCTTCATGTCTCCGCAATGTATCCCATGTTAGTCAGGGGTTAGTCAACCGCAATACATACTGGATTTGGTAGGTAGCCCGCAGGTCTCTGCAGTGCATCCTGTAGTAATCAGCCATTTGGTCTCCGTAACGCATACAGCTAGGGGCTAGGCACTCCTCTCCTGGGCTGATTTGTCCCATTTTGCAGTTGTCATATCGCCACTCACGTACTTCCTGTGCACCTTCCGGGCTGACATCGCCTGGTTCCACCCTTGATATCTCTTAGGTACTCCCCTGGAATCCCTTGGGCCAACCCTCTCTATATGTAGTGCTTATTCCTACCTAGGAAGTTAGCTTTTACCCCCTCCCCCCGACTGCCTTTGTCAATCGGCCCGCATTTCTCCCCCAGGATCTCTCATGTCTGCCGTTTTGTGCCTTTGTCAGTTTGGCGCCCTGCGTTTTTACCCCGTGTTTGTCCAAAGCATCACCGTTTGTACCTTCGTATTTTGGCCTTAATGGCCTCCAATTTTGTCACCGGGCTCTTCATTGCACGCCTTGCAATGGCTGTGCGAACCTGCTTCTCTGGTCTCCTCCAGGGGTTTCCCAATTGTCTGCCTGCACCTGACGCACCTGACGATCTAACTCTGCAATTGCTTTGGCCTTTTTAGGCTATGCTAAGGGTCCGTGCACATCTCATCATGCCCAAGGGTCTGGACAGTTGTAATTGCATAGGAGCCAGCTTATGGGAATCTCTAGTTTTGGCCCCCCGTCCCCCCCCCCCCCTTTCTCCAATTTGTAAGCCGGCGAGTGGTCTTGGAAGCTCGTCCTAGTGGAAAATGTGTCGGAACTTTGTGGTCTTACATGAGGCGACACACCCTGCCATTGCGGCCATTTTCGCCTTCATCTGCCCCGCGTGAAGGCTGCTGCGGCCACCCTGCGTGTGGTACCAGGCCTGGTGGAGGTCCTAGAGAGAGCAGTCTCAGCAAGCTCAGCATGCAGCATCATGGAAGAATGCCAGTGTCTAGACTTCAGGCCTGCGCATGCGTCTGGGCAGACGGATACTTAGCGTGAAGTTCGGAGAATGAAGGGGGGAACGGGGTCGATGAGGTGGTGGGAGTCGTAAGAAGCATGTGGAGGATCTGCAGGAGGCTCTAAAGATTGGACTAGTGGACGAGGTGGTCAGCAGGGAGCAACTTCTGCCGTCTGCTGAGTCATTTATCCAGAAGCAGCTAAAGATTCCTCCCTTGGGACGCTCCGGAGTCAAGGTATCTCTCCAACTACTGCCACCTCCTTACTCCCCCCCCCCCCTTCTCTCTCACTCTGACTCTCCCCCCCCCCCCCCCCCCTCTCTCTCTCTCTCTCTCTCTCTCTCTCCTCTCTCTCTCTCTCTCTCTCTCTCTCTCTCTCTCTCTCTCTCTCTCTCTCTCTCTCTCTGTGTGTGTGTGTGTGTGTGTGTCTGTCTGTGTGTGTGTGTGTGTGTGTGTGTGTGTGTGTGTGTGTGCGTGTGTGTGTGTAGTTTGGGGGGGGGGGGTGCTTGTGTGGGTGTGCGCAGTGTTCCTTGACGTAGCAACGAGCGACCCTGGCATGGAGGTATCAGCTGGGGCGGGGCTTGGGGCGGTGCAGCTCCAGATGAGGCTGGACTTCACAGAGGAGTGGGAAGCCTATCCCAAGCAGGAGGCGGAAGGGGCCTGGTCATGCTGACGCAGCCCTTCGTTGTGCAAGCTCTGGAGGGCGTTTTCAAACGCCTTGCAGCCAAAAAGGATGCCAAGTTGTGATAAAGCCACGTCCCGGATCGGGTGCGGGAGAAAGCCAGGTCCGGATGTTGGCTCGAAGTAGGTGGGGCAATGGTGACATTTCCTTCCCAGCATTTTGCTTTCAGTGGAGGGCATCACTATCAATCCCAAACCTGCATTCCACGTGTTTACGCCCCGAGAGGAAGGACCTGAGGGAGGAAGGAGGTCACATCCAGTGCTCTCCTCTCCAACAGGAAAGGATTCAAAATTGTTTCTTGTTTTTGACACTTGAAACATTTTTGACACCGGGAACTGTGCTGCGGTCTGACCAGGCGAACCGCATCCAGTTGATTGGCCGTATACGGAGCTACTGGCCTACAGGAGAGGATTTGAGGGTGTAGTCGAAAGAGGACTGCAAGGAAATTTTGTTCACGATAAGGAACCTTGCATTCCATGCACCTGGGATGTGGTTTTTAGTCAGAATGGGGAGGACTTCAGAGTTGTCTCTGCATTGGGAGTTCTGCCACCATCCGACCAGGGACTGCATCACACGTAGTAGTTGTACCATTCGGCATATGCCTGCAGGAGAAGATTTGAGGGTGTGCGCGATCCTGCATGAAGAAATTTGGCAAAGCGTTGTCACGTGACACAAATAATGCCTCAGTGCACGTGTAATGTGTTAGACCTGGTTGCACCATGCGCACACCAAATTTGGCCACAAGGAAGGTGGCCAGCATATCCTGACAGTAGGGGTTTCGTTGGTCAACGTGTTCGAGCCTGCATGAGACGCAAGACTGGGTAGTAATTGAAGCTGTGTCCAAATGGTGTCAAGGCGCACAATCTTGAACAAGGTAAGTGCCATCGCAAGACATTTGCGTAAACCCTTTGTACACTGCGAAGATGAAGAATTTGTGTCGCAGCCGATTCGCAAATACTTAGTCTTTGTTTCCTGGTTGCTAATTAGTTTTGATGCCTATACAGTTTTCAAAACGCTAGGAGCGTCAGCAATCAATAGATGTCAGTACGCGCTTAGTACAGCTCACGAAATTGACTTATGTTATTTGGGTCAATCTTCGTATATCAGTGGATCCTGAACGGTACAGGGGCATATGCAGTCTCCAATATATGTTAGACTTCAGTTGAAACACGTTTTTGGTACAGATAGAATGTGTAACACTCGTTCCTGTGATACAAGTAGTATGTCTAAAAACATCACCTGGGTGCAGAATCTGCCACAAGCTTAATTAAGCAGCACAAGTGCGGTCTCATGTACAGGAAAAGAACTATCGCCAGTGTCGATTTCTGCTTCTCATCCTGGAATTCAAGTCATGGCCATTCCTCCTCGCTAGCATTGCTAGTAACCCCCAGCCCCCAAGACCTTGAACACGAGCGCGGGCGCGCGTGCCCGCACGCGCGCGCGCGCGCACACACACACACACACACACACACACACACACACACACACACACACACACACACCCCAACGCACATTGCTCACTGCCACCCATCGGCCACCGAGCTCGAGCCTAAAGCGTCAAGTGACATTGTTACAATAGCAAAGAAAGCGCCTATGACAACAGCTACTGACAGGAAGTATACATAGCTGCGACCTAATGCACACCACTCTCCTTCAAGCGACAACATTGTGATATAACCCAAATCAGCATCATTCACTTTTGCGATTAAATATGCCCTTCTGCATATATGCCCCTTCTGCCGGATGCTCATTCTCGGCAGCCATCATTGCCATCTTGAGAGCATACATATGTGTGGTCCCATTTCGGTTACCTTGGCCATTTTGTCCCATGTGTGATCACATTACGGTGAACTTTGCCCTCGTGTGACCATGAGGGATCGCATGACGGTGACCTTGGCCACCGATTGGTTACTTGTGTGGAACATGTGTGGTTAGTAACCACACTTGTAACCATCCTTGTGAACATGTGTGGTCGTAACCAATATTGGTTACAACACCCCCCCCCCCCTCGCCCCCTCGCCCCCATTAATGGTTACATCCCCTCCCCCCCCCCCCCTCGCTCCCCTCGCCCTCTCCATGCATGATCACATTATGGTGACATTGTCCACTTCAGACTCCCTTGACAACTCTAGAGCCAGTGCCATATCGATGTGCATATGGCAAGGCATGGATAAGTATCCATACGTACTCATAGGTATACCTAAGAGTACCCATCGATACCCATGGTGGCCACAACCATGTTCCATTGTTGTTGTGCTCCATCACTTATCTCCAGCGATGAAGGTGTGAAAAATAAATTTTTGTAAGGCGAACTGGAGTCAACCAATGACGTCAGTACTAAAAAGATCACCTTGCTCTCTAACCCATGTTAATTAACGTGGGTTATACGCCTTCGGTTTTTCCCCTTTCCTGGTCTTGGCCTGAATTTCACAACATTGGTTTGCTCCTGGGTAATCTCAGGAGGATACTTGCCGAACGCCCGTCGTAAACTTGAAAACTATCTTACGAACTTCTGTACTACGTCATTATGTTCAGATATGACATTCCACTCCCCCCCCCACCCCATCCCAAAACAAATAGAAAGAAAGAAAGGAAAAAAACTGAAAACAAAATCGCGATTGACCAATTGTTCTCCACTTGAACCTGCAGGTACTGGCTCAAGCCTACCCTTGAACTTATAAATAATAAGTGAAAACGCAACACCCATATCGCTTGTCCTCCTTGAGGATTCCCAAGCATGTGTCCCCAGAAGCTCACATCCATGCACCCCTCACCAAAAACCAAATTCCATATCCTACCATATAGAACATGTATGCATGTATGTTCCAAACAAGTCTAACCAAATACATCATCATATAACCATAAAGAATCACAAGTGCAATCTTGACCAAGACCGTGAACAATTCAGCCAAGACCGTGTTTTGGTGGCCACAGGCAGCCAAGGACGTGTTTTGGTCGCCACTGAAAACCAAGGACGTGTTTGGGTCGCCACTGGCCAACTTGAACTTGCCCAGCCACCCCTTATGGTCCTGCTTCCACTGCCCCACGTACTTCCATTCTTTGGCCAACGTTTCCTTGCCATGCCCATGCCGCTTGCCCTCCTTCCGCTTCCCCGCATACTTGTTGCGATTGGCCAAGGTTTCCTTGCCGTGCCCATGCCGCTTCCTCGCATACTTGTTGCAATTGGCCAAGGTTTCCTTGCCGTGCCCATGCCGCTTGCCCTCCTTCCACTTCCCCACGTACTTGTCGCCCTTGGCCAGATTTCCTCGCCGCGACCATGCCGCTTGCCCTCCTTCCACTCCCCCAGGTACTTGTCGCCCTTGGCCAAGGCTTCCTCGCCGAGCCCATGCCGCATGTCCTCCTTCCAACCCCCCCATACTTGTCTCCATTCGCCAAGGTCTCCTCGCCCTGCCCATCACGCTTGCCCTCCTTCCACTCCCCCACGTACTTGCGCCCATCGGGATAGGTGTACTCGCCGTCCCCATTAAACTTGTCCTCCTCCCAATCCCCGACGTACTTGTCTCCATTCGCCGAGATGTACACGCCACTTCCATGACGCATGCCATCCAACCATTGCCCCAGGTACTTGTCGCCGTTGTCAGATGTGTACTCGCCAGACCCCTGCTTCTGGCCAAACATCCACTCGCCCACGTACTTACCCCCATTTGCAAAGGTGTACTCGCCCTGCCCATGCCTGTGGCCATTCATCCACTCCCCCACGTATTTCTCCCCATCCGCGTAGGTGTACTCGCCCTGCCCATGAGGCTCGCCCTCCTTCCACTCGCCAACGTACTTGTCGCCAGAGGCAAAAGCCACCTCGCCGTGCCCATGCCGCTTGTCCTCCTCCCACTCGCCCACGTACTTGCCCTCATTTGCAAAGTTGTACTCGCCATGGCCATGTTTCTGGCCGTCCTTCCAACACCCACATACTGGGCTCCGTCAGCATAGGTGTACTCGCCGTGCCCATGCCGCTTGCCCTTCTTCCACTTCCCCACGTACTTGTTGCCGCAGGCAGATGTTTCCTCGCCGTGCCCATGCGCCCGGCCCTCCTTCCATTCCCCCACGTAGGAAACCCCGGGGGAAGTGAAGCGGCCGATGCCATGGGGTCGGCCGGCGTGCCAGTTTCCCTCGTATTGCCCCAAGTGTAGGGTCCCATCCACAGCTCTGTACTGGACGTTGTTCCCTGCGGCACCTGGGGCCGTGGGTCCTTGTGGTGCTAGCTCCTGCGACGTGGCCATGGGGGCTACCTGCTTCACAACAAGCCACGTTTTAGCAACAGCGTGTACGGGATCAGCTTGGAGAAGGGGGATGCCATGCAG
>KV908559.1:188934-193934 GCA_002005505.1 Botryococcus braunii
AGCCCACTTCAGGCCCCAGGGAGGTGAGAGGGCGAGGGAGAGGAGGGAGGGATGGACACAGACAGACAGACAGGCAAATGGACGGACAGACAGACATAAAGACAGACGCACGGACGGACAGACAGACGGGCAGGCAGGCAGACAGATGCGCACACGCGCAGAGAGGGGGGGGGCGAGCGGGGGAGGGGGGAGAGAGGGGGGGGACAGCGAGAGTGAGGGGGGGGGTGAGGGGCGCGCGCGCGCGCGTGTGTGTGTGTGTGTGTGTGTGTGTGTGTGTGTGTGTGTGTGTGTGTGTGTGTGTGTGTGTGTGTGTGTGTGTGTGTGTGTGTGTGTCACCGGGGGCTCGCTCAAGAGGAGTGGCATCAAGTCCGCCTCCATGTCACACAGGCACATGGAATTGTCACAGCCTATGGTAAATGGCCTCCAGAGACTAGAAGGACAAACATGTGAAAATTGCAACACAATCTGATTACATCATCCAAGTGAAAAGCATTGCACATGGTCATTGAGCTCACCAGCAGCAGGCGATACTTGTGCTGATGGTCGAATGAAAGGCCTCCGGGCTCCACTGTCACGACCTGTGAGGCACAAGAGCTCATTTCGGAGCCGGACGATGGGACCGACCCATCCCAACTCATGAAACTAGAAAGTATAATCATCTCCCTGCTCATGATGTTGGAGCAAGCCTGCCGTCACCGCCTGGTTGTGCAGAACTACCACTCATTGGTGAGAGGGTGTGTGTTTGAGTGTGTGTGTGTGTGTGTGTGTGTGTGTGTGTGTGTGTGTGTGTGTGTGTGTGTGTGTGTGTGTGTGTGTGTGCGTCTGTGTGTGCGCGCGCGCGCACGCGCACATGACTCTTTGTGTGTGAGACAGAGGGCGCGCACACACACAAACACAGAAACACACACGGACATGCACACGCGCGCATGCATACACGCACACACGCACGCACGCGCACACACACACACACACACACACACACACACACACAGAGAGAGAGACAGAGAGAGAGAGAGGGGGGGGGGAGAGGGGGGAGGGAGGGGGGAATGGACACACACACACACACACACACACACACACACACACACACACACACACACAGAGAGAGAGAGAGAGAGAGAGAGAGAGAGAGAGAGAGAGGAGAGAGAGAGAGAGAGAGAGAGAGAGAGAGAGAGAGAGAGGGAGGAGAGAGAGGGAGAGAGAGAGAGAGAGAGAGAGAGAGAGAGAGAGAGAGAGAGAGAGAGAGAGAGAGAGAGAGAGAGAGAGAGAGAGAGAGAGAGAGAGAGAGAGAGAGAGAGAGAGAGAGATCCCTTCTCCCAAGAAGCAGCATCTGCTAATGAAGCACCCTGGAATGGTCAATCTGTGTCGCATTCTGCCACTCCTCATAACTCAAAGAAATTCGATGACAATAGTGCAAGGAAACATTTCCATGATAATCTTGTAGGTTCACAACAGCAACTTGTAAGCTTTTGACATTTATCTTATACAAGAAATACTTGGGGATTACCTCAAGACTACTCTCATACTCTTTGTCAGTCCGTTTAATATCATCTATCTGCAAACCCCGTAGGTGTTGGCAGGTTACTTCTGCTGTTTTGCAAGGTAGGCAAATCTAAATGCACAGCTTTCAAGAAATAATGGACAGGAACAAGGGGTCACCCGCATAATATCTGGGTACTGCTGCACGAGCTTCTGTATGTCCTGGAAAACTGCATCCCTGAACAAATGGAAAATCAATCAGTCTCAGGTCAGTCTCTTTTGAAAAAAGACTCCGTAGAGCGAAATTGCTGAGGGCATATAACAGCAGACATGAAAAGGTGATGCAGGAAAGTCAAGACGCAAAATGTTAGAGCACACTGCATATACCAAACATTCTTAATGAGACATTGATGTAAGCCGTACTTTTTATGGTATATGCTGAAGTCTGGCTGGGCTAGCTTGGGTGGTGGGGTTGATCCAGGTATACTTCGCGCAGCTTGACATACTGATAAGCGCATAACCAACAATATGGTGACCCATGGTATGCTTTTCAGCATACTTATCCGTGACAGGTTAGCACACAAGTATCACATGAATATTTCCCCGTAGGACGCACTTTCAACGCCTCATGGCTGAGGGGCCCTGGAGTCTTCACAGTGAACTCTCGCAAGGCTAAGACTTTTACCAAACCCAAGACTGCATCACCCAATAGCATGCCTGAAAGGCGAGGTAATGATTCAGGAGTAAAGCCTAACGTATCCACACAAACGCCTCATTCACATTTCGAGTTGGCCTGCGGACGACTTCAATAGGACTCGCAACGGCCTAGCAAACGCAACGGCCTAGCAACCGCCTTAGTGTCATTATAAACACAGACGCAAAAAAATTAAAAAAGAAGTTACTGAGTGGAATAAGTCGTCGGCTGGTCCAATTCTTTTGGCCAGCCGCACTGAGGCTTGGACAGCCCGACAACGAGCGGGTACAGATCTCAAAGCCCCATTGCGACCTGAGAACGACAAGCTCTCCCTTTCCTTGAATGCAAACCCCTATTTATTCATCAATAATCCATTTGAGCCCCGCAGGGCTTACAGGTCGGATTCATGGTAAGACAGATTCATGTTGCTTAAACCTTGGGACGTACAACAGATTGCGAGTGTTCGGAAATTCCGACTCGGAGCCTGCTCTGCCCGACTGTAAAGAGGGGATCCGTTGTACCTCCTCGAGGCTGCGGGGACCAATCTGCCCCTGTCAGTGACAGTGTCACAGTCTGTGACACAGACTTGACAACAGGTCACCTGGCAAGTTGCACGTGGCTTCTTCATGGCGCGGGAAGTGTCACTTGTCCGGCTGTACAACATGTACGGCAGCAATTTATGCATCTCAACAAAGGAGTCGATCTGTACAAACGTTTATGTGGCACGAAGACCTTCAAGGGGTTGCCAAATTTGTGACTAGAGCACTGTAGAGCTACCTAACTCTCCCAGGTGCTGTGCGACCTTAGTTGGCTAGATATGGGTCACTCATTGTATTGCCGTCCTCTTCAGGCCTAGTGGCTGGTCTTGGATGTAATATTCCTTTCCTTTCATGTGTAGAATGCGTGGGGGTGTGCACTGTATATGTGGGAAATTCCATAATTTTTCCCAAATCCATAATTTTTAACATGAGCCAGGTGATGCACGCCCTCACTTTTGTGGAGTTCCTACTCAAGAGCTCCTCGGGGCCCTCTGTGAACCGAAAAACTTTGCCTACTCGCATGCAACAAAGTGGATGATACACTTTTCTTCAGCCCCAAGAAACTAGTTAGCCTTACGGCTCTACAGCTTACAGAAGCTCATAAAGTAGGGGGTATCAGTTGGAGGTAGGTAGTATTTGTGTCCTTACTATCAGTCTTCGACGATCAATATGATTGCCGCGTTCGTCTTATGATCGGCGTGTTCTCTTACAAAACTTAGAGGAATTGACACCCAAGCAACAAGAATGGATAACAAAGCACATGCCGTCATGCATGCAATCGCATGCATGCCCGCGGATTATTCATAAAGCCAGAAACGTTCGGCACTTTTTACATGGGCACTAGGAGTTGCCCTCAGGCACTCTTTAAGGGTATCCGGCACAAGCACCCTGGGCCTCATCACAGCTTGGTGAATAGTGTCTGGCATCTCCCGATCACAGCTGTATGTTTAAATCAAGTCGTCGTATGAACCACGAATCAAGTCGTATAACTACACCTAGCTGAGTGGCAGGTAGCCTTTTGTGTGCGCCCTCTAATCAGAAAGCTACGCAAGGAGTCTGTACAGCGGCCATACACCTATCTTGCATACATTGGCCAGTACATGGGTCATCCCTACCAGCTATCTTCATCGTGCGCTTGATACAAAGCTGTTGTCAGGACAGACATCCACACCGTTTCCCCACCCCACGCCCCATCTCTCTCCCTCCCTACCTCCCTCCCTCCCTCCCCCCGCCCCCCCGGTACCTCTCTCTCAATCTCCCCTCCCCCCCTTACACACACACATGCGCGCACAAACACAACACACGTGCCGTCCCTCGCAGTGCTTCAAGATGCATCCGCTGCTTATCCAGGCTCCGGCTCCCGGCGTTTCCTTCGCCTCCTCCGCTTCCCTGCACTGGTAGGATCGCTGCCCTCTCCAGGGATCATTCCAGTGGTGGCCCCCTGCGTCTTGGTTTTCTTCTTCTTGACAGACAAAGGGTTGGGGCCCTTCGCTTTCTTGGGTCGACTCCGCACGGGCGCGGGGGTGACGGCCTCTGCCGCATCCCCGTTGTTCCTCAGCTCATGCTCCTTTGCGGCCATGTGCTGCTGCTCCGTCTGGGGCACGTGCCAGGCTTCTCCCTCAGTAATGGCCTTAGTAAGACCCCAGAAAGGCTGCCACACCATAAAGCAAGGACCCCACCATGACATCCACATGCGTCATTTACTCATCACAAAGGTACATTCCTTTACTGAAACTCAGATTCCCCTCCCCCTCATCCCAGGCTCATTTTGTTCGCTTGCTCGCCCGCCCTCCCTCCCTCCCCCCCCCCCCCGCCCCCCCTCCCCTCCCTCCCTCTCCCCACCTCCCACACGCGCGCGTGAGCCCCCCCCCCTCCCCTCTCGCTTCATCTCTCTGTCCATTCCTCTCCCTCGTCCCCTGTGTCTCTGTCCACAATCCCTTTTTACCCACTGCCCACGGGGCCATCATCTGCAGTCTACAAGCATCTCTCAGGAACTCCCTTCAATCTGTTGGTTGTGTCCCACTCTCACCTGAAGGGCTTGACGCTTCTGGAAATCGGAGGGGTCCTCTATGTGAAGCCCATTCACAGAAACATACAGACGCGCCCCCGCTGCGATTTTGGCCAGGCGGCCCCGCAGGTCCCGGTCCTGGCTTCCCACAAAGTAGTGGCTTGCATTGTGCTCCCCTGCCCCCGCACGTTGCCCCCTCACAGTCTCCCCACACATTGTCCTGACCTCCAAATTACAAAACCCTTGACCTTGTCTATGCGACATGGATATACACACATGC
>KV908559.1:206434-208934 GCA_002005505.1 Botryococcus braunii
CCAAATCCCAGCAAAACCTGTAAGAACCTCATTTCAAGATCTCCTCCCTTCAAAGTCCCATCTGCTTGGCCTTGTCCTTTGGATGTGAGTCTCTACTTTATGTTGCATACCCCCTCCGCCATTAAACAAACACACATCCACACACACACACACACACACACACACACACACACACACACACACACACACACACATACTCTCTCTCTCTCTCTCTCTCTCTCTCTCTCTCTCTCTCTCTCTCTCTCTCTCTCTCTCTCTCTCTCTCTCTCTCTCTCTCTCTCTCTCTCTCTCTCTTTCTCTCTCTCTCTTTGGACAGTAAGGAAGTTTTGAATGGCATGCCGGTGTGCGCGCACATGTGTGTGTCTCTGTGTGTGTGTGTGTGTGTGTGTGTGTGTGTGTGTGTGTGTGTGTGTGTGTGTGGTGTGTGTGTGTGTGTGTGTGTGTGTGTGTGTGTGTGGTGTGTGTGTGTGTGTGTGTGTGTGTGTGTGTGTGTGTGTGTGTGTGTGTGTGTGTGTGTGGGTGCGTGGCATGCAAACAAATGCCGAAGGCCTCCAAGACAGTGGCCCGGGAACATTCATGTCTAATACACATGGGAGAGTTGAGCTCGTTAATAGCTTTAGACTTTGAAACGTTACTAGAGAAAGATGCAGTAAAGGGCATGTGTGCCCTGTATAGATTGCAAGCTTGCGCAATTTACGCTTGAGACCGTTGAAATTTGATAAAAACTCTAAACTGTCATTATAGCAACTTACTTGCACTCCGAGTTGGAGCCTGCAGTCCTAGCTGTTAAGGCCCCACGCGGTGTCTTCATCAAAGAGTGCACCACAGGGATTTCCCTTCACCTCGCCAACATATGTAAGGTGTAGGTTTGGTTAATTCAACGTGTAGCATACTCCTAATTAGTTCAGTGTTTATAAACCACCACGAAACACCACTCCGGATCCGCCGACGAATACAAAACGAACAGTATTTCTCCGAAAACCAACCCCAATCTCCTACATAGGCCGTTATACATTTGAAAAAACTTGAAAATGGCCCCTCTATGGGACCGCAAGCCTTCGCCAGCTGCAGTCTTGGCCTTCGACCCCCAAAAGTGTCTTCATTGAAGGCCTAGGGTGCCTCCCTTCACCTCATATAATCATTTGAAGGAAAAAATTTAAATAATTCCAAAGGTTCATTATACACTTGAACAGCAACTGAACTCCCTTTTGTGGAACACTACAAGGGTTGGGGGACCTCAGTCTAACCTTGTCACTTCTTCTCGTTACATACCTGTGGAAGCAACTTCCAAGTGAATCTAAAAACAAAAGCACCTTTAACAATAGCAGCACGGTTCAAAATTTGCCTACCGAAAAAATTGTTGTCGGTTAAGACTGCTCAATGGCGTCCTCACCTACAGTTGCATCAATATTAATACGACACAACGTTTGTTGTAAGGGATGGCACATTCGTACTATTGCGTTTTCTCTGAGAGCATTGTTCTTAACGCAGCAGAATTCATATCAAAACAAGTGGAAATTCTGCCTGACGCGGCAACCCCGAATAGCTCGGAGAATCGGGCAGGTGGCGGTCCCCCTATGCGGCTGATTGTCAGCGCCCGCAGCCCGTTGATATGGATACCTTTTTAGCTCTCATTAGGCAGGCCAATACCCTCCCTGTGGCCTCTCTCCATGTCTCCCCTCGGTTAGCCCCTGCTGATCCCCAGCTATGTACTTATGTGCGGTGGTTTGCGCGCCCCACTAAGGCTCAGCGCTCCCGCCTCCTTTATCTGTCTCTTGATGTTGCCAAGGTCCGGCTCTTTCTCAGGTTTCGTCTTGGTGTTCATGGCCTCCCCATTGACATGGGCCGCAGACAACGGCTTCCGCGACTTCAGCGCCTGTGTGATATGTGTGGCTCCTCTGTGGGTGATGAACACCACTTTGTCTTTCACTGTCCCGCTCTTACTGCGGTGCGGGACCGTTATCCCCACTTGTTTGTGGGTCCTTCTTGATCTCTTCGGCAGTTCATTTGGCACGCTGACTTGCGTGCGGTCGTCTCCTTTATCTCGGATGCATTCCAGGCTCCTGCTGATTTACGCCGGCTACGGTGACTTGGCCGCAGCCACGTCTGTGGCTGCCCCCCCCACCCCCCCCCCCCCTTATCCCCCCTTCCTTCTCCTTTTCGTTTGCTCAGTTATGCCTTCGCTCTTCGCTTGGCCACTTCTTGTGGTCAGTTCTTCCTAGTTTTGGCTTGGGTGTGTGTTGTGGACATCTCATCATGCCCTCGTGGCTGGACAGATGTAACTTCTTCCTTTACACGAGTGGAGTAAAAAAGACCAGCCCAATGTTCAGGGATCCAAACCCCAATGTTTCAAGCAATGAGTCACACCCGGCGAGCGGCCAGCTGGCGACCCACAGCCGCCGCAATGATGAAACTGACCCGACGAATGACAAAATATCCCTCCACATCTTCTTGAGCAATGATGGCTTGGTTCAAAAGCCCCTGGAGCCTCTGCAACAAG
>KV908559.1:213934-226434 GCA_002005505.1 Botryococcus braunii
GCTCATGACCCCTTTTGCGTCAAGCATGGGCAGCTGGTCCGTGGTTTGGATGCTCAGACGAAGGCTGGTAAGGCCCCTCAAGGACTGGAGGAAGGCTTCAAACTGCTTCGTGGTGGTGCCACAGTGTTCAGGCGACACCAGCTTGGAGATGCAGGCGTCTCCAACGCGTCTGAGAGCCGTGCACAAGAGACGCAGCTTCTTTATTGTAGGCATGTCCGTTATCTGACATATTTTAATCATGACGTCATCTGGCAACTTCAGTAGCATGCTGAGCCCAAATCCCGGCAAACCTGTAAGAACCTTTTTTTTCAACTCCTCCCTATAAAAGTCCCACCTACTTGGCCTTGTCCTTTGGATGTGAGTCTACAGTCCTTGTTGCATGCCCCCTCCCCAAACAAACACACAAAGGGCACACACACACACACACACACACACACACACACACACACACACACACACACACACACACACACACACACACACACACACACATGTGCACACACACACACACACACACACACACACACACACACACACACGCACACACACACACACACACACATACACACACACAAACACACACACACACACACTCACACACACACACACACACACACACACACACACACACACACACACACACACACACACACACACACACACACGCGCGCGCGCGCGCGCGCGCGCGTCTGGGCTCGGTGAAGGCTTCCAAGGCACTTGACCGGGAACAATCCCGTGTAGCACATATGGGAGGGTTGAGCTCGTCGATTGCTCTAGACTTTGAAACGTTACTAGAAAAAGATGTAGTGAAGGACCTATGTGTCTTCTGTGTATTGCAAGCTTGCGCAATCTACACTTGAGACTTTTGATGTTAAGAACTCTACTACTGTCATTGTATCAACTTACTTGCACTCCGGATCCGAGCTGGACCCTTCAGTCGTAGCTGTTGAAGCCCCACGCTGTGTCTGCATCAGGGGTGACCCACAAGATTTCCCTTCACCCCGCCAACGTATGTAAGGTGTAGTTTTGGGTAAATTCAATATGTAGCATACGCCTAAACAACCAGCGAAATTCCATTTCGCAGAATAATACAAGACGAACATTATTCCGTTAAAACACGCTCTCCTACATTTGTACGAGAACTTGAAAACCTTTCCCTCTTAAAGCACTGCAGGCCTTCACTAGCTGCAGCCTTGGTCTTCGACCCCACGAGCTCGAGTGTCTTCATTGCAGGGTGCTTCCCTTCGCCTCGTCGAAGCACGTGAAGGAGATGTCGAAGCTTCGAAGCTTCGGGTATACACTAATACAGCAACTGAACTCTACTCTGTGGAACAGTTCAAGAGGGGGGGACCTCGATCTAAACTTCCCACTCATACTCGTCGCGTATCTGGTGGAAGCGTTTTTCGAGTGAAACAAAAGCCTATTTTAAAACAGCGACACATATCAAAAGAGTGCCTACCGACATTATGTCGATTTCGACGCCCGCCCATTGGCGTCCTCAGCAAGGATTCCTCGCCCACTGTTTGCACCGATATTCAAACAGTCGACGTTTTGTAAAGGATGGCGCTCGCGTACAATTCAGAGAATTATTCCTAACGCAACAGCCTTCGTTTTAGAACAAGTGTAAAGTGTGTATGACCCGACAACCCCGAATAGCTCGGCTGGAACCGGGCCACTGGCAGCGCTCCGTCACGGAACGTCCGTGGCTGTTGAGTTCTGAACATTATTATTGAATGCCTTGTGCTTTAAGTGATCTTCATGTGTGCACTATTAGGATATGGGTCCATTGAGAACATAAGGTACCTTGAGACACGGCAGATTCTGGACGTTTTCGAACATAAGGTACAATCCTATCTAGATCACACGTTTGTCGGATGAACTCTTAAGGCTGCCCCACCGGAGTGAATACCAACTGGTTGTGAAAGATGCTGGGCATCACCAGATGCTAGTCTTGTCCGACAGTTGTGTGTGGCACTCAGCAGACAGTCCTACGGACTGTAGCTGGAGTAACTTCGTCTATTGACGACCTGTCTGCTTTGTACAGGTACGGTGCGGCAGTGTGTGTTGTATCATTGTTGCTATTGTGAGAGTGAACAAGCTTAGTGTACCCTGTAGTCACTCAAACAGATAAGGGACAGTGACTTCAGGGAGTATAGGCATGTACTTGAACGTAGCCGTCTAGAGCCTTATCTAGTGATTGCTTGATCGGTGCTTGTGTACAAGATAATGATGTAACGGAACTGGTTGTGAAAGATGCTGGGCATCACCAGATGCTAGTCTTGTCCGACAGTTGTGTGTGGCACTCAGCAGACAGTCCTACGGACTGTAGCTGGAGTAACTTCGTCTATTGACGACCTGTCTGCTTTGTACAGGGAAAGCCGATTGCCCATAACCTTTCACAGGTTATGGGCCCACGCCCTTCCAGCTGAGCCAAGTAAAAGCAGGAGTGAAGGTCGTCTACGGATGGGTCAGACGTAAGCGTCAACAAAGGAGCTCGAGCATGGCGCAGCGGCGCAAGGGAACTCGAGTGTACCAGGACCATTATCTTACTCACAGTTTACCTTTCTGGGAAATTCATAATTGAAGTTTTAGCTGTGCTTTATCATTCATAGACGTTGTCTAGAAGCACTGAGTGAGTCGGGCCGGACTCCGGCGCAAACTTCTGAGGGGAACATATCTGCTACTACTGTGCAAGACTGGCTGGTAAATTTCCATGACATGGAGGGAATTGTAGGGTATTGCTGCATTCCAGAAGTTTATGAGTAAGTTTGGCTGGTGAAGTGACAATAGTATGACAAAAAGGGGCAAAGAAAAGGAAAGTAGCAGTGAAACAGCAATGTCTCAACCTGGAGAAGTCAGTGGGGCCACTCCAGGGCAGTCTATGACCGGGACACAATCAGCCACTGCAGAACCAAAGGTGGAGATTGACAAGGCAGCCTACATCCCCAATACCTCTAATCCAAAGATGACTGTCATGCTTGATGATGGAGGGCGCAATTTTGAATTTTGGTATGAAAATTTGGAGGCGTGCGCAAACACCAAGGGGGTCAGAGCGGCTTTGGAGAGGCCAATGCCAGGGTCGGTGGAGAACTCAGCCATCAAGCAGTGGCTGATCCAGTCAGTTCCAGTCATCTGGCATTCTCAGATCTCATGCCACAAAGCAGCGTTCGACTTCATCGCGTGGGTGAAGAACAGTCACACTGGAGGGAGCAACCAAGACATCAACCTTGAGTGGTACAAGGAAATGGAGCAGGGCATCAAGACAGGGGAGACACTCAAGGTCTACCTCTACAGAATGATGGATCTGGCTACAAGTCTCAGAAACAACGCGTTCATCCTCTTGGACCACAATGTTGGGGAGCTGATGGTGAAGGGCCTCCCTCCTGTGCTGAGGCTCGAGTCCCTGGAGGTTATGGCAACCGACAAGCCGCCATTGGAGCTGATTCAAAGAATCCTGCGCGCCGCAGCCAGCCGTGGGTACAAGGACCCACCTGCAGAGGGAACACCTCAGGCCATGGCAGCTGCAGCAGTGGCTGGTCCCTCTGGGGGGGTAGCTGGAGCGTCATCAAGCGCTGGAGCTGCACCAGGAGTGGGAGCAGTACCGGGAGTTGGAGCAGCACTACCAGCAAACGAACAGCCTCCCGCTGGCCCCTCTGCAACTACTTTTGGTGGCAGGGGGCGTGGACCTGGCAGGGCAAGAAGGCCCAGAGAGGAGCTTACATGCCACTTCTGCAAGGCAAAGGGCCACTTCATGACTGACTGCGGACCGCTCAGGCAGCTGCAGGCTCTGCATCAAAACATGCAAGCGGCAAGCGTTGGGCCTGCAGCTTACTGGGGCCAGGGAGGCCCACAGTCGTCTCCTCAAGCCTGGTGGGACCATGGATCTGGCCGGGGTGGCCCGCCTTCATCCGCTTCCAGCCCTGGACCTCCTTCAGCATATAACTATCCAACAAGTCAACACACGTTTCCGGGGTGGCATTTACCACCTCCACCCCCTCCTTCTGGTGAGGCGATGTTTATCTCTCTCAATGTGCTTGCCCCAACTTCGCATGGAGCTAGCAGCACATCTTGGTTAATAGATAGTGGTGCCTCTGTGCATATAGTCAATGATCTCTCATTGCTCCATAATCCAGTTATGCATAGACAGCCTCTTCCTCTGCACTTGGCAACCTCAGACGCCAAGGGAGGAATCATTGCATCTGGGTCTGTATGCCTTGTGAATGCAAGGCACGAAGTATTCTGGCTGCACAATGTGCAGTGTGTTCCTTCTGCGCATACCAACCTCATTTCAGTCACTGGTGCAATTCAGGATGGAGCATCTTTCCTGACTGACACTGCAGGTGGTTACACAGCCATGAAGGGACCTGAAGGGTGGTGTGGAGATATCACCCGCGCACGAGGTCTGTTTTTTTTGGAGTTTGTTAGTCCTGTCAGAGGGCAGCAAGTTGGCTGCAGACATATTGATCACATGGCTGAGGCGTCTCATCTTAGGAAAGGACACGTGTGTAGCGAGAGATCTCTGTGGCATGCTAGGTTAGGTCATCCTGGTGCCAGCAGCATGCAGAGGTTCTCCAAGGAAGATCTGGTTACGGGAATCAATATCTCCCTTGCTCCCTGCTCTGAGTGCCCCAAGCACTGTGAATCGTGTATACAAGGGAAACACTCCAGACCTCCTTTCCCTGTATCTTCCAGGCCTGCACATCACCCACTCGATAGAGTCCATGTGGATACTGTGGGTCCCATATCACCTCCTGCCATCACAGGTGAACGATATTGGGTCACTGTAGTGGATGAAAGTTCACACCAAGTTGCCTCCCTGCCTGTGAAGTCAAAGGATTGCATCCCAAAGGCTGTGATAGACCTGCTCCGTTTTTGGCAGACCCAACGAGGCACGGTTGTGAAGTGTGTGAGGACTGACAGGGGTTCAGAGTTCCTGAACCAGCAATTCAAAGAGTTTTGTGCTCAGCAGGGCACTAAGATGGAGTCCTCAGCGCCCTACACGCCTCAGCAGAATGGGGTGGCGGAGAGGATGAATAGGACCCTGAAGGAGCGAACAAGGACTCTGTTGGTCCATGCTGCAGCAGACCCCTCCCTTTGGAAGGAGGCGCTTGAGACAGCTACCCTCCTCTACAATGTGGGTCCTACTTCAGGCAGGTCCCTGACCCCCATGGAATTATTCTTTGGTGTCAAACCTGATGTGTCTGTGCTGCGCACGTTTGGCTGTGTAGCCCATGTGCACATTCCCAGTGGCCAAAGGTCTGTTTTTGGGCCCAAGACCATCCCTGGGATGTTTACTGGTTATTGTCCCCAGTCTAAAGCGTATCGTGTGTACGTGGGGAATGGAGTGTGGAAGGAGAGTAGGGACGTCAGCTTTATCGAGCACTTGAGGGGGGCTGAGAGAGTGGGTCTATCAAAGGTCCAGCCTGGGTCTGTCTATGATTCTAGGATATCACCCCCCCTTGGCAGTGAGAATCTGGCAACGCCTCAAGCAATTCCCTCTGCTGCTCCACCCACGTTCTGGGATGAGGAGGATGACCATGGAGTGGAGACGCTTTCCACTGGGGCTCCTGGGACCTCTGGACTTTGTGCTGGGGATCAGTCTGGAGACGGGACCACAGCAGCACATGACCAAGGAAACCCCACCAGCCTGGATCCTACTGTTGGGACCCCAGAACCATCTCAGCACTCGTGGTCGGTGCTTGAGCTTATGCAGAATCTGGCCAGGGGGGGTGTAGAAACTCAATCCCAGGTAGAAAAAATGCAGAAGGTACAAGAGGGGTTGCGAATGCAGGGGAAGTCACAAATTCCCCTTCCTCCAGGGACCACCCTTACAAGGGAGCAGCGTTATGTACAGCGCGTGGCTAGGAGAGAGCATTCTGACATCCCATTGCATGCCCCTGACCCAGGTCAGGCAATTGTGAGTGAGCCAAACATGGTTGGTCTCCCTGATATGCAGGGGCAGGTTGAGACAGTCGAGGCTATGTTCGGTGCAGATGTAAGAGATGAGAGCAGTGGGTTAGACATGCCAGCAGTAGGGGAAGCTGGTGCCCAATCCCAGTCACTGGCTAGTCATGCTTATGGTGTGCAGGCTGACATTGTAGGCGCAGCTCAGGCAAGTCTGGGTAGTGTGCCCAAGTGTGAGTCCAGGAGAGAGAGAGAGCTGCTGCTCCCCTCTGCATTGCGGAAGGTGCGAGAATGTAAGGGTGCTGCACATGAGTCCAGTAGTCAAGGAGAGAGAGAGAGACTTGAGAAGGAATCAGATAATCCCGGCAGTACTGCCCAGTCCCAGCATAAGGTACATAATGTACCTTATTCTGGCAACCAGGGAGAGAGAGAGAGAGAAGGGAACAGCATCAGTAAGGCTGACAGCCCTGCTGCACCACAGCATAAGGTACAGAGTGTACCTTCTGTCACGTTGGGAAAAGTTCACGTGCCCTCAAACTTGAGGGAAGCCCAGCGCTCACCTCAGTGGGAGTTTTGGCAGCAGGCAATGCAAGAGGAGATGGAGTCTTTAGACACCCATGAGGTTATGCAGTATGTGGAAAGACCCCATGGGCAGAAAGTTATCCCTGTTCATTGGATTTTTTCTACAAAAAACGATGCACATGGGAATGTCACTCGGTTTAAAGCAAGATTGGTTGCCCAGGGTTGCAGACAGATTCCTGGTATAGATGTTGGTGAGGTTTTTGCACCTACCAGCAGCTATGGTGCTAGGAGAGCTGTGCTGGCAGTGGCTGCCACACAAAATCTTGAGATCCACCAAGTGGATATCAAGACAGCTTTTCTCAATGGGGAGTTGGAGGAAGAGGTCTATGTGACCCAACCACCAGGATTTGAGAATGGCAACACGAGAGTTGTGTGCAAGCTCAGGAAGGCACTCTACGGTCTTAAGCAAGCCCCACGGGCTTGGCACAAGACCTTGAGCGACAAGTTGAGCGTGATGGGGTATAGTGTGTGCAAGAGCGACGCTGGGGTATACATCAGGAGGGCCCCTGATGGTAATCTGTCGTTTATTCTTGTTTATGTCGATGATCTTCTCATAGTTGCCAGAGTGGTTGCAGAGATTGAGTGGGGGAAAGAGTTATTGAAGAAGGACTTCACCATCCATGATTTGGGAGAGGTGAATGATTTCCTGGGGTGTCAGGTCCTACGCAATAGAGTTCAGGGCACTATTTCCATGAGTTGCACTCCCAAGATTGATGCTCTTGTGGAGAAGTTTGGCGTTGCTGATGATGGACGTGGGGTTGATACCCCCATGTCCAAGGACTTCGTGGCTAGCAGCAGACCCGAGTCCTCAGATGGTATGTCACATGGGGCTGGTACCCCTCTGCCACCTGGTCATCGATACTGCGAGTTAATTGGATCGTTACTGTACATAGCCAATACGACCCGGCCTGACATTTCTCAGGCTGTTGGAGTGTTGTCAAGGTATAGAATGACACCCACTACCTCACACTGGAATGAGGCCATTCGAGTGCTGAAGTACTTGAGAGATACCAGAGAGTTAGCTCTTACTCTGGGTGGAAAGGGCCCTGAGCTAGAAGGCTATGTTGATGCCGACTATGCTGGGGACCTGGACCACAGGTATTCCACCACTGGCTATGTTCTATCAGTCTATGGTAGTGCCGTGGTTTGGGGAAGCAAGAAGCAGAGCTCAGTTGCTACCTCAACTGTGCAAGCTGAGTTTATGGCAGCTGGCCATATTGTGAAGGAAGCCAACTGGCTAAGGGGCTTCTTGGAAGAGATAGGGGCTGCACCTTGGAGGGTCAAAATTTTCTGTGACAACCAAGGATGCATTTCTAATTTACGGAACCCCCTGTATTCCAAATTCACAAAGCACGTTGCAGTAAGCTTCCACTACGCTAGGGAAGCTATGGCACTTGGGCAGGTAGATATCCTCTATGTGGAATCTGCACGCAATGTGGCTGACATTATGACCAAGCCACTTGCCAAGCCCGTGTTTGTTGGTCATCGTGATTCACTAGGTTTGAGAAGATACACTTAAAGCATGCAGGCAAGGGGAAGTGTTGAGTTCTGAACATTATTATTGAATGCCTTGTGCTTTAAGTGATCTTCATGTGTGCACTATTAGGATATGGGTCCATTGAGAACATAAGGTACCTTGAGACACGGCAGATTCTGGACGTTTTCGAACATAAGGTACAATCCTATCTAGATCACACGTTTGTCGGATGAACTCTTAAGGCTGCCCCACCGGAGTGAATACCAACTGGTTGTGAAAGATGCTGGGCATCACCAGATGCTAGTCTTGTCCGACAGTTGTGTGTGGCACTCAGCAGACAGTCCTACGGACTGTAGCTGGAGTAACTTCGTCTATTGACGACCTGTCTGCTTTGTACAGGTACGGTGCGGCAGTGTGTGTTGTATCATTGTTGCTATTGTGAGAGTGAACAAGCTTAGTGTACCCTGTAGTCACTCAAACAGATAAGGGACAGTGACTTCAGGGAGTATAGGCATGTACTTGAACGTAGCCGTCTAGAGCCTTATCTAGTGATTGCTTGATCGGTGCTTGTGTACAAGATAATGATGTAACGGAACTGGTTGTGAAAGATGCTGGGCATCACCAGATGCTAGTCTTGTCCGACAGTTGTGTGTGGCACTCAGCAGACAGTCCTACGGACTGTAGCTGGAGTAACTTCGTCTATTGACGACCTGTCTGCTTTGTACAGGGAAAGCCGATTGCCCATAACCTTTCACAGTGGCGGACCGTCCGCCGGAACGCTGGTGCTTGGCTGTCGTTACCTTTCCGCTTGTGCTTCATATTCTTCCTTCTGCCTCCAATGTTTTCCTCGTGTATGTGTATGTTTTAAATTACATGAAAGGAAAGCATACCCCCCTCACCGGTGCACTGGCACCAGGAAAACCCCACAACCCTAAACTCGAACGTCACCCCCCCCCCCCCCCCCCCCAAAAAAAAGGAGCCCAGCAGCCAATTGCCGCCCAACGGCCCGGGCAATCGCAAAGTTCGAGCGCACCCTCCGATGCGTAGAAAACCATTTAAATTGATAACAGACGGCCAGGAAAGAGTAACACGGAGTCTTAGTCACAACACAACACAACACAACACAACACAACAAAACACAACACAACGCAAGTTGGGGACCCTCCCCAACTTGTTCAGTCTTAGTCACTTCGCTTTAATATGCAATTTGAGATCCAGCAGTCGGTTTCCTCCCTACTGTGGGCCAAGATTTCTGAATTAATTTGTCAATTAAGCCAAGATTTAAATCAATATTGCGTATAAAGTTCCCCTCCCCCTTCCTGACTCCCCCCTCCAACCCCCTACCCCCACTCTCTCTCTCTCTCTCTCTCTCTCTCTCTCTCTCTCTCTCTCTCTCTCTCTCTCTCTCTCTCTCTCTCTCTCTCTCTCTCTCTCTCTCTCTCTCTCTCTCTCCCCCCCCCTCTCTGCGTGTGTGTGTGTGTGTGTGTGTGTGTGTGTGTGTGTACATGTGTGTGTGTGTACATGTACATGTGTGTGTGTACATGTGTGTGTGTGTGTTCATGTGTGTGTGCGTGTGTGTGTGTGTGTGTGTGCATGTGTGTGTGTGTGTGTACGTGTGTGTGTGTGTGTGTGTGTGTGTGTGTGTGTGTGTGTGTGTGTGTGTGTGTGTGTGTGTGTGTGTGTACACTACAGAGTGAGACCATTCAAAGCAAGCCTAAATGCCCAACGTACTGTGTTGGTTGTATAAATGCTGAAGACGAGTGTGCAAGATGAACGAATGGCAGGCGGCCCTGCAGCATGATCAGGTTGGGAGAAAAGTGGTATGGGCCACATGAAACGCGCCGAACAGTGGTTGCAGACACACAAACTCCACCCCATCTCTTTGGACGCGCGTGTCCTATGCGGAGTCATCTCCACAATAACAGTAATCAGTCTCAATGGCATCCACATTCAATCAGCCACACAAAATGAGAATCTAACCTATTATTCCAAAATGTGTTAAGTGTTTGATGTTGTGTTTACTACTAAGGTATTCAACCTAGGGAAGGAAGTAGTACATCTTGAACCAGCCATTGTGGTTGAATACTACTTTATTGTCTAGGATCCAGAGCCACTCCTAAGAGGTGGATATCCCTGAAGAATTCATGTAGGCCTCTGAAACGATCACCACAAACCTTGCATCCCCTTCACTTGTGTTTTGCTGTAAAGACAACCATTACCTTGTACTTCATATGCGTGCATGGGGAGATCCCGTACAGTTCTCTCTGGTTTTCATATATGCTTAGATGAACGCGTACATTCTATAATTGGCCGCTCTGCGTCGCATTTACGACGAGAACTTCACGCATTGTAATCAGTTGCTATCTTCTTCTTCATGAACGGATCTGTTTGCCTCAGTCAAATACTCTTCCGCTGATTGCCATAACACTGGTATCGGCGACATAGTCACCTATAATATCTACAATGCAATGCCCTAGCCGAGATACATGTGCGACCAGGGTAAGCCGTCCCACAAGAGATCTGCCTGACAATCAAGTAGGGCTCGTACCCAACGCACATCAACTTGTTCGAGCGTCTCCGTCCAGACGTGGTCAGAAGTGAGATACGCAATCTTTTCAAATTGCGTATTCTCGGCTCCTGTTGAGTTTTCACGCCAAGTAGTGATGAAGAAGGTGAGATCCTTCACAAGAACCTTATAGTGAAGCCTTAATGGGCCCTAACCTCACCTAGTACGTACCTGGTATACCGCCTAGCATTTGATCCACGTAGTGCACTAGCGGATGTATGTATAAATGGCCCCGCCCACAACTCTTCAACTAATAAGGATGGAAGGAAGGAAGGAAGGAAGGAAGGAAATAATGCATGCAGAACAAGCCATTATGGCTGAAGGGATGACGATACAATTGTCTAGGATCCAGATCCACTACTAAGAGCTGGATGTCCCTGAAGCATTTATGTAGGTCTCTAAAGCGATAACCACCAGGCTACCTATCTCTGCCCCGCAAAACACCAGCCCCCCCTCCCAGCATCTTAAACACACACTTGTAAGCACTGAAGCAGCAAGCCCTCTCTGATACACAGCTAAGCAATTTGTCTCACGTCCCGGGCCGGGAGTACCCCCAAGCCCACATCCCACGTCACTCCAAGCCGACGGAACCTCTTCCTTGGATCCCCCAGCTGTGGGATGCCTCAAGGGGGGCACCCGACATTGCGATGGCCAGAGCCTAATCACGGAAGATAAGGCGGGCCTGCAAGGCGATGCGCTCTCGCAGCTCTGAGGGCAGGCGGCCCACTGCGCACCACAGGGCCGGCGATGGAGAGGGGCCACTCTGCCTGGCCAGCTGGCCTGCCTTGAAGAAGGCTCCCGCCAGCGCAGCTGCCCTCTCCCGTCTCACCGCAACCAACGCGCCAAACGGGTGGGGCAAGGCACTCCCCAGCAACCGCGCCAGGTACAGCACCAACTGCCAGTCCACGGACCAGCCTCGGCCGTTGTCGCCTTCCAGGGCCCATCCCGCCAGCTTCCGGGCAGTGGCCTGCACCACCGGGGAGGCCCATGTGGGGCCCATGTGCTCGCACACATATTTCAGCACCGCTAGCGACGGGCCGGGACTCTGCCGCCAGGCATGGCCCTCAAAGGCGTCATATGAAGGCCATCCCCACCCATCTGGAGACCCAGCAGCACGTGCGTGCGCGCAAAGACACTGCAGGCACTCCAATGGTCTTTGGATGTAATCTTCCTTCCTTCCTTCCAGCGAGTTCCCAGGGAACAACTCCAGCCATGGCCAAACCTGCTTGCCCCTGATAGCCAACTCTAAGGCCTTGCTGGTCCATGGAACTCAGGTTGCGAGCGCGATTTGCAGCACTTTCACTCGACCTCCCGCAGCGGCAACATCGACGATGGAGCCGTCCAAGGGTGCGCCCAGCTCAATCACGTACCGCAGCATGTCTTCTCCGTGACCGGTTGCCTTGAAAGCGGAAAGCTCCTCCGGATTAACCTTGCCGCTTTCACGGACCGCGAGCCGCAGGCAGTCCACCTCATTTGCTACGTGTTCCTCATACTCGGAATCCAAAGTCGCCGGGTGGGCCCACCCATGTGCCAACCTGTGTTGCTCGTATCCGTTGTCATACAGCACCTGCATGCATTCCACGCTGCCGCTCAAGTACGCCACATGCATTGCCTTCTCCCAGCATTGGACCTGGACTTGATCAAGGCAGTACTGCAGTACTTCCGGCCGTCCGACCTCTGCAGCCCACTCCATCTCAATCCCGTCTTTTTCCCACTGGCACCCCCGTCCCCGCAGAAAGTTCATGCAGTCTATGATGGTTCTGGCGGGGGCTTTGCAAGCTCCGGCTGTATACATAAGCAAAGGCAGCTCCAGCAGAGAAGGTTCCAGGTTCACGAGGTACTCGAGGCACTCCACTTGAGCTCTCTCAGCTGCAACTTGGACTGAATCGTCCAAGTTGAGGAACCCCGCTCTGCGCCCCGCACCCACCAAATACTTGCATCCCAGTGCCTTTAAAGAAGCCTCAAAAATGT
>KV908559.1:231434-248319 GCA_002005505.1 Botryococcus braunii
GGTGGGGATGCGCAGCATGTGGTAAAGGACCTGAGAGAGTTGAAGAGGAGCGGGGGCAAGGTCGTGGTGGAAGTCGTGTACGTAAGCGAACATTGTTATTGCCGGCGTAATAAGAGAGCCCCCAATTGGAGCAGCGAGCATTGGGTGGTCGGCGAAGAGCAGGCGTGGTTGGACAACCGTTGGAGGAGGATCTATCGCGGCCAGCGATATATGTTTTGGGGGACAGGTTCGGGAATTGGATTGCTTTTCACGTACCGACAGGAGAATATCGGGCGGGCGTGGCGGAGGCGTTATTGGCAGGGGTTGCCAATGGGCCCAGGGGCTGTTACAGGCTGGGGAATGTGGTAGCGAAGAAGGATGGGTGTCCCAGGTGAGATGATAGGAGAGGGATTGTTACAAAAAGAGGAGGAATGGTAAGAGAGGCAGTTGAGAATGTGGTGTTTGGAGAGCAGGGCCGTGGGGAAGACTGGAAATGTTTTGACTGTCAGTGAAGCGGCTGGGGATGCGCCAGTGATCGAGGCCATTCCGGAGTTTGATTACGAACCAGAATACGCCTTGACAGCAGAGGCGCTGAAGAGGTCGATGGGGCCTGTGAACACGGCGTTGGTGTTCAATAGCGCGTCGGAGGAGAGGGTCGTGCGTGTAGGAGACGAATATATAATATGTACGCCCTGCGCTTGTAGATGGGGTGGGTGTTGAATTGCAGAGTGCTGGATGTGAAAGGGAAGTGTGGGGAGCAGATAAACGAGAGCTGTCTTGTACTGTGGACGTGGAGGAGGGATCAGAAGAATGGAAAGCGGCGCCCAGGACGGGTGCCGGGTGTGAAGCGGTGCAAGTGGTGTTTTACTATGAGCGGCCGCCGGATCGCAAGAAACTTTTTGATTGGCGGCCCGGATGCGAAATGGACATCCATAACGGGTGGTGGGAGGATGGCAAGTTGATCGTGGACGACAGGTGAGGCAGAGTTGGCAGGGAAACCGGAAAGGATGCACATGGGTTTTGACAGTGGGAACGTAAGAAGAGGTGAAGGAGGAGGCGTGTGGGTGTGCAGGTTCAGTGAAGTGGCTGTGTGCGTGGCGTATAGAGAGGCGGATGAAAGGAGCGAGGCAGAAGAGGCGTAGAGGTGTAGGTGCCGACAGTGTGGTCGGACGTGACAAAAGCAGGTGAGGTGAGCAGGATTGGGCATGGAAGTTGTGGCAGATTGAGGGCGGGGCAGATAATAAGATGATGGCATGTGGGGAAGGACAGGGTGGGAGCAAGATGGACGCGGAAGCTCGGAAAGCATTGGATGCGTTACAAGAAACGTGTTGATCAGTACAGCGCATACGATGGTAAACAGTACCATGCAGCCTGTAGCGTTAACTAAGCGGAAGAGGTTTTTATGAGACAGTGAGACGTTCGTGGTGTGCAACGAAAGAGTGTTACATGATTGATTCGCAAGCGTGCTCTTAAACCCAGGGTGGATTGAATTATACTGTACTGCCACAGGCGCGTAGTCGGGCAACCGAGCGAACTACTTGAGCGAGGTTGTACTGCGAATCCAGATCACATGGCAAGTCAAAGAGCAATGCCAAGGACCATACTAGAGAATTATACCCTAGGAAATGCTACATGCCCTCCCCCTTGGCATAAGCTATGAGATGTTGTTTATGGCAATGGGGCCACAAACGTAAGACAGGGGCATCACGAACCCTGCTTACTGTAACTATAGACAATCACACCTCCTATAGTTACGAAACAACGCAAGTCAGAGGATGAAGTCCACAAAGCAAGTTAGCACGACACAGACGAGGGACTCATCTGCTCAATGCTCGAATACCTTAACATTCTAAGGACTATCGTCTGCAAGGCGGATCCTCTAACTTAGGGGACGAACTCTCTAGACAGCACTCACACCAGTGATGAAACAATTAGGTTGAGTCACTAGACTAGCACTTGTCCAAACCTTAGGTCCAGTTACCCTGCACTGCAGTGTAACCTTCGCTTGAGGTGGCTTTCCAACTACAGGCATAAGGCATATCGTCGAGAGCAGCAAGCTATACACAACTAACTGCCACATAGTGTATCTCATGGGTAAGATACCAAAGCAAGTTATTCATGCACGGAACTACAATTTGCAGCTACACTGCCACAGCAAGTGCATCACAAAATGGAGCCGTGGGTCAAGGAAACATAACCCATGCAAAACATATAACCAAGAGACATGCATGCAAGTCCCAATTCACGAATCCCCCTCCCAGACCCTTCCACCCTCCCTCCCTCCCAGATCAAAGCTGGCTGGTGTTGAAGCTCCAAGGGTCATCAGCCGCAAGTGGCTGGAAAAGTCTCAAGCCGCAAATGGCTTAATCAAGGGATGCCCGCAAGTGGGACTTAAGAAAGGACTGGGGCAGCTGCCACGTCATCAACTAGATGGCGAACATGGGCAAGAGGATCCCAAGTATTCTCAGTCTCATCGTAGCCTTTCCATTTGACTAAGTAGCGCCAAGACTTTCCAACTTTCTTCTTAGCTATGATGGCCTCCACTTCATAAACGCCGCCACGCTTGTCTGCATACAAAGGAGGTGGTGAATTAACAGTAACTGGTACAGATGAAGACACATAAGGCTTCAGTTGGGAAACATGAAACACAGGATGAATATTTACAGTCTCAGGCAAGACGAGTCTAAAAGCTCGAGAACCAACTGCTGCAGCAATAGTAAAGGGCCCAAAATACTTAGCTGATAACTTTGACGAGAGCCCAGGTGAAAGCTGGTTTTTCCTTGCAGCCAACAACACCTGGTCCCCCACCTTAAAAGGGTGGTCTCGTCTCTTTCTATCTGCATAAGACTTCTGCCGTTGCTGTGCAGAGGCAAGGTTAGACTTGGCACTTTTCAAGGCAGTCTGCAGCCCCTCAACCCATTCAGAAACAGCAGGATTTGCAGAACGTGAAGGAACAGCAGAAGACAAGGGAGTAAGGGGATAGCGCCCGTGATTCAGGAAGAAGGGTGTCTGCAGTGTGGAAGCCTGGAGAGAGTTATTGTAAGCAAACTCCACCGTGCTTAAATACTTGCACCAGTCATCCTGTCTCGGCCCCACAAACCCTCTTAACATGTCTTCCATGGTGCGATTCATTCTCTCTGTCTGCCCGTCTGTCTGAGGGTGGTAAGCAGTAGACATTGCAATCTCAGTACCCAATAATTTAACAAAGGCCTTCCAAAAATGGCTAGTGAACCTCGGATCTCTATCACTCACAATGGAGGTAGGCATTCCAAATCTCACAAAGACCCTGTCTATAAACAGTTGTGCAAGTTGAGGTGCAGTGATGGTTTTAGTGCATGCAGCCAAGACACACAACTTAGAAAACCTATCAACAAATACCACAATAGAGTCAAAACCACAGCAGACAGGTAAATCAGTCACTAAGTCAAGGGAAATGCTCTGCCAAGGTCCATCCAGAATAGGCAGTGGCTGAAGTAGAACATAAGGTACGGCTCCAGTCCCCTTAGTGCGCTGGCAGGTGTCACAAGGCCTGCAAAAGTCCCTGACTGATGAGCTGAGACGTGGCCACCAAATTTCCCTGCACACTAATTCATACATCTTGTTAATCCCAAGATGGCCAAAAAAGGGGGTGGCATGACACTCTCTCAGTACCTTCTCTCGCAATGCATCAGGGACATACACTCTACCTGACTGCACCGAATAAGGTACAGTGTCTCTCATCACCAAAACACCTTCTTCCACAAGTTTAGCAATTGTGGGATCAGAAACACACAGCAAAGCAATTTCTGGTAGGAGGGACGAGACAGAAACAGAGGAGACATGCATTACTGCCAAATCAACACGCCTAGACAAAGCATCTGCAACAACATTGTCAGTGCCCTTCACATATTTAATATCAGGCATGAATCTCATGATTTCAGTAAGCCATCTTTCCTGCCTACTAGTCCTAACAGGAGCACTCAATAAATACTCAAGTGCTTGCTGGTCAGTGTGTACAGTAAACTTAGCACCCAGCAACAAATGCTTCCATTTAAGCAAGGCATGAACAAGAGCAAGCAACTCTCTGTCATATGGTGCTAACTTCCTCTCAGGGGGTTGGAGTTTCCTGGACTCGAAGGCAACGGGCTGCAGTCCCTTTCCTTGATCCTGCTGCAACACAGCACCAACAGCAAAACCTGAGGCATCTACATGCACAACAAAAGGTTTATCTAAATCAGGCATCAAAAGGCAAGGAGGAGTAGAAACAAGATCTTTCAGTGCTACAAAGGCTTCCCTCTGGGGTCCCTCCCAGGTCCAAGGCACATCCTTTTTGAGCAACTCAGTAAGAGGATAGGCAACATCTACAAAATGGTCCATAAAAGTATCATAATATTGAGTAAGACCTAGAAACCCTCTCAACTGTGACACATTCAAAGGAGTGGGCCAATCCTGAGTGGCTGCAACCTTCCTAGGATCCACCATAATCCCATGAGGTGTCAACAGGTGTCCAAGGTATTCCACCTGCTTAGCAACAAAATCACACTTAGACCTTTTGCAATAAAATTTATGTTCCCTGAGCACTGACAAGACTGTCCTCAAATGCTCCATATGCTCTGCAACAGATTTAGAATATATGAGGATATCGTCTAGGTACAACAGCACAAATCTATCAAGGAAGGGAGACAAGATAGAGTTCATCACAGACTGAAAGGTGGCAGGTGCATTGGTTAACCCAAAAGGCATAACAGTGAACTCATAACGACCATAACGGGTTTTAAAAAGCAGTCTTTTCTATGCTGTCTTCATGCATACTGTTAGGTTATGGGCATTCGGCATCACCTGTAAGCAAGCAGACAGGTCGTAAGTTCGTGCCACTCCAGCTACCGTCCTTGACGACTGTGTGATCTTTAGACACATGCAACTGCATGAACAAGACTGGCATCCTTATGTGCCCAGTATCTTTCCAAACCAGTTGCTCGACTATGCGGTGATCGCAGCTTTAATAGTCCTTTCACACTAACGCGTAATCTAAATCAGATTGTACCTTATGTTCGAAATAGACCTCATCCGAACGTGTCTTGAGGTACCTTATGTGGATAGTGGACCCGTATCCTAATAATGTAAATTTGAAGATCACCTAAAGCACAAGGCATTCTATAATGTATGTTCACAACTCAACACTTCCCCTTGCCTGCATGCTTTATGTGTATCTTCTCAGTCCTAGTGAATCCCTATGACTAACACCACGGACTTGTTAAGTTGTTTGGTCATAAACTCAGCCACATTGTGAGCAGATTCCACATAGGGGATATCTGCCAGTCCCTCTCCTATGGCCTCCCTAGCTTAGTGGCATCCACAAAGCCTTCACGCTCGGGTACCTTCCCTCCAAGAGTTAAAGCTAACTCTTGGGTGTCCCTAAGATACTTCAGCACTCGAATGGCTTCACTCCAGTGCGAAGTGGTAGGGCTCATTCTGTACCTTGGCAACACACCAACCGCCTATGCAATTTCAGATCTGGTGGTGTTGGCAATGTACCGGAGTGACCCTTTAAGCTCACAATACCGATGGCCAGGAGTGCCTGACCCTACTGACTCCACATCCTTGGACTCGAGCCTGCTGCTAGCCACAAAGTCCTTGAACATTGGAGTATCAACTCCACGACCATCCTCACACACACCCTTTCCAACGTTTTGCAACGCTATTCTAAGTCCACAGACACCACTCATGTATACCGCAGTAACACCTCTGACAACAATTGAAGACTAGTCTCCTCGACGTGTTCAAATGACGACATGAATTTAATACGTACCCGTCATGATGATCATGACAGCTAAACATACATGTAAACTCAAAATCCATCCCCTCACTTTCAAAGCCCCCCATACATTTCAACTGACCCTTTAGTCCGCGGCGCGACATCGAAACTAGTTGCGACCGTGATTTCCTGTGTGAGTTCCCTTTCTATCACCATATGGAGGCCAATACTTGCACAACCAACATGACCCAGGACTTACAGCTTGAGTACTTTCAAGTTGTCTTGCCCTAACTCACATTGCTTCCCCTGGAAGTGCTATTACATGTTTCACGGTCCGTCGATCAAATTATATTTCTCCAACCTCTATACTTTTATTTGGTTAAGTATTTGAAGCATCAAGACTAAACAGACACCGTTACAAACGACCTGCACTCAAAAACGCATCTAACAACTATGTTTCATGTTATATAACCTAGAGTCTGGATATCAACGACTTTCATCTGGAATTTTTCAAGATTTCTCACATATGGCCACAACTCCCAACCTTGGCTCTCTGGCTATCTGTAAGAACTCTCTCTAGCTTTCATTGATTTTACTGGCTATCCCGGTCTAGCTTTCTAACGTGAGGGTGCACCGATGCATCAAGGCCTTAGGATTAAATTGTCTGTAACTGACAATTCTACCTCCCAAAGCTCACTTGTATTGGTCACAATGATGGTAGCTCACCTCTACCCTATTTATACACATAACCCTTAAAAAAGTCTTATCTACACACCATCAGTACTATGATCAGTCTCTAAGGGCGTTGCTGCAACAATACAGATGACTTACAAAGTCACCAACGCTTACGTGTGTTGGGTCAAATATCACCATCCTCTGCTTGAGGAGCTAGGGTCATCACAGGTACCTATCAGTAACCTCATGTTGAGCACAATAGATCCTCTTCATCATAACTACTAGACATTAGGCTACTCAACATCCAAATGCGCGAAAAACGCAACGCGCGCACGCGCGCAACGATAACTGATGAGCTTCCCCTGACCACATTATGTCACAGATTAACCCAAAACTCTTCAAATTAATTCATTGTCCTCAGAAACCAATTCTTTTCCATGTCAATATCAGAATTAGCTTTACATGTTAGCAATTTTTGGTGTTCATGATTTGGCCCATCTAACACTCATATCCTTTGTGTAGCCCGCACCATGGATTAAGACTAACTTGCAGCTATTTCTACCCCTCTTTGCATTCCTAGAGTCATTCATGTATATCACCTTAAACATTCTGGGTCAACTACCATGCATTGCAATGATAAAATTGTAATCTTCTGGTACCCACAACTCACTCCTGGTCAGCCCAAAACCTTTCAACACCAGGTCATTCATGTATATCACCTTAAACATTCTAGGTCAATTACCCTATGGTCCATGCCAGACTGTAGGTCAGGGCGTGAAGCGCATGCATTGCGCAACGATACAATTGTAATCTTGTGGTACCCACAACTCACTCTTGGTCAGCCCAAAAACTTTCAACACCAGGTCATTGATGTATATCCCCTTAAACATTCTGGGTCAATTACTCTATGGTCCATGCCAGACTGTAGGTCAGGGTGTGAAGCGCATGCCTTGCGCAACGATAAAATTGTAATCTTCTGGTACCCACAACTCACTCCTGGTCAACCCAAAAACTTTCAACACCAAGTAAAAAAAACCTCAGCATACCTTAGGGATTTTCACAACACCACATACACAGACACACATAGAGAGGTCTCACAAGCCACACTGGACCCATATATGACCCTATGTAAGACCACTCAAGGTTTGAAAACCGCGTTGGCCACACAACATCAGCCACACATCGCATTGACTACACATCATTGACCAGACACAACCAGTCAATGTCTAGTTTCACACTCTGGAAAACATGGAAGGAATGCCAGGCACATAAGACAAGTCATGACATTGATTACACAGCAGTTCCGATAAGAGGTCTTGACTCCGCAAGTGCACGACAGTTCAATGAGGCACACGACTCCCGATTTAGCATTTCTCACCCTCAACATTAGGGACTAGCCATCAGCGAGTCCGAACGCGACACCTGATCAGCCTTTCTCACCCTCAACATTAGGGACTAGCCATCAGCGAGTCCGAACGCGACACCTGATCAGCCTTTCTCACCCTTAACATTAGGGACTAGCCATCAGCGAGTAGCAGCAAAAACCACAATAAGAATGTGCTCAGTGGACTGGGGAACCAAAAGTCCCTTACCACCATATTGCACCAACTCCTGGCTGTTTACACATACACAATCAATGTCTTTCAAGCCCCAGCTCATGGACATCTTTACACACGCTTACACATACAACACATGTGTAAGCCCATCCCCATGCTGCAGTACATGTACTGTTGCTCATGGTGTCTACCAATACCTGGATGGGGGCTCCCTAGGGTCCACCCACTTCTTCCCGCTGAGTATCACACTTGCTGTCAGTGGTTAGAGGTCATTCATAACTACTTTTGTTAATCTGACCCCCTTGATCTCCAGCCTTAAGAGGGTGCAGACTTAAAAAGAAGCCTTTCTATTGGTTCACCTCTCAACCAGTACACTTACTGTAACACAGGAGCATCACTTCCTCTCTCAACTCATTGAGCCACACACTCACAATTTCAGATCCCAAATCATTCACAACCTCCCATATGCACTCAAAATTTCACTCCTCCATCCCAAGGTGGTCTTCCGCCTCGTGCCCTTCCAACCGGGATTTCACCACCTCGCCTTGCGGATGAAACTGCCAAGATTTCTTGGCATTTCAGAATCAATTCGAATGGATTCTGAAGCATATACTGCGACATGAAGGCGGGGTACAAACTGCGGGGCTGTCGCTCCCTTTGGGACTGGAGTAGACTTGTGTAGTGTCCGCTGGCCACCAGTGCCTTGCCCAAAAACCACATATCGGCTTGTCCTCAGCACCCAGAGTTGGGTGGGCCCATAACCTGTTAGGTTATGGGCATTCGGCATCACCTGTAAGCAAGCAGACAGGTCGTAAGTTCGTGCCACTCCAGCTACCGTCCTTGACGACTGTGTGATCTTTAGACACATGCAACTGCATGAACAAGACTGGCATCCTTAAGTGCCCAGCATCTTTCCAAACCAGTTGCTCGACTATGCGGTGATCGCAGCTTTAATAGTCCTTTCACACTAACGCGTAATCTAAATCAGATTGTACCTTATGTTCGAAATAGACCTCATCCGAACGTGTCTTGAGGTACCTTATGTGGATAGTGGACCCGTATCCTAATAATGTAAATTTGAAGATCACCTAAAGCACAAGGCATTCTATAATGTATGTTCACAACTCAACACATACGTATCTGATGATATCCAGAGGCAAGGTCTAGCTTAGAAAATACACAACTTCCATGCAATTGCTCGAACATCTCATCAATCCTAGGCAATGGGTGTTGGTTCCTAACAGTAATCCTATTGAAGGCCCTGTAGTCAATGCATAAACGCCATCCACCATCCTTTTTGGGAACAAATAAGATGGGTGCACCAAATGGTGATGTCGATGGGCGGATGAACCCCCTCTCAAGGAGCTCCTGCAACTGTGCACGTAGTTCAGCAAGCTGGGCTCCAGACAGTGGATATATGCGGGAGGCTGGAGGAGTTGCGTCCGGCTCCAATCTGGTGTGGTGGTCTCCAGCACGAGAAGGAGGGAGGCCTTCAGGAAGTCCAGACAGTACATCCTTAAATTCCTGCAAAAGCTGCTCCAACTCTGGCACATTGTATGCATCAGTATCTGAAACATTGTCAGTCACTGCATTCAGTTGAATAATGTACACTGATTCACCCAACTTCACCATCTCTTCCACTTCCATGGATGAGATCACATACCCAGGCATGCCTGACCTCTGACACCCCAAAAGTACATGTGTTTTATTAGCATGAACCAAAGACACAGCATTAAATTTCCAATTCACAATCGGGTTAAAAGCAGTTAACCAAGGTTTGCCCAAGACAAGATCATAGTAGGTCAACTCAGTAGGGAGGCAGGTGACTCCAAAACCCAAGGTCCCAACAGTCAGGTCAGTTGACACACTATGTCCTACCACAGATGTCCTACCATCAGCCACTCTCACAGTAACATGTGAACTCAAAGGCACAGTGGGAAGGGCAAGCTCCTGCACAAGTTTATCATCAATAAAATTTGCAGAGGCTCCACTGTCCAACAAATCCTGACAGGTCTACTAGCAAGAATTCCCTCAAACTCTATGCAAGTGGAGGAAAGATCAAGACTATTCACAATGTGTCTACTGTCAAGCTGAACAAAAGAGTCAAAAGAAGTTGCGGGCAGGGGTTTCTCCTTCACACTGAGACAACCAGTCTGTACCAGGCAACGATATAAGGGCAAGCCTGTATGGGAACTGCAGTGGGGTGAGCTCTTAAAGGTGGAAGTAAGACCCAGTGCATCCAAAACAGAAGCCGAGAGCAACACATCATGAGACTGTTGTTGTGTAGTCCCTTCCAGCACCTGTTCACAGTGGCTCAGGCAAGAGAGCACAGTCAATCTAGTACCTGGCAGTAGCTGTGACACAAGCTGGCTAACAGTACACTCCCTGTTACTACCATCAACAAACAAGACAACATGAGCATCACTAGAAAGAAGGTGAGGAGCTGCATCTCTCTTGTACATGCACACAGGATTGATCAAGTCACTGGCATGGGGGGATGTCTGAAACTCTCTACACAAACCATGCCCATCCACAATATGGGACTTGAAAGAATGGCAACAAATGTGAAAGAAATCCTGCAGATTACCAAGCCCATACAAAACAGGAATCCCATACTGGGTCACTGAACAGTTGGCAGACACCTGAAACAGGCCTCACACTGCTGTAATACCAAAGAAGTCCAACAAATCAAGTTGTATTTGATTTGTAAAAGTGCTTCCTCAACTCAAGGTGTAATTGGAAGCAACGGAAGAACGTCGTAGCCACCTCCACGGACCGAGCGGATGACAAGCCTACATCGAAGGTCCCCAAAAACATTTCAGTCTGCATAAGCCAAGGATCCAACTTTATTGGATCTCCCTCGAATACAGATGGGTCTGGCAACTTGAGCGAGGGCTTCCCTGAACCTGACGAGGCTGTAGCCGATGCCGGAGTTGCCGTTGGTATGGGCTGCGGCACGACCACAGGTGCAGGTTGCGCGAGAGAGCACTGAATTAACATCTCAAGTCCCTCTGAAATGCTCTGAGTGGTATCAACTGGAGGGGAATGCGACGGAACACTAGATCCTAATGCAACGACTCCTTCGAGCAGGGCGCCGATATCTACCAAACGCCTAAGCATACAACGAGGATCTACCCATGAACGATCTACATATACATAAGCAAGAAGATCTATG
Organism: Botryococcus braunii; assembly: GCA_002005505.1. Classification (NCBI taxonomy): domain Eukaryota; kingdom Viridiplantae; phylum Chlorophyta; class Trebouxiophyceae; genus Botryococcus; species Botryococcus braunii. Next base: position 242,554 of record KV908559.1, read on the forward strand.
GATGGATCTGGCTCTGCGATGCCAGGACTAGATGCACGAGCCCTTGAACCCGAACGAGGATGCCGAGACATCACAATCCGAAAGGAAAAGAAACGCACCACGAACGAACGACAAGGAACTAATCCTTGTCGCCGATACCACTGTAGCGTTAACTAAGCGGAAGAGGTTTTTATGAGACAGTGAGACGTTCGTGGTGTGCAACGAAAGAGTGTTACATGATTGATTCGCAAGCGTGCTCTTAAACCCAGGGTGGATTGAATTATACTGTACTGCCACAGACGCGTAGTCGGGCAACCGAGCGAACTACTTGAGCGAGGTTGTACTGCGAATCCAGATCACATGGCAAGTCAAAGAGCAATGCCAAGGACCATACTAGAGCATTATACCCTAGGAAATGCTACACAGCCTGAATGGCAGGCTGTGGGTGGCAATAGACAAGTGCCCTGGGGGGTGACCAAAGACGAATGGCCATTACTATATGGAGTTGCTTGTCCATTTGAAATATAGAGTAGGTGAGTCATTATGTCGGGTAGAGCGGAATGGCAGTTCCGTCAGCCCGAACTGGACTAGGATTGTCTGCTGTTGTTATTGAATGTGTACAAGAAGAAATAGCTTGACTGTTAAAACTGAAGGTCTGCAACAACAAATAGCTGGAATACTAAAACTAAAGGAAAAACGACAAACGGAAAACTGCACGCGTAAAATGAGGTGCGGGCATGCGAGCCTGTAGCGTAGCAGTGGGTGATGAACACTGACGGCTTGAAGCCAGGCCCAGGCAGTCAGGGAGTGGTAGATGGGGTACCTGCATTGCAGGGGCGAATGAGTGTGGGGCAGACCGGACAGGGTCAGGATAGGAAGGAAGAGCGTGAAGATGGAAAGAATGTAAAAATGGATGAACATGCATCAAAGGCTGTGGCTCATGTGATTGGTATATGGTATTGTCTGCTGTTGTTGATGAGATGGACAGCGCATATGCACGCAGAGAGTGTGAGGGGGTTGAGGCCTGACGGACAGCAGGGACACGGACACGGAAATAGTGGAGACACGCAGACACACAGCAGTGCGCACGTGTCGGTGTCGAGGCTTGAGAGACAGTGAGGATATGCACACGCAAACGCACATGTGGACGGACACACGCTCGCACGGACACACACGCAGAGACATACAGGCAGGCAGACGCAGACACGCAGCAGTAGAGGGATGCGTAACACGCACGCATGCTCGACATGCACACAGAGGCATGCATGCACAGTCACAACCACACCGCACACACACACGGGCACACACATACACGCAGAGGCACAGACAGTGTCGGGTGGTTGGTGATGAGATGGACATTGGACAGACAGACACACACAGATGCTTGACAGTAAGACAAGCACACGGGAACGCAGAGGCAGACGCACATCGCAGGCAAGTACGCACACACAGAGGAGGGAGAAAGCTGGAGGCTGGGGGTTGAGGGAAATGGTGTAGAAGGGGATATGCACCCACATGCAAGGGCGCACATGCAGACAGATGCACATGTGGATGTCACAGACAGGTGGAAACGCACACGCAAACAGACAGGAGGGATGCTGCACATGCTGCAATATAAAAGAACAGGATTTCCATACAAAATCTACCACATTTACAGCCACAGTTTCATGCATCATATGCTGTGTGTGCAGAGATGCAGACATGCAGACACACACAGGCAGACAGACCCACACTCGCAGCAGTAGACGGACGCTCGACACGCACGCTTGCATTGACACGCAGAGAGACGCATGCACACACAGACACACACACACACACACACACAGAGACACACAGACAGGCAGACAGATGTGGGTGGGTGTCCAGGCTCGACAGGCAGAGACAGGAGGAGGTGGGTGGCGAGGCCTGACAGACAGCCGAGACACGCACACAGACAGCAGTGGAGAGACGTACATGGAAATGGACATGCGCACGGACACACGCACAGACACACGCACAGACACATACTGGCAGACAGAACACACACGCACAAGTAAGGAGACTGACACATAGCACAGATGCAGTGACACGCAGACAGAGGCATGCACGTAGACACACACAAACACACATAGACACACACACAGACATGCATGCAGCAGAGACAGGGCCGGGGCCGGGGCTTGGGTCACCTGCTTGGGGCATCCAAATGTATGGGAAAAGCAAGGGTCCTACCGTGGTCGGTTAGGTCCATGGCGAAGACTCCATTGCTGCCACCAGGCTTGGTCTCGGGAGATGCATCTGTGGTAGCAGCTGGAGCGGTGTCTCCTATGACATGGCCTGGATCGGGGAGCAAAACAGGCATGAATGAGAAAGTGGAATGTGGTAATAGGGGTTGGATAGATGGGATGGAGGGGATGTTAAAGCATAGTTCCCACCGCTGCCAGGCTGATACAAGATGGGCCGAAAAACATATGCAATGCAGAGCACTACAATTTGGCATATGCTAATTTACGATATAATGTGTCAGGGATACACACAATATCACCGAAGTGATTGCATGACAGTCCAAACTTGATCGCTTTGGCTCAGCCACTGTTCAAGCACATTGTGCACTCATGACTGTTAACGTATGAAAATAGCAAGACTTTTAAGCTGGAGAAGCCTTGCAAGGCAATTGTACCTTTAACGAGCACATTTTCACAGCCTAAACCTCACAGGTTTTTGCGCAACTAAAACCTAGTCCATCTAAACAATTACTTCCTTCTTGCAACCCCAGAACTCCACACGTCAGGAATCTGTACTTGGATTTCAGGACACTTGCCACATTGCGTGCTACCAAAAAGAAATTATTCCAACTCTTGTCTTGCAAGGGCAACAAATCCACATCTGGAGAGGCCATGTTTGAAATGATTTGACCCATCACATTGCCTTACCCGATTTGAACTTTTGCAAGGTATCTCCTGTTATGTGAGGTAAGCGGATGCATTGTTGCTGAAGGATAAACAGGATATAGCTGGTTTTCCATGATCAACCAACCGGGAAAAAGTCAAAACACCAGTCACATATGGTTGCTTTCCCCATCCCACTTCTAGGACCTCGAAGAAGGGTAAGTACAGCGGGCAACCCACCAGGACTGCATCCACGCTTGGAGAGAGAGAGGGGTGGGGAGAGAGGAGAGAGAGAGAGTTACCAAAGAGAGAGAGAGAGAGAGAGAGAGAGAGAGAGAGAGAGAGAGAGAGAGAGAGAGAGAGAGAGAGAGAGAGAGAGAGAGAGAGAGAGAGAGAGAGAGAGAGAGAGAGAGAGAGAGAGAGAGAGAGAGAGAGAGAGAGAGAGAGAGAGAGGGGGGGGGAGGGAGGGAGAGAGTCGAAGGACTTTGTGTGTGAGTGTGTGTACGTGTGTGGGTGCGTGTGTGTGTGTGTGTGTGTGTGTGTGTGTGTGTGTGTGTGTGTGTGTGTGTGTGTGTGTGTGTGTGTGTGTGTGTGTGTGTGTGTGTGTGCTTGCTCAAGTGAGTAGGTGGGTGGGGGCATGGGTTTGGGAGCACACACAAAGGATGGGGAAATGAAAGGTGGAACATGACAGGTGAGGAGGGAATGAGAGGCTGGCAAGGCTGGGGAGAGTTCGGTCTGAAGGAATGAAGGTGTGTGTTAGACCTGGGAGGGGGTTGGTGTCTGATGGCGGAGGAGTCCAGACGATGCGATCATCTGGAAGCGACGTATCGGGGTCTTCAGCATCCATTGGTGCATCTGGCTCAGCGGGGATCGTGGGCCCTGGGCAATTGATTTCTTCGAAGTTCCGCCCCAAGAAGATGTTCGGCAGAGATGCTGCAGGCCAAACGGGATGTTAAAGGGATGTTACTGGGAGGAAGATGGCAGGAAAGTATGAGCCAGCAGTATGGCAGAAGCGAATACACAGCACGGGGATGCGGACAGGGAGGTGGGGTTTGAAACCTGAGAGGGAGTGGAAGAGATTTGGATGAGGGATGGGGAGAAGCGCACCCCAGACTTTGAATACCCCATTCACCGATTCTGTGAGCCAGACGGTGTTGCGGCGCTGCACTTTGCATGTCGCCCACTTGATGTTCGATATGTCGACGGCCGCGAGTGCGAAATCTTCATATGGGTCGAACGCGACCTTAGTCAGTGCTTCCAGAATCGGTGTGTCTGTTGTCATGGCATCCAGCCAGCCGTCTCCGTCTGTGAAGTCGGCTGGTAGGTTCGATACACGGATTGTCGCAGTGAAAACTAGTTCAGGCTGCAGGGTCCAGGACATGCAAGTGAATATAGCAAACAGGTGTTCTGGCAGGTCATGGGTCTGGACATGTTGCAGAGGCAGGTTACAATAGATGAATTAGAAAGTGGTGGAGGTGGCCCAAATGTGTGGGTCAGGTGGGTGAAGAAGTGTGTGGTTTTTGGACATTGGGAAGTGTTGGTGGTGATGTGGTTGCAATAGGGTGGGGAGAAAGAGATGGGCATACCATATCTCCATATCCTGTTGCGTCGAACACATTCACGGTTGTCGTCGGAATGGATAAATAGGCATTCTTGACTTTGTAGATCTGAGCTTCGCCCTGCACAGCAAATACTTGGTATACACGAGCCTGCATGGCAGAAGGGTCAAAGATTGGTGGACAGGTGAAGGATGAGTACATGTGGTGCAATTGACGTGTTGTGTTGTAAAGAATGCAGGGCTTCTTGAGATGCGTTCAGTGTAGGGTGGAGTGGTATGATGGGTGGGGAGGGGTACTAAAGTGGGGTATGCAAGAATGGACACGACAGGGTGCCTGGGAGCATGGGTATCCGTTTGGACTTGATGCATGCAGGTGAATTGAGAATCAGAGAGAAAAGAAAAGCACCTCGGGTGGGAGCGCCGCCCATGAAACGTTGTCGAGGCGAATAAAGGCGCTGTTCAGGATCCCGCTGTTCCTAATCTTGTAAGTATCGGGGCAAGCGTTGAAGATGAAAACAGGGGTCACGGACACGTGTGCTCTGTTCATGATGCTCATCTGGTGTGTGGCATTGCGCCACACAGCCACCTGCACAAGCAGCACATTCTGAATGAGGTCCATGGAGGTGGGTGTGGTGCGGGCTTGGTAGTGCAAAACACAGGAGAACGCATTGGAGGTCTGACATGCAGATGAGGACATGGGGAGGAAAGTGCGAGTACACAGTGTGTGTAAAGAAACATTGATAGCCTACCTTGACAATGATGTTGTTATGGAGGAGTGACAGAGAAAAGACTGTTTGGTCTCCTGGGCCAGATTCTGCAGCTACAACCACCCGCACACATGCATGCGGGCATAAGGTTGTTGGGTTTCGCAGTGTTGCGGGTCATGAGTTCTGCGTGGCGGCATATGTCCTGCACAGTGCACAGATGTTGGTTATCCGTCTGTATGTCATCAAGTCGTTGCGATGAGGTTGCTGTAATTCTGCAGTCGCAGTACATAAAGAAAGCAAGAAGCAAGATAGCAAGCAAGCAAGAAAGCAAGATAAATGAGACACCGAACGCACTTCAACGCGCGAGCAGAACCGACATTCCAGTGGGTTGGAACGTAAGGTCATCGCTCAGGCGCTGAATGTGGTATTGTCAGTGGCTTCCAGGTAGTACGACCCTGGAATTTAACGACATTGTTCTGTAAGTAGGCGTCTGCCGCCTTTGTGACGTTGACGTTACAGATTTGAAAGTGCCTGTGGCACCAATGCGTATGTCAGAAAACAGCAAGAACAAGCTTGAGAGAGGTAGGCTGTGGCATAAGTCTACCTGGTGCTCGAGGGAAGCAGTTGCTTCCGACCGGACTTTATGCAGTGGCAG